>SJXQ01008890.1:104768-158961 GCA_006408695.1 Aepyceros melampus | reverse complement strand
AAAAAAGTCAAGATGAGTAAATAAGAGGGAAAAGAACTAGTGCTTTTGGACTTGGAAAAACACTCATGTGTTTGAGAAGGAAGACGGAGCAATATCATGGAACAAGGTGTCTGTAGAGTGAATTCGTGATACCAGCAGTTGCCTTGTGTGCCAATGTTCCCCATCCTTAGCCCAAAACAGTTTCCAGTTTCCACTGATGGTTGCTTCTGAAGTTTTCTAGAGAAGACAGTTGATGAAATGACCCAGATTCGCCCTGCTTGGGTGATAGAACAATTACTCCCTCTGTATCCCTTCAGGTCCCAGCCCATGAATGATTTTTGGGTAAAGAACCCGCCTTCCATTGCAGGAGACCTAAAGAGCAACCGGTTCAATCCCTGGGTCAGGAAAAATCCCTGGAGAAGGGAATGGCTGCCCACTTCAGCATTCTTGCCTGGAGAATTCCATGGACAGAGGAGCCTGGCGGGCTAAGGTCCCATAGGGTCACAAAGAGTAGGATACGACTGAAGCAACTTAGCATGCACCTCACCCTAAATAACCAATTGGGATTTTGGCAACAAACAGAGCTGTTGCCTGTTCTTGGCACTGAGAGCGCTGGGTTGCACAGACACTCCTCCAGTCAGCCTGGGGGAAGATGCGGAGAATGGGTGTGATACAGAAGCAAGTCTCCCGGGAGTGCCTGTGGACTCAGGGTTTATAACTTGTTTGGCTTTTATTGTTGCTTTTTTTTTTTTTTTTCTTCAAAGGCCTAACCCTTAGGCCACTGGCTAACTGATTTATCCTCTCAGTGCTGTTCCTGTGGCCAGAAAGGGGAGGGGCTGCTGGGTCACCCTGGAATGTTGGAGATCATTAACATTCTATCTCTTGCTCTGTACTGTAATCTCCATCTAACCACAAGAATGTGGCGGCTTTGATGCTCTGATGTTATCTTTCTCCATCTCTCACACTCTCAGGAAGGAGCCTTGAGTTCTCTGGCTTTCACTGCTGTACAAACTGGCTCATCACCAGAGCAGATTTTTCAGTCTTTCCTTCTGCTCCATATAGGCATCTGAGCTCTCGTTCAAGCACTTATTAGCTAGTGGCAATTTAAGTCTGAATCTACACAGCCCTCCCAGACATCTGGAATACACAGGCGCGCACACACATACACACACACACACCACGTGGTTTTTCCCTGAAATTCTCTCTGTTGGGCAAGTCAGTGGACACCACTGATAGTTTGTTCATCACTATCACTAGATGGATCAGTTGTAAGATGCCATGTCCCCACGAGACTCACAGGGAAGCATTTCACCCCGGATGGCAGTGTAAACTGCTCCCAGGAAGACAAACAAAAAGAGACGCATTTGTATTCAGTAATTGTTCCTCACTCAGTCATCTTTCTTCCCTAGTTGGGCTGAGAAGCTGTCTTGGCCCTCTTTGATCACCCAGTTAGTTCAGTTTCCCCTGGGAAGACTGTCCAACAGGCTTCCTGAGTAGTGTCCTAGAGCAAAGGGGTACCCTAGAGAGCTTAGTTGCAGAGACCAGGACCTATGTGCCCTGTACTCTATTAGACATCTTTTTCCTATGGGATGAAAATGCCTCTTTTTCTTTATTTTTCCTTTTTCTTAAGAATTGCTACAAATCTCTAGTTCACAAGTCTGCTGAAGTTTTTGTTTTGTTTTTAAAATAAAGCCTCCCCCATCCCAGGAAAACTGGTGCTCAAATCTTAACTGTTTGTCCAAATACTTGACATCAACTTCCTCTTGGAATGTATTCTATCTGCAAGAGAAGGGAAAAATAAACCAAACAGTTTGTTGCTTATAGGTTGGTAGGAAAAGGCCTTCACATGATAAGCCCAGACTTCTATTTTAAGGCTTTATTTTTCCAAATAAATCCATATAAACAAGGGGTTTTGGAACCTAAGCTAGTCATCAAAAAGCTACACTTCATGCGGTAGCTGAAACCAAGGCTGGGGTTTGCTGGGCAGGATTCTGTTAAGATAGGCTACAGTTAAAAAAAATAATAATCTAAAACCCTTTCTCCCTATATTCTCATTCTGTAGTCTCCCCTTCAGCTGTCAGAGGAGGCTGGATAAGCAAGAACAGAAGGTGTCCCAGGTCTTTTCTTTATGGATGCTGAATCTGCATGAAACTATGTGCATGTTGGGGGGTGCGATCCCTCAAGACAAAGGGGTGATAGGAAAGGACAAAGTGTGGTTTTTCACAAAGCCATCAGTTGGGACATTCTATAAAAATATTGTTTATAGAGTGGAAAAATGTTCATGGTCATATATTCTTTTAGCCCTTTTGTTTCTACCATTCTGTCTCCAGTAAAGACTTTTAAAAATTGGTTTGGGGAGACTGACTTTTTTTCTATTGTAAAATGTGTGTGTGTGTGTGTGCGCTTAGTCTTTCAGTAGTGTCCAACTCTTTGCAACACCATGGACTATAGCCCACCAGGCTCCTCTGTCCATGGGATTCTCCAAACAAAGAGTACTGGAGTGAGTTGCCATGCCCTCCTCCAGGGGATCTTCCCAACCCAGAAATTGAACCAGGGTCTCCGGCATTGTAGGAGGATTCTTTACCACTTGAGCTACCAGGGAAGCCCTTTAAAGTGTGTTCACAGAAACAAAAGTGAGAAAGCCATTCTCTGCTACACTGTGATGACTTACCTGTGACTTCTTTCCATTCCAAAACCTTTGTTTACATGAACATTTACAAAGCCAAACTCCTAAAGTACAATTGCAATTATCTGGGCATTCTGAACTTGTATTAGACTTGAGGCATGCCACTGAGGAAGTTGCTATATAGAATGGATACTCTCTTTACTGTATCCCAAGTGCTTTCCATTTCATCATTTTGCTCATTCTGTCTTCACTGCAATCCACAAGTCTTTATTTACACGTTATCCCAGAGGAAACTGAAACTCAGGATATATAGGTTACTTCCCTAAGGTTACTCAGCTAATACTTTAAAGGAGCTTGAAATATAAACTCATAACTATCTAGCTACAAAGCCCATATTTTAAAATTTTAGTTGTGATAAAATATACATGATACAGGTGACTTTTCTATGTCCAGTGGTTAAGCTTTGCCTTCCAAAACAGGGAGTGCAGGTTCAATCCCTGGTCAGGGACTGAAGATTTCACATGCATGGCAGCCAAAACACCAAAGCATAAAACAGAAGCAATATTGTAACAAATTCAATACAGATTTCAAGAATGATCCACATCAAAAAATTCCTTAAAGTAAATTTTGCCCTTTCAATCATTATTAAACATACAGTTCAATAGAGCTAAGCCCATTCATATTGCTGTACAACTAACCTCAGGAAATTTCTCATCTTCCCAAACTGAAACTCTGTACTTATGAAGAACAGTTCCCATTCTTCCCTGTGCCAATCCCCTAGTAACCACAGTCTACTTTCTGTTTCTATAAGCCTGAATACTCCAGGCACGTTATATAAATGGAATTATTATACAATGTTTATCTTTTGTGACTGGCTTATTTCACTTAGCATAATGTCTTCAAGATTTATCCATGTTGTAGCATGTGTCATCAATTTTATGTATAATGTTACAGATTTCATTTTTATAAATTATGTACCTATCACCATAGGTTTATATTTATATCTATGCGTTTGTCTTCTCGATCCCATAAAACAAACAAACAAAAGAAGTTGAATTACAAACAAAATTACGATGACTAAGATTTTATATTTGTCATTTGCCAGGAAACTTTATATTTTGTGTGTTTCCTGCATAATTATCTATTGTCCTTTTGTTTCACCTTGAGGGAGCTCTCTAACATTTCTTTTTGGGTGGGTCTAGTTAAATAATTTCTCCAGCTTTTCTTTGTGAAAATGTCTTAATTTCTCCTTCAATTTTGGAAGACAGCTTTGTCATATATGGAATTCTTGTGTGTGTTTTTTTTTCTTTCAATACTTTAAACATATCATCCCGTTGCCTTGTAACCTACAACATTGCTGCTGAGAAAGCTGCTGAAAATCTTACTGAGGATCCCTGTGCGGCACAGTCACTTTTCTCTTACTGCTTTCAAGATTCTCTTTTTGTCTTTAACTTTCATCAGTTTGACTATGTCTGTGGACTCACCTACTCGGAATTTGTTGAAATTTTTGGATTATAACTCATCTCTTTCCTCAAATCGGGGGACTTTTTAACCATTATTTCTTCAAATAAGCTTCCTACCCTTTCTCTTCCAATCTCTCTCTCCCTTCTTATGGGTTCCCATAATATGTATATTGGTCCTTTTGTTGATGTCTCATGTCTCTTAAGCTCTCCTCACTTTTTTAAAATCTTTTTTTTTTCTTTTTGTTCCTCTGACACTGTAATTTCAAATTATCTGTCTGTATGTTCATTTATTCTTTGTTCCACCTGCTAAAGTTTTCTGATGAACAACTTTTATGACTCTTTTCAATTTATTTATTGCACTTTTCAGTTCCAGAACTTCTATTAGATACTTTTTTTGCAATCTTTATCCCTTTATTAACAATCTCACTTTGCTCACAAGCCATTTTTGTGATTTCCTTTAGTTGTCCATGTTCTCCTTTAGCTCATTGAGCATATTTAAGACAGTGGTTTGAAACCTTTCTCAAGCAAACCTGAGGCTTGCATTCCAGTAGTTTGGATTTGGGATATGCATTTTATTCCTTTGAATGATCCATGTTTCCCTGTTTCTTTGTAAGCTTTGTGATTTGTTGTTGAAACGAACATTTGAAAACCCAGTCACTGCCCCTAGTCTATGCGAACTAGTTCTGTGCAGGAGAATATCTTCACTAGTTAGCCTGGCATGAAGGCTGAAGGTCTTCTCAGGCCTTTCTGGGCTGATGCGCATGCATTCTCTCTGGACATATGCATATGCATTTTACTCCCAACCCCCTTGCATACATGATTGCTTTTAAAAATCTTAATTTCCCCACATCTCACAGCTATTTCTTCTCAGGGTCTTGGATGTTCTATCCTATTCCACCCTACAATCTCTGCTCCTGGACGCCCACAGATATTCGGTCCCCCTGCAGATTTCATGGGCTGCAGCAACCACCTTCATCGTCCTCTAATATAATCTCAAAATTATGCCACTGTTCCCATCAGCACTCTGAATCAGTCAAAACAGTACTACTCCCTTGGGTAGTTTTTAGACAAGCAAGAACATTGCTTAGAAGTTCCATTCTTTTCTCTCCATCCTGACAGAGGAACTAGGAATCAGGTGACTTTTCTCCTGATTGTGACAGCTGTGCTGGAGAAGCAATGGGACAAGGATGAGCAACAATGCAACCATTTTTTTTTTTTCACCATTTGAATATGCTTTTGTTCTCCCCGTGGGTAGGCATTTGCTTGACTGCTGCAGATTCTTCACTTACTTCTAGCATTCTCACAAAGCTACTTTAGTCTGTATGTTGCTATTTACTTGGGGTTTCCACTGGGGACCAAGGGCTCAAATCTTCTTGGTTTGCAATCTTGCTGACATTAGTCTCAAGTCCATATTTTGTAACTACACTATGTTGCTTCCCATATGAAGCCAGAGCAACACAAAACAGAGCCATTTAAACCATTAGTGTAGTTAAGTCGAAAGACTTGAGGCAGCACAAGTTTTGAGCACAGAGATAAATGATCAAAGCTAGAATAATGAAAATAAACTTCATGGAAGAAAGGGTAACTAGCTTGAGCCTTATACACACACACTCACACACACACACACACACACACACACACTCAAATGCATCTCATAGGACAAACTTTGATTGTTGAGGACCTTCCATAAAGATAGAAACCCTGAGTCTCCAGATCCTTCTAAAATAATTCTGAGATTTTTTTTTCATTGACTCCAAAGATGAGGAAAGGAAATTAGTTTCATCATAGTAAAGGGTGGGGCCAATTTGTTTGTTGCTTTGCTTTGTTTCATTTTGTTTTTGTAGACTGAAAATTTATCTAGAAGTAAGGTCTAGGGTCTTCAGTACTTGCGGAGGGATAAACATAATGAAAACCCATCACTCACCATGCAAGAGACTCTGTCATTAGAGAGGAATGAGTAGCTGCAATCTTACCGCCTGGCATCTTTACAAGCGTGTACAAATTGCCTGGACTAAGGCTGAGCTGACATTTGGTGTCTGAGATGGTGCCATGGGTTGGGTTTTACAACTAGTTCGGAAGGTTTGTATTTACTTTGTGTTGTTTTTAATCGTTCCATTTTCCAGATGTTTATTCCTAGATCATTTCCCACAAAAATAGGGGAACTCCTTTTGAAAACCTGGATGTGTCAGATCCCTTTGGGCCACAGGTTTTAGACTAAACTAAATAAAACTGGGAGGGAAAAGGTGCTTGCAATGTGTTTGAAGATTCTGAAGAAATCCTCTGTACAAAAACAACAAAGGTGGGACCAGGAAACAAAGTATTAATTTCATGTTCCCCCATTAGCTTACCACCTGTTCTTTCTGATCTTTACTCAGCCGGGAGAGGGGAAAAGGCTAATCTGTAGCACATTTATATCAACAAGCTTGCACCAAACTCTGCCTAATTATCCCCCTTGAACCTGTGTCCTCTCACTGGAAGGCAGTTTCGCGACCTGGCTAAGAGCCAACAGCGGCAAGCTGGTCTCCATAAGCAGGGCTAACGACAGCCCACTTTCACTCCAGGAGCACCATAATTGCCCAGAGCAGTTTACAGATCCATTATTTTATGGCTATATTTCAGAAGAAGGAGTCAAAGGTTGGCAGAATGCGATTCTTAGCAGTGCAGTGTATTGGACCAGCTTCACTTTGGACCCCAGATCATTTCCTGGTGAAAATCTCATAGGCTTCCACCCCCCAAATAGCTGTTTTCCTGACAAAGGGCTATATAAGAGCTGTGGTTACTGGGTGGTGGTGTAAGGGAATAGAAGGAGCACTTGACAGGGAGTCAGAATCCCTTTTTCAACCACTCACCTGCCCGATAAAACCTGAGTAAGACACAAAATTGTGGCACTCAGAAGCTCATCTACCTCCAGATCTGCAGTTCTGTTGGATAAAAGACAATGAATAGATGCAATGAATATTTATTGCAAAACCCATTATGTGCTGGACTGATCCCAGTCCCCAGACTACAAAACAGAGCCCCTGTCCCTGTACATTCCAACTCATTGTTCGATCATTCTTAAATCGTGTCTGGCTCTGTGAACACATAACTGCAGCACACTAGGTTTCCCTGTCCTTCACTATCTCCCAGAGTTTGCTCAAACTCACATCCACCAAGTCAGTGATGCCATCCAACCATCTCATCCTCTTGCCCTTCATCTTTCCCACCGTGTCCAACTCTTTGTGACCCTGTGGACTATAGCCCGCCAGGCTCCTCTGTCCATGGGATTCTCCAGGCCAGAATACTGGAGTGGGTTTCCATTTCCTTCTCCAGGGGATCTTCCCGATCCAGGGATCAAATCCAGGTCTCCTGCATTGCAGGCAGACGCTTTATCCTCTGAGCCACCAGGGAAGCCCCTCTTTTCTACCATCAGGCTCTTTACATTAAGTGGCCAAAATATTGGAGCTCAGCTTCAGCATCAGTCCTTCCAATGAATATTCAAGCTTTATTTCCTTTAGGATTGACTGGTTGGATCTCCTTGCAGTCCAAGGAACTCTCAAGAGTCTTCTCCAGCACCACAGTTCAAAAGCATCATTCTTCGATGCTCAGCCTTTTTTATGGTACAGCTCTCACATCTGTACATGACTAAAGGAGAAATATATGGACTTCTGTCAGCAAAGTGATGTCTCTGTTTTTATAGTACATTGTCTAGGTTTTTCATAGCTTTTCTTCTAAGGAATGTCTTTTAATTTTGCAGCTGTAGTCATAGTGACTTTGCAGCCCAAGAAAATAAAATCTGCCACTGTTTCTACTTTTTCCCCATCTATTTGCCATGAGAAGATGGGACTTGATGTATGATCTTCAATTTTTGAATGTTGAGATTTAAGTGAGTTTTTTTCACTCTACTCTTTCACCCTCATCAAGGGACTCTTTAGTTCCTCTTCATTTTCTGCATCATCTGCATATCTGAGGTTGTTCATATTTCTCCCAGGAATCTTGATTCCACTTGTGAGTTTTCCAGCCCAGCATTTTGGATGATGCACTCTGCATATAAGTTAAATAAGCAGCTCATAAGAGACAATAAATAAATATGTGTATGATAAGATGTCAGTACTGTAGCACTATAGTCGTGGTGGGGATAAAATAAAGGAAACTAAGGGCAAAGTGTAGAAAGAGAAGAGGCTATTATTTCAGATGTGGCTTTGAGGGACATCTCCCAGAGGTAATATTTGAAAAGAGACCCAGCTTAAGGAGGGAAAGAGCAGAATAAGTGTGTAAAGCAAGAGCACTCTAACAAGGGAACAGTCTTCTGATTCTGTGACCTGAGATATAACACCTTTCCTAAATATGTCCCATCATTGTGCAAATGATGTTCACCTTACTTGAGACTTTCCCCAGTTTTCTTATCTCTGTCCTAAAGCAAAGATGTTCACAGTCCCTTTTAGTTACACAGGTCCAGACAGGTCCATAGTCACCATGGTTTTGACCAGTAGTGGTATCAGCTCAGTTCAGCCTACTGAGCCTTTTTCTTTAAAAAAAAAAAAAAATATATATATATATATATATACATATACACACACACACACACACACACACACACACATTTCATTTATTTATTTTTTGGCCATGCTGCACGGAATGCTGGATCTTAGTTCCTCAGCCGGGGATAGAGCCCACGTCTCCTGCAGTGGAAGCATGGAGTCTTAAACACTGGACCACCAGGGAAGTCCCATATTGTGCCCTTCTTGAGAAGATATTATGGGTACTTTTGACTGAACTCCACAGTGCTCTGATTTCCTCAAGGGTGGTCTTACAAAGATTCCCAGCATCCCTGGGTCACAACTGAGAACTCTAGAATTCTACTTTGTTTTCCCAGATGCATGTGGCTGGGTTGCCATACTCCTCTCAATGCCTATAGTTAACAATGACTTGGCATTTCAATGAGAGAAGTAAGTTTATGGCTACTTCAGTCTTAATCTTAGCAGAATCACCACCCTGTGCTATTTGTCACAAGCCAAAAAGGCCAATACAAATAGGCTGTAAATTGTGTGAATGACACGCACAGTGAAGAAGAATCAACTCAAAGTGTACAGGAGGGTAATGATGTGTCATTCATTGCCACTTCACAGGAAAAGAGTGCAGTTTGACATTATACTTTCATCTTTCTATATTAGAATGTATCTGTGTTATCTTCTAATGATCTAGCTTTAAACAATTCATCCATAAATATTTGTGTGAGTCTGGGTATGCTGCTAGAAAAAGTATTTATATAACCTAGAATGTATGTATGACATGGAGTCGATCAGAATACAATAGTAAATTGAATTATTTCTCTGAAACTTTTTTCCATTAGGCATTCCATCTACTATTTATACTGATGGTCCTTAAATTGCTTTAAGAAAATAAACCCACGTTCTAAGTGTGAGTGAGGTCCCTTATTCTTCTGGTGTCTACTGTGAACAAGTCATCCTCCACCCTCCTGACAATCAAGTCCTCCAGATCTTGGAGAATGATGATTTCTCATGGGAACAAACAAGAAAGTTATCCTGTTCCAGGATTATGAATGTGTGAGTGTGACTGAATTCTCCTTTTCTTGGATCAAAAGATTAGGAGCCCCATGTTCAACTGAACTGCTGGGTCATTTGCAGCATTTCTCCAAATGCCAGAATTACTTAAAAATAAACCTCAGCGATAGAAGCATGATGACATAACTTTAGGAAGTCAGTTTCCTAAGGTACCCTCTACCCTGTTCCAACCAGCCTCCAGAACAGAGAAACAAAGTACAGGTAATCCGACGGCTGAGGGGAATGCTCAGTAATGCTTCTCACATTATAAAGTCATCACATCCTTGTCATCCTCTCCTAAGATATCAATCTCTAAGAGGAATCCAGATAAGAATAAGCCATTTCAGCCTCAACCCTTAAGGCATTCACATTCTCATGAAAATAAGCACCTATTAAGTGTACTAAAACAAGGTAAACTACCGTGATGTGAAATTGGCAAGACCCACTGTAAGTGCTACTGAAATTCCAAGGAATCCAAAGTACCAGGACAGTGTGCAGGTCCTCTGATGCTGAGTCTCTGGCCTCCTCTCTGCTGTTCCCTTATTGTGTCCTGTCGTGTTCCAGGCAAACCAAATGAGTTGTGATAGTGCCATGGAGCCATCTCCTATAAGTGGCTGCTAGGAGATGTGAGAAGAGGCAAAATAAATATAAAACAGGATTTTTGCCTCAAAAAGTTTGTGCTTGGGTGGCAAAAGTAGGTCTAAGAAAGAGATGACCCAAATTTTAACTGGCACATTGGTCTAAAAAAACAAACAAAAGAAGTTCTCTAAGTGTGCACCATCAGCTTTATAGCTTCAAAATGCAGTTAGGAAAAGCAAAAGTCATATCTACTTTAGTCTAAAGATTCTGCTCTTTGGGTTAACGTGGGTTAACATGGGTAGTGCTGATCACTTTTTTGCGTCTCTCAGAAAATGGACTCAATTCTAAGCATTGTTTCCCTCTGGTGAACTAAAGTCTCGGGCTAAACCAAAAGCAAACCTCTCCTTGCAGGATACTAGTGATAAACTGATAATTTCTCTGGCTCTTGTCTAGTCAAGTTAGACTTCAAATCAAGTTAATCTAGTTTAAGCTGGGCATTCTCAATAGTAACACCAAGCAGAATGACAATAAAATATTTTATTTTGTTTTTTTCTAAACCACATCAGACACCCTAATGCAGAATCACAGGCTTAAATATACCATTGAGTATAGGAAAGTCTGCAAAATTCATCAATATCCCAAAGGTGTTCCAAGATATTTTCTCTCCTTCCTGATATTTTAAGCTGGGGTTTCTACAAGAAGTTAGAGGTAGTGCAAAGGCTGTCACTCTCCCTTACTGCCCATCTTTTTCCTGTGGTTTCATTCCACACCGATTCTGGGGAAGTCATAAGAATATCACTGGTAAAATGCTTCAGTGATTCAAGGATCCATTTGGGTCTATATCATAGGAAACACCACCTTAAGGAATTGGGAGATGAAACATTATTTTCAATAATGATGTATTCAACTTTTATCAAAAGTCAGATGGCTTAGTGAAAATAAATGTTTTCAATAAACTTGTCTTTAGCTTTGTATTTCAAAGTATCTGCCTATGAAATGATATCTTTTGTCTGTCTCAACTCTGCTGGGATTACACTCACTATAGTAAAACTTAGGAGTTATGTACTGTACATAATAAAACTGATAGTTTATTAAGTTCAATAATAAAACTCAGTACAAAACAAAGGCTGACATATTAGAGAGGTAAACCACGCTGACCCAGGCTATACCTTTATAGGTTTTAGCATCTGTAGGTAGTTATGTGGGCTTTTACTATCTCCAGTTCAATATAGTCTTCTGATTAAAAAACCTACTTACTAGTTATCTGGTTATTCTTTTATTAGCTTGCAGTCAGCATGCATTGCAGAATGTAATTTAGTTATACACCTTGTCTAGAAGCAGATGGGAAGAATGCTTTGAAAAAAAATGAACAGTTATTCATTGAAAAATATAAAAAAAGAAAGCTGAGAAGCCAAGGGGAGTCATGATCCTTCGAGAACATTGGCTTTAGGAGAAATTTTTCCCTTGGGTAGGAGATTGGCCCTCTGCAGCATGAACCAATTCTTCAGCTGTTCCCCTGGGACTAGGAAGACAGATGGGGTTTATGTAAAGCAATGACTGAGCCCAAGACATGAATATTGCATGCTGGGGCTTGGTCCATCATGCCCAGTGTCTCCACGCAGGTCCTTTCTTCCAGTGTTTCTAATGCACGCTAAGGAGTGAAAACAAGGGAGACTGGGATTTACTGGGAAACTCACCAAACTAAAATTACACCATCCAAATATGTGGGTCTGTGAACAATGGGGCTATGTCAAAATAGCTTTCAAGGACAAGAACATAGAGGCTGGTTAGCTCAAATACCCTCTGCAAGAAGCCTGGGAACTTTTTCTTTATGTAGATAAGAAGGCAGGAGGTATCTAGAGAGAGAGATTTCTTTTAATGAACTGCTTCACACAATTGCTGGAGGTTAAGCAGTTCCATGATCTGCCATCTGCAAGCTAGAGACCTAGGAAAGCCAGCAGCATAATTCATTCTGAGTTCAAAGGCCTGAGGACCAGGGGAGTTGATAGCATAAATCTCAGAAGGTTCCAGATCAAATAGGCAGGAAGGCAGAAAAGGGGGTAAATTCCTCCTTCTTGGCTTTTTGCTTTAATCAGGACTTTGATGTATTGGATGGCACCCATTCATGTAGGAGAACAAAGCTAACTTTACTGATCCACAGAGTCAAATGGCAATTTCATCCAGAAACACCCTCACAACACATCCAGAAATGATTTTTAATCTAGACATCCTGTGCTTCAGTCAAGTTGACAAAAAAGTAACCATCACAGATTTTTAAAACGCATTTCCCTCTATTATTAAACACTTGCATCAGATCTTAAAGATGAATATTGTCCCATTTGAAGTTTGAAAGTGAGATTCAGGTAACTTGCATAGGTATAAGCACTATTATTTTTTGTAAAATCATAGAATTTTTAAATTAAGAAATTGAAGAGATATCTTACTTCAATGTCCTCAAATAGAAAATCTGAGTTTCTCCTCTTCCACTACCAGAGAGTTTAAGGATTTATGGTTAGAGGCTTTGTGGTCTTGCAGTGACCTAGCGACTGATCCAGAATGAAATCCAGATATCCACAAAGCAGTCAAGGGATCTTTCCTGAAGCCCAAGACAAGGTGAAGAATGAAGTGCTGGCCATGTGCATGCTCCCTTTATCCTGGGCTGAGAAATGGCATAGACTTGATCAGGAGATACTAGAGGAGATGGTGGTGGTCAGGGGATCATTCCAAATTCCATATTCACTGTCCAGTCAGAAATGACTCTACCACGTGGACACAAAACTACCCTTACTGGAGTCCTGGCTTTACGATTGTGTGGCTCAAGTTCCCTGAGGTGCTGACTCAAAGATGCAAATTAATATAGAGAAGTGAGACATGGGTTCGATCCCTGCATCAGAAAGATCCCCTGGAGGAGGGGAAATAACAACCCACTCCAGTATTCTTGCCTGGAGAAGCCTATGGACAGCGGAGCCTGGCAGGCTACAGTCCATCGGGTTGCAAAGAATTGGACACGACCGAGCAACTAAACAAGAGCCATTCGCAGAGAAGACTGATAATTGAAGGCTGCCAGCCAGCAGTACTCCCAACAGTCTAAGAATAGTCTATATCAGGCCCAAAGGGAGAGGGTCGGGCTGGCTGATATATTGCAGTCTGCAATGATGAACAAAAGCTCTAAGCACAATCCACTGCCCTGTCCCCACATTATCTTTCGTGAGCTGGGCTTTAGATGTTAAGAAAGCCTTCGATGCTTTCTTTACTGATTATATGGCATGGTACATTGTAAGTACTTAGACATATTTCTTGCATATTGTAAATACTCATTGAATATATGGTTACTATTACTATTTATTATCATTATTAATAAAGGCCTTCTCAAGACTGCAAGTTGAGTCAAAGGAAGTGCAAGGACTCACTGGAAGCCTTGTTCTCTCTCTTTTTTTCAAGTCTTTACTGAATTTGTTACAATATTGCTTCTGTTGTTTATGCTCTGGTTTTTTGGCCCTAAGGCATGTGGGATCTTAGCTTCCTGGCCAGTGATCCAACAGGCAACTTGGCATTGGAAGGCAAAATCTTAACCACTAGACCAACTTGTGCACTTGTGAGTAAAAGAACACAAAAGTATATGATAATAAGCTATTGTGACAACTGTCTATACGATCTTGAATTTATATTTCCATTGAATGTTGGTGGAGGATTAGATCACCTCTTGTGTTAAGCAGCATTTTTATTTTGTAGGAAACATTAGCAGACATAAAGGACTTCATTCTATGAAACTATAGTCAAATATACACCAGGAAAGGCATATGTGCCACTATTTAATACAAGTTCCAAAATCCCCTTTATTATTGAGAAAGCATTTGTTTCTGACTAAGGGTAAGCACACAGTTAGCACAGGAGGGTCATACATGTTAAATTGCTTCAGTCCTGTCCAACTCTGTGAGACTCCATGGACTGTAGCCCACCTGGCTCCTCTTCCCATGGGATTTTCCAGGCAAGGATACTGAAGTGGGTTGCCATTTCCTTCTCCAGAGCATCTTCCCGACCAAGGGATTGCACCCACATCTCTTTTATCTCCTGAATTGGCAGACAGGTTCTTTACCACTAGCACCACCTGGGAAGTCAAAGGGACATACAGTTCAGTTCAGTTCAGTTGCTTAGTCATGTCTGACTGTTTGCGACCCCATGAATTGCAGCACGCCAGGCTTCCCTGTCTATCACCAACTCCCGGAGTTTACCCAAATTCATGTCCATCGAGTTGGTGATGGCCATCCAGCCATCTCATCCTCTGTCATCCCCTTCTCCTCCTGCCCCCAATCCCTCCCAGCATCACGGTCTTTTCCAATGAGTCAACTCTTCGCATGAGTTGGCCAAAGTAATGGAGTTTCAGCTTCAACATCAGTCCTTCCAATGAACACCCAGGACTGATCTCCTTTAGGATGGACTGGTTGGAAATGGTTCACATATTGCTGTAGCCTGGCTTGGAGAAGTTTGAACATTACTTTACTAGCATGTGAGATGAGTGAGATGAGGGACATACACTGGGGCTTAAAAGCCCACACTCTGCATCCGTGGTTGGTGACCATCCACCAACCACTCCCCAGTCCTCTGATACTGATACTCAGATTTTCCTTAGAGAACAAATCCTCTCACCATTCCTTATCACTCAGTTCATCACAGAGAACTTTCTTTCCCCCACCGAGGCTGAAGAAGGAGCTCCAAGTCAAAATAGCCCATCTCACTTCTCCGGGGAATTTAATCTAGTGATGAATAAGATAAAGCCAGAAAAAAGTTGGAGCTAGTTCATCTTACTGGTGGTTGCCCAAGTAAACATTCTATCAGCTCCTGTTCCCTAAATCCCTTGCTCCTGGAATTTCTGAATCCTGGTCTAACACTTCATTGATTCTGTGAGAGTTCTACCTTTCCAATGAATTCCTCTTTCTTTCTTACTTAAGTTAACCAAGGTTGATTTATAACACATGCCCTCAAGACTGTAGGATGAAATAAGTAGACTTCTTTAACCAACCAAATCCACCCCAATGATAAGACCTTGGAAAATATACTTACTTTCAATAAAGGAAAGAAACACAAAACTGTAGCTTATGTGTGCCTTCTTCATCTGGGAAGATTTTATCAGTAAGCTGCAGCGAGAGTCTGAGAAAACAAGATACCTCCACAGAACCCTGGAGTGAAGATTGATTTTTAACCATAGCATATGTATTTTATTTAAACAACTATTGATAAACTCATATTGAATTAAAAATGCCAGCACTGTCTATCAACAGTGTAACATTTAGTGCACGAAACTTCAATTATATCTAGCTGGTCTATTGGGCTGAAATTCTGAAGAGTCTGGGTTTATCTATTAGAAAGGGGCTTTTTCCAGAATGTCTTTTACTTAGGTATGTGCTTGCATACTGCTGTGTTTATTTTATATCAAGAAGCACATTATAAAACAAGTCAGAATGTAAAAGGAAGTCTTCAACAGTAGAATATTTTTTCAATAAGCCCTTAACCTGCAACAAAATTAGATTCAGCAATCCTTTATTGAGCGTCTGCTGTGTACAACTTGCTTAAGTAGTTTCTTTGGGTGGCTTTTAAGTGAATAAGGCAAAATTCTACCTGGAAGATGCATATGATAAGTCAATGTTGCAAGAAAATAAGGCAATTAAATCAGTATTGGCTTCCTGAAAGAAATAACATTTGAGCTAAGATTTGAGTAACATTTACGCTAGGACCTGATGAATAAGTAGGCAGTCAGAAGATAAAGAAAAGGGATTGGAGTTTACAGAAATATTGGATAACATAAAGAATTATTAACATGGTGATGAAAAAAGCTAGCTAGCTGGACTATGTGGTATATGCACAAAAGTAATAAAAGATTAAGGTGCAAGAGGAGATAGTCACCATCCCGAAAAGTGTCACAGATGCTTCAGTGATGTGTTTGGATGCATTTCTTCTTTCCATAAGACAGGACCGAGGGCACCTACAGGATCGCACCAGGACACTTGATTCTAGTTCCCCTGGAGGTTAAATTTGGGCTCAGGGAAAGAGGCTTCCCTCTCTATCATCATACAAAAATTAATTTGAGATACAACACAGATCTAAATATAAAAGTTAAAACTGTAAAACTTCTAAAATAAGAAAACGTAGCTGTCTCTTCATGACCTTGAGGGAAGTAATGATTTTTTTAGACAAGGTACAAAAAGCACTAAACATAAAAATACTAGGCAATCAAACCTCATTACAAGTAAAAGGTTCTCTTAATCAAAAGTCACCATTAAAAAAAGAAAAGAAAAGCAAAAACGTGTGCAAAAAGTGTTTGTAATACACTTTTCTGACAGTTGAAATTTACCCAAACTAGATAAACAACTCCCATACTTAGATTAAAAAGACAACAATAAAACTCAGATTAAAAGAAAGCCTTGGACTCAATATTTCACAAAGAAAATATGCGAATGACCAGTTAGTATTATGAAGTCACTTAACACTTGCAGTCATGAAGAAAGAAAAGTTGAAATCCACAGACAAACAATACTCCATGCCTTTTAGGATGTTTACAGTTAGAAAAACTGACAACACCAAAATCTGGGATGGATGTGTAGAAACTGGAACTTTTCTCTACATCTGGTGGGGTGTAGAACGGTGCAACTACTTTGGAATATAATGTGGCTGCCTTGAATAGAGGAGAAAACACATCTATCCTGTGACTCAGCAATCATATTCCTAAATACTTGCCCATGACAAATAAAAACATAGGTACATAAGAGATATATCCAAACATGTTTCTTGCATCTTTATTCATAACAACCCGCAACTGGAAATAACCTCAAAAGAGAAAGTATAAACAAATATATAATGGAAAGCTTCTCAGCATAAAAAAGAATGAACTGCTGAAGTTATTACCAAATACACTGGTCTCAAGAAAACTTTCTACTCTTAAAAACATTGCAGAGCCAAAAAAGAGCCTTTCAAATGTGGCTTACAGCTCTCAATATTTACCATATTACCAACCGAGAAATTTAAAAATGTGTATTCATTATTCACTTTAAAATAACAATAATAATCTTATTACAGGTTAACATAAGTGAAATGTCTATGAAAATAATATTTTTTAAGACAAAACATTTAGTGAGAACAGTGATACTGCTTTGCTTTTTGGATCTTCAGTGTCTAGCTTAAGAAAAGGAAACCAGATTATTTTATCAATTCTTCATTCCATATTATGCAATGCCAGTATTTCATTTATCCTTGGGATAATTATATTATACTCTCATGAGAGAAGTAAAAAAAAGGTAAATAGCACCTTTTTAATCATTATAAAAATATTTTTTACTCTTCACAGACCCTCTTTAAAGGGTCTTAAGGTGCCCTAATGACACATTTTGGGAATCACTAAACTATTGGTACACAAAACAATTGGATGGGTTTCAAACACATAATGAGCCAAAGAAACCAGACGCAAAAGTACAGACTGTGTTACTCCATTTGTATGAAGTTTCAGGCTAGGTAGAATAATTTATAGTGACAAAAATCAGAATGGTGGTAGCCTGTGTAAAGTGAGGGTTGACTGGGAGAAGAATAAGGAATTTGGTGGAAGTGTTCTGTATCTTTTTTAGAGTGGGGTTGCATCGATACAAACATCAAGTATTGATGAAAACACACAGAATTGCCCTCTTGAATCTGTGTACTTCACTCTACTACATTGTATTAATTTAAAAAATCAAGAGAGAGTCAAATGCTGAACTATAGTAGAACATAAATGTGATTGAAATTGAACATTTTCTGAGGTCTCGTATGTTGTGTCTGTTTAGTTGCTAAGTCATGTCCAGCTCTTTGCAACCCCATGGACTATAGCCTGGTCAGCCTCTTCTGTCCATGGGATTTCCCAGGCAAGAATACTGGAGTGGATTGCCATTTCCTTTTCCAGGGATCTCGCCAACTCAGGGATTGATCCCTCGTCTCCTACATTGGCAGGTGGATTGTTTACCACTGAGCCACCAGGGAAGCCCAAAGTCTCTTAGAAGGAAGGTAAAACTATCTGACTAATCTCATAACTAAAGGAGGGTACAGATACTAATCTTATAAAGTTTAAGTTAAATATGTAGCTAAAATTTCTAGAGTAAGCATTAAAAGAATAGAAATAGAGAGTGTAGTTTCTGAAATAGTAGATAGTGGAAGAATGCATGAGACAGTACATTTGCAGAATCGTGACATTTCAATATATTCAGAATAAGCAAGCCGAGGGGATGGCAGAGGGAAGAAGAAGGATAAAACTGGACAAATAGAAAATGCAGAATCAAAAGTAGAAATCACATCACTGTGGCACAATGAAATGAGCTTAGTCCATGTCAAATCCTTAACTGGATGTACAAAGTTGGATCGGTCCCTTGATTTCCTTTATAAAGAGTTTAAACAAATGAACCTCTAAGTTCTTTTCTCTAGTTTTTTTTTTTTTTCCTTCTTTTTCCAGGGCTTGATTCAGGACAATTCTTACTTAAAAATCTCAGTGCAGATGAATAATAACCATAACTCACATTAAAATATTCACCCTGTGAGGTTCAAATTGCCTTTGTTTGTTTTTCAGAATGTAAACTCTGAAGCCCTTGGTTTATCTGAGATCCTTTAATGTAGTGAAAGATTTGGCTTGAAAATGCTTTCAATCAAGATCCTCACAGTAACACTCATTTAAGAACCAGATAAATAAATCCTCCACTCCATTCATTCCCTGGATGTGCACAGATCCCTTGTGCTCTTTCCTAATGTTTGGCTCATTAACAAATTCATTTGATACTTTCCTTGGGAATTTCCCACCTCTGTTGGGTGAACTGGGGCAAACAGCTCATGGGAGAGCCCTGCCTCCCTCTTGAGTGGTGCTGGATGGTGTTAGAGGGCAGCGCGGCTCCCTTGAGGACCCCACTCTGTCCTTAATTGCTAGTGCTAGCGGAAAGACTGTAAGCCCTCCCGGATGGTATCAGGAAGCTAAATGAGTGCTTCTAGCTGCTCACCTTTCAATGCAAACTAGGGGGAAAGAAATGGATTCTCCATGGCAACTCAAAGGAGAAAACTTACAAGTGTTTGCTATGAGCAATATGAATTGTTACTGGATTTTTCCTTGAAGTTATTTCTCTTTTTTCTAGTTTATTTATTTTTAACTGAAGGATAATCGTTTTACAGTATTGGGTTGGTTTCTGCCAAACATCAGCATGAACCAGCCATAGGTATACATATGCTGGGGTCTTTTCTTTACTACAAAGAAAATGCATACGCATCAGGGAATCACAGCACAGGGTTACATCAGGAGATCAAATCTTTCATTTAACTTTTATTTGTCTTTCTGGGAAAACATGGTTCAGTCTCTCATGCCTGTTTCCCTACAGAAAAGATTTATAATTGGGATTGCTGGAAGATTTCTTAGGGACCAGCTGTTTCTCCAGAGGGCATCACAGGGAGCACTGGCAACTACCAGGGTGAGTCCCTTCCTCAGGGGTCATCAGACTGGCCTCCAGTAGATTCGTCTTCCAAATTCTACTATATTCTACTTAGTTAGCATATTCCTTTGAGTTTGAAATTAGCACTTCAGTATCTTATTGATAAGGGAGGCAGCCAGTTCTGTTCACTCGGATAAGAGTCCTAGTGGGGAGCCACCAGGAGCAGCTGGTCCAGAAAGTTTTTACTCCCAAAAAAGTACTGTCTAAATTACAAAGGCTTAAGTATGATATTATCATCCATAGCTGAATATCTTGCATTAAGCTCTGAGTAAAATATATAACCTAACCATAGATATGGGTACTTGATACTTCTTTTAGCTTCTTTTATAAAATATATTTACAAATTTTAAAAAAGCCAAATTGTATTAGAAACTTCATAACAAAAATATCTACATCAGGGTCACCAACAATTCTGTGGCCAGGAAATTAATGTGAAGGAAATGCGGGTACCATTTAGTGAGTGGATGCAGTGTGGCTGCCCCTGAAAGGTCAGCATGGGGAGTGATTGCTCCAGAGAGTAGAGGGCAGTGTTAACAAAAGCTAGGGGGTACACAGCCATAAGGATGACTGCACCGACTTGCTGGGTAGAAAAGTCACGTATGGAAGAGCAGAGAACCTCGGCAGGCTGCAGTCCGTGGAGTCGCAAAGAGCTGGACAGCACTGAGAGACTAACAGACACGTGGAAGAGCCGTGATTTCCAGACACAAGCCAGGCTCTGTTCCCCACACCACAGCATCTCAAAGCGGCTCAGCCATGACTGCCTGGCTTCTCAGGTTCACCCCTATGTGGCTAGCAAGTTTGGGGGCTAATTCCCAGATAGCTCAGTGGTAAAGAATCTGTCTGCCAATGCAAGAGACACAGGAGATGTGGGTTTGATCCCTGGGTGTGGAAGATCCCCTGGAGAAGGAAATGGCAACCGGCTCCAATATTCTTGCCTGGAGAATCCCATGGACAGAGGAGCCTGGCAGGCTACAGCCCAAAGTGTCACATAGAATTAGACACAACTGAGCATGCATGCACAGCCTAAATCCAGCTTCTTACTCATCTTACATTGAGGAGTAAATCAAAAAGGTGTTTTTTTTTTTTTTTTTCTTTTTATAAGCCTTAGGGATCTCTCACATCCACACATGACTACAGGAAAAACCATAGCTTTTACTAGAAGGACCTTTGTTGGCAAAGTAATGTCTCCTCTTTTTATCATGCTGTCTAGGTTGGTCATTGGGGAAGGCAATGGCACTCCACTCCAGTACTCTTGCCTGGAAAATCCCACGGATGGAGGAGCCTGGTGGGCTGCCGTCCATGGGGTCGCTAAGAGTCAGACATGACTGAGCGATTTCCCTTTCACTTTTCACTTTCATGCATTGGAGAAGGAAATGGCAACCCACTCCAGTGTTCTTGCCTGGAGAATCCCAGGGACGGGGAAGCCTGGTGGGCTGCCGTCTATGGGGTCGCACAGAGTTGGACATGACTGAAGTGACTTAGCAGCAGGTTGGTCATAGCTTTTCTTTCAAGTAGCAAGTGTCTTTTAATCTCATGGCTGCAGTCACCATCTGCAGTGATTTTGGAGCTCAAGAAACTAAATTCTCTCACTGTTTCCACTGTTTCCTCATCTATTTGCCGTGAAGTGATGGGACAAAATGCCATGATCTTAGTTTTCTGAATGCTGAGTTTTAAGCCAACTTTTTCACTCTCCTTTTTCTCTTTCATCAAGAGGCTCTTTAGTTCTTCACTTTCTGCCATAAGGGTGGTGTCGTCTGCATATCTGAGGTTATTGATATTTCTCCCAGCAATCTTGATTCCAGCTTGTGCTTCATCTAGCCTGGCATTTCGCATGATATACTTTGCGTATAAGTTAAATAAGCAGGGTGACAATACGCAGCCTAGTCAAAGCTAGTTTTTTCCAGTCTAGTCAAAACTATGGTTTTTTCAGTAGTCATGTATGGATGTGAGAGTTAGACTATAAAGAAAGCTGAGTGTTAAAGAATTGATGCTTTTGAACTGTGGTGTTGGAAGAGACTCGAGAATCCCTTGGACTGCAAGGAGATCCAATCAATCAATCCTAAAGAAATCAATCCTGAATATTCATTGAAGGACTGAAGCTGAAGCTGAAACTCCAATTACTTTGGCTACCTGGTGTGAAGAACTGACTCCTTGGAAAAGACCCTAATGCTGGGAAAGATTGAAAGTAGGAGGAGAAGGGGATGACAGAGGATGAGATGGTTGGATGGCATCACTGACTTGATGGACATGAGTCTGAGTAAGTTGCAGGAGTTGGTGATGGACAAGGAAGCCTGAAGTGCTGCAGTCCACGGGGTCACACAGAGTCAGACACGAATGAGTGACTGAACTGAACTGATGCAGCTCTGCTTTTCATTGCCTCTTACCTCATCAAATGAGCACCATTCCATGAGGGAAGGATATCCCAACATTTTGCCAAATACATTTTAGTTGGAATGATATTACTGACAGAAGCAAAGCATTCTCTCTTCCCTGGGAAGTCCTTGCTTCCCTTCATTGTAAATTCCACCCTATCACGCAAATTTCCATATTGTTACAAGCCCAGAAAGCACTTAAGGCACATTGAGAAACAGAGCCCTGCCCATATTCCTTCCTTTCTACTCACCTCTTTTTTCACCCCTTTACCACCAAGGGTGTCTTTCTACCAGCTGAGGAATACTGTGATTCTTATCACTATAGCGTTGTACAAAACTGCTTAAACCAATGACGGATTTGTCTACCTACCCTCAGACTCACACTGACAGGCTATGGCTCATTCCTGACCACATTTACAAAGGCACAGAGAAGAAATCTGAACACGACAGCAATTCTCGAGACCCATCGATAACAGCTACATGACTATGATTTTGCTTCCAGAAAGAGTTATTTCTATCACATCACAAAAAGCGACTGGGAAAATTCTCCCTGAAGATATGGATATCTCTGTGCTCTACTTCAGTTCTACATAAAATAGAAATGATCAACCACACCTCAAGGATTACTTTATGGTGTTCTCAAATCTCTGAATCCATGTTTCCATGGAAACATATACATCAGGACCAATGATCCGGAGGAGGGAAAGAACAGGATTCCTGTCCCTTTCTGACTTTCTTAACACTGGTCATAGTTTTAGTCTTCCACATCATGTAGTTAGTCCATGGGGTTTCATGGACAGAGTTGCTTCCAGTAGCAGGAATCCTGACTCTGTGACATGAAGATAACAGCATTCACAATGGAGGCCGGCCTTCACTTACCTCCTCAGAGTGTTCAAATTGCTAATACTTACATTTCCTCATTTGCCTCTGATAACAAGGCTAGAAGAAGGTGGGTATTAGGCACCCACTTATAAGAAAGGAAAGAAAGTGTTCGAGTGATCTGTCTTAGGCTACACAGCTTCTGACAGGAACAACCTGAGTAACTGGAGTCCAGATCTAGACATCTTTCAACCGCACCAATAATTCCATTAAGGTTTTTCAAGCACTGGGTAAAAGCCAGGCATCCTACTGGGTGTTCTCATTAAGGCAGTTCTCAAGTTTTCACAGCCCAGAGAGGACTAATGACTCTCTACTCTACAAGACCTCAGAGTGCAGAGTTCATTTTATTATAACACTTAGCATCTTCTACTCATATAGTTATTCCTCTCTTTCTCCTAGGACTCTGAGATTTCCTCAAAATCAGGTTGTTTTTGTTGTTCAGTTGCTAAACCATGTCTAACCCTTTGCCACCCCATGGACTGCAGCACCCCAGGCTCCCCTGCCCTTCACTATCTCCCTGAGTTTGCTAAAACTCATGCCCATTGAGCAGTGATGCCATCCAACCATCTTACCCTCTGTTGCCCTCTTCTCCTCTGCCCTCAATCTTTCACAGTATCAGGGTCTTTTCAAAGGAGTCAGTTCTTTGCATCAGGTGGACAAAGTACTGGAGCTTCAGCTTCAGCATCAGTCCTTTTAAAGAATATTCAAGGTTGATTTTCTTTAGGATTGACTCATTTAATCTCCTTGCCATCCAAGGAATTCTCAAGAGTCTTCTCCAGCACCACAGTTGGAAGGCATCAATTCTTCAGCACTCAGCCTTCTTTATGATCCAACTCTCACATTTGTACATGACTACTGGAAAATCATAGCTTTGACTAGATGGACCTTTGTTGGCAATTTGATGTCTCTGCTTTTTAATATGCTGTCTAGGTTGGTCATAGCTTTTCTTCCAAGGAGTAAGTGTCTTAATTTCATAGCTTGCGGTCACCATCCAGTGATTTTAGAGGCCAAGAAAATAAAATCCGCCACTGTTTCCATTTTTTCCACATCTATTTGCTATGAAGTAATGGGACTGGATGCCACAGTCTTGGTTTTCTGAATGCCAGTTTTTTCACTCTCCTCTTTCACCCTCATCAAGAAGCTCTTTAGTTCCTCTTTGCCTTCTGCCATTAAAGTAGTATCATCTGCAAATCTGATGACGTTGCTGTTTCTCCTGGCAATCTTGATTCGGTGAGTCAAGACTGTGAGCCATCCAGCCTGGCATTTTGCATGATATATTCTGCATAGAAGTTAAATAAACAGGGTGACAATATGCAGCCCTGACATACTCCTTTCCCAATTTTGAACCAGTACATTGTTCCATGTCCAGTTTTAACTGTTGCTTCTTGACCTGCATACAGGTTTCTCAGGAGACAGGTAAAGGTGGTCTGGTATTCCCACCTCTTTAAGAATTTTCCACCTTATCTTACTCAACTTTGTATCTTCTGCATTCATCCAAGTGCCTGGAACCCAGGAGACAAGAGATGTGCAGAATAAACAACAATTATGCTAATAAAGTAGACTCAAAGATTAACAGTGCTAAAATAAGGCTTGAACAAGGTTTTATGGAAACAGAAAGGGGAACATGACTAAATCTACCTAGAATCTTGGGAAAGCGTCACAAGGAACGTGGCTCTAGAGCCAAGATTTCATGAAATAGGAGAGGGAAAGACATTCTAGGTGCAGGAATTTCATATACATGTCCGACACGTGTATTAAACATGGCCCTGCCTGGCCTAAGAGGCTGTACAATGCCTGAGAGGAGGCACAAGTAAGGACAGAAATGTGATTACAGTAAAGAAACCCATGGTGAGGTGAGGTGAAGTCACTCAGTCGAGTCCACTCTTTGTGACCCCGTGGACTGTAACCTACTAGGCTATTCTGTCCATGGGATTCGCCAGGCAAGAATACTGGAGTGGATTGCCATTTCCATGAACTAAATAAAAATAAATTTTAAGTAACTAACAGAAAGTAAGCAAAATTAACAAATTCAAACAAATGAACATGTATTTTAATTTGCATTGATTGCCTTAATCAATTCATTAATTAGAGTTTTAAAATGTGTCTCGAATTACAGCTCCGAAGAATATTTTTTAAGTAAGATTTAATAAGGGGGGTGGAGGAGGAAATCCATACACTGCAAGGCTTGAAGCTGATGAGTTAGAAGCAGCGGCCTGTTGGCCAGTGCCTGCCCGCCTCCCCCGCAAGCTTTCTCTACGCTGAGGCCCCGCCCCCGTGGCTGCCTGCCGGGCGTGGCCCGACCTCCAGGTTGGCGTGGCAGCACCGCCGCACCTGGCACGCATTCCCCGGGCTGCAGCCGCACCTCGGGGCAGGCCTGCGTCTGAGCTGCAGAGCCTTTAGGGATCCCCGAGGCCCTCTCAATCAATAATCCCCGGGGTTTTTTATGAGGGTTGGATTATGAGGATTTGGAAAGGGGACGATTAAGCAGTACTTCAAAGACGAGCTCCGGCCGCACCTGCAGCATTTATGAAGCTCTATTAATAGAAAGCACACGATTTAGCAGTAATCCCTAATTCAGAGAAAATCAATGATTTATGCCTTGGGGCCCACGAGGCACTGAGAACTTTGGCTCATGGGCTGCCCGGAGGCAGGCTGTGCTGGCCTCACATCTGGACACGGATGATGCGGGGTCACCGAGGGTTGTGTGGGACACTTTAGTGGAAAAGAGTTCTGCAGACTCGCAGTCAGCCTCTCCCCCCTTTTTTCCCTTTTTCTTCTATCCTGTAATGTCAGCCGTTTTGGTGTAGGATCTTGGTAAATCTCAGGCCCTGCTGGTAGTAGGTATAGGGCCAGTTTGCTGGAAAGTCACCGTCGGTCCAGGGGTCTGTCTGTAGCCAGACCCAACCGTCCTCCCTCTTCCTTACCTGGACCTCCGTTTTGTCATCTGGAGAATGGTGGAAGTTGCACCAACAGTCATCAGAATACCTTGTGAGTGGCATGGGAATTCTAAAATGCATCACAGTCCTATTGGATCCTAAAGGTTTATGTTTTTGAATTTCTCACTAGAAGAGTTATAGAACAGATCCATTCATTAATGTCTTAGTTCATCTCAGAGAGCCAAAAGCCCTTTGGATATACTTTTGCTGATTAAAACAAGAGAAAAACGTGTAAATCAGGAGAGGAAGGATTCAGGTAATAATTTAACACTAAAGTGAAAATTCTGCAAATAGCAAGGATAGTAAAATAGTCCTTTGTCAATTTTTAAGAAAGAAATATTCAATAGAAGGTGAGGGGTAGGGGGAATGGATATTTTCTTGAGAGAATTTGAGACCAGAGGATTGTTCATATTCATGGTATGATAATCAGTTTGCAAAAGATCCAAAAGTGTATTTCAAATAATCCATTCAACTATTCAAAAATGAACAGGTATGTATGGACATTTCTATTAAAGTCTTCATATTCCCTCCCATGCACATATAAATATATTCTATACCATTAATGTTAAATTCTTTAATTAAATCATCATGTATATTTTAATTCAGCCCCCAGGTAACACTTCTGAACAGAAGTGAACAGAAATCTGATGCACAATACCCAAATTTCAAAATGTTATAATATAGGAAGTGGTTAAACTTATTGCAAAGAAGTATGTACCATCCCAGAATTCAGCACAGGGCTCCTTTCTGTAGATGAAGGTAAGTTTATAGAGCATCAGTGTGGAGCAGGAGGGAATTCAAGGGATGTGTAGAGACGGTACAAACAAAACCCCACACCCTTTGACTTAGAGCAACCAGCAATGAGACCAGTCTCAGGATGGAATGCACTCAGTGGGGAAGAAGAAATCAGATTCAATCACATAATTTGCCTTTGCAGTAAAAAATTTTCTTTGCAGAATCCAACAACACATTAAAAAGATCATACACCTGACCAAGTGGGCTTTATCCCAGGGATGCAAGGATTCTTCAATATCCGCAAATCAATCAATGTAATACACCACATTAACAAATTGAAAAATAAAAACCATATGATTATCTCAATAGATGCAGAGAAGGCTTTCGACAAAATTCAACATCCATTTATGATAAAAACTCTCCAGAAAGCAGGAATAGAAGGAACATACCTCAACATAATAAAAGCTATATATGACAAACCCACAGCAAACATTCTCCTCAATGGTGAAAAATTGAAAGCATTTCCCCTAAAGTCGGGAACAAGACAAGGGTGCCCACTTTCACCACTACTATTCAACATAGTTCTGGAAGTTTTGGCCACAGCAATCAGAGCAGAAAAAGAAATAAAAGGAATCCAGATTGGAAAAGAAGAAGTAAAGCTCTCACTGTTTGCAGATGACATGATCCTCTACATAGAAAACCCGAAAGACTCCACCAGAAAATTACTAGAGCTAATCAATGAATATAGTAAAGTTGCAGGATATAAAATCAATACACAGAAATCCCTTGCATTCCTATACACTAATAATGAGAAAGTAGAAAAAGAAATTAAGGAATCAATTCCATTCACCATTGCAACGAAAAGAATAAAATACTTAGGAATATACCTACCTAAAGAAACTAAAGACCTATATATAGAAAATTATAAAACACTGATGAAAGAAATCAAAGAGGACACTAATAGATGGAGAAACATACCATGTTCATGGATCGGAAGAATCAATATAGTGAAAATGAGTATACTACCCAAAGCAATCTACAGATTCAATGCAATTCCTATCAAGATACCAGCGGTGTTTTTCACAGAGCTAGAACAAATAATTTCACAATTTGTATGGAAACACAAAAAACCTCGAATAGCCAAAGCCATCTTGAGAAAGAAGAATGGAACTGGAGGAATCAACCTGCCTGACTTCAGGCTTTACTACAAAGCCACAGTCATCAAGACAGTATGGTACTGGCACAAAGACAGAAATATAGATCAATGGAACAAAAAGAAAGCCCAGAGATAAATCCACACACCTATGGACAGCTTATCTTCGACAAAGGAGGCAAGAATATACAGTGGATTAAAGACAATCTTTTTAACAAGTGGTGCTGGGAAAACTGGTCAACCACTTGTAAAAGAATGAAATTAGATCACTTTCTAACACCATACACAAAAATAAACTCAAAATGGATTAAAGATCTAAACGTAAGACAAGAAACTATAAAACTCTTAGAGGAGAACATAGGCAAAACACTCTCTGACATAAATCACAGCAGGATCCTCTATGATCCACCTCCCAGAATACTGGAAATAAAAGCAAAAATAAACAAATGGGATCTAATTAAAATTAAAAGCTTCTGCACAACAAAGGAAACTATAAGCAAGGTGAAAAGACAGCCTTCTGAATGGGAGAAAATAATAGCAAATGAAGCAACTGACAAACAACTAATCTCAAAAATATACAAGCAGCTTATGCAGCTCAACTCCAGAAAAATAAATGACCCAATCAAAAAATGGGCCAAAGAACTAAATAGACATTTCTCCAAAGAAGACATACGAATGGCTAACAAACACATGAAAAGATGCTCAACATCACTCATTATCAGAGAAATGCAAATCAAAACCACAATGAGGTACCATTTCACACCAGTCAGAATGGCTGCGATCCAAAAGTCAACAAGCAATAAATGCTGGAGAGGGTGTGGAGAAAAGGGAACCCTCTTACACTGTTGGTGGGAATGCAAATTAGTACAGCCACTATGGAGAACAGTGTGGAGATTCCTTAAAAAATTGCAAATAGAACTGCCTTATGATCCAGCGATCCCACTGCTGGGCATACACACCAAGGAAACCAGAATTGAAAGAGACACGTGTACCCCAATGTTCATTGCGGCACTGTTTATAATAGCCAGGACATGGAAGCAACCTAGATGTCCATCAGCAGATGAATGGATAAGAAAGCTGTGGTACATATACACAATGGAGTATTACTCAGCTATTAAAAAGAATACATTTGAATCAGTTCTAAGAGGTGGATGACGCTGGAGCCGATTATACAGAGTGAAGTAAGCCAGAAAGAAAAACACCAATACAGTATACTTACACATATATATGGAATTTAGAATGATGGTAATGATAAACCTGTACGCAAGACAGCAAAAGAGACACAGATGTATAGAATGGCCTTTTGGACTCTGTAGGCGAGGGAGAGGGTTGGATGGGTTGGCAGAGTGGCAGTGTAACATGTGTGATATCATAAGTGAAACGAATCACCAGTCCAGGTTGATGCAGGAAGCAGGATGCTTGGGACTGGTGCATGGGGATAATTCAGAGAGAGGGTGTGGGGCGGGAGGGGGGAGGTGGGGGTCGGGATTGGGAGTTCATGTACGCTCGTGGCTGATTCATGTCGATGTGTAGCAAAACGAATACAGTATTGTAAAGCAAAACAAACTAAAAAAATAAAAATTAATTAAAAAATAAAAATAAAAAATAAAAAATTTTCTTTGTTATAGATATTTTATGTGCAGATAGATTTTTTAAAAAGTAACCAACATGCAAAAAGTATAAAGAAGAAAATAAAAATTGCCGTGCATTTCACTGCCTGGAAATAACCATTGTTATTATTTTGGTATATTTCTTTCCATTATTTTTTTTTCCTGTGCTTGTCTACTTAGAGAAAGATGATACAGACGTAAGCATGAAAGTTGCTGTGATTAAACAAAATAGGGGTCACATTTGGTGTTGTTTAGCATTGTGCTTTTTCTCTCCATACTACCTCATGAAGGTTTTCCCATGCTATTAAATATTATTTTAAAATATAAATTTTCATGGCTTTAAAGCTTAGGTTGCAAGTTTATTACTTTCCCCCCTTTGCTAAGAATTTATTATTAACTTTTCAATATTTTAAGGAGCACAGGTATGAACATCCTAGTTTATCCCAGAGAGGTAGTAAAATGTTATGTGAAGACCACATACTCCAGAGCCAGACTGCCCAAGTTAGAATCCTAAGTCTACCACTAGCCATGTGTCTTTGGGCAAAATTATTTAACTCTTTCACCTCAGTTTCTTTTTTTTCACCTGTAAAATGGGGTTATAATAGTACTCAACTGAAGAGGTATTATTAGAAATTAATGAGTTAATGTATGTTAAGGTTTTAGAACCTTAAGATATCACTGCATCCAGTCCCATCACTTCATGGGAAATAGACCAGGAAACAGTGGAAACAGTGGCAGACTTTATTTTTTTGGGCTCCAAAATCACTGCAGATGGTGATTGCAGCCATGAAATTAAAAGACGCTTACTTCTTGGAAGAAAAGTTATGACCAACCTAGATAGCATATTCAAAAGCAGAGACATTACTTTGCCAACTAAGGTCCATTAGTCAAGGCTATGGTTTTCCAGTAGTCATGTATGGATGTGAGAGTTGGACTGTGAAGAAGGCTGAGTGCCAAAGAATTGATGCTTTTGAACTGTGGTGTTGGAGAAGACTCTTGACAGTCCCTTGGACTGCAAGGAGATCCACCCAGTCCATTCTGAAGGAGATCAGTCCTGGGATTTCTTTGGAAGGAATGATGCTAAAGCTGAAACTCCAATACTTTGGCCACTTCATGCAAATAGTTGACTCACTGGAAAAGACCCTGATGCTGGGAGGGATTGGAGGCAGGAGGAGAAGGGGACGACAGAGGATGAGATGGCTGGATGGCATCACTGACTTGATGGATGTGAGTCTGAGTGAACTCCAGGAGCTGATGATGGACAGGGAGGCCTGGTGTGCTGCAATTCATGGGGTTGCAAGGAGTCGGACATGACTGAGCGACTGAAATGAACTGAACTGCATTGTAAGAGCTATACAATCATTGATAGCTATAATATAATGAGATAAGCTTGCTTAATTTTACTCAAATTTATCCAGGATCACCCTGTATGTTTCAGGATGAATGTTTCAGGGATGATATTTATTTCTGAAACATTCATACTGATTTTTCAGAGCATTTGTTTATTTACTTATTTTTATTGAATTATAGTTGATTTCCATGAAGAAACTGAGCTGTGAAGAAAGCTGAACACCGAAGATTGATGCTTTTGAACTGTGGTGTTGGAGAAGACTCTTGACAGTCCCTTGGACTGCAAGGAGATCCAACCAGTCCATTCTAAAGGAAGGCAGTCCTGCGTGTTCTTTGGAAGGACTGATGCTAAAGCTGAAACTCCAATACTTTGGCCACCTGATGTGAAGAGTTGACTCATTGGAAAAGACACTGATGCTGGGAGGGACTCTGGGCAGGTGGAGAAGGGAATGACAGAGGACGAGATGGCTGGATGGCATCACCGACACGATGAACATGAGTCTGAGTGAACTCCGGGAGTTGGTGATGGACAGGGAGGCCTGGCGTGCTGCACTTCATGGGATCGCAAAGAGTCGGACAAGACTGAGCAACTGAATTGAACTGAACTGCTTGATTTGCAACTTAATTTCTGCTAGACAGCAAAGCAATTCAGTCATACATATATATGCATTCTTTTGGGTCTTTTTTATTTATTTTCATTTTATATTGGACTTTAGTTGATTAATAATGTCATTAGTTTCAGTTGTACAGCAAAATAAATCAGATATACATATAAGCCTTCATTTTTTAGATTCTTTTCCTTATAGCTCATTACAGAGTACTGAGTAGAGTTCCCTATGCTATACAGTAGGTCCTTGTTGATTATGCATTCTTTTTATATTCTTTCCCATTATGATTTATCACAGAATATTAAATATACTTATCTGTTTCAGAGTATTAGCCATCGCTCATCCCCCACATTGGGTGCAGATATGGATACTGGAAAGGTGACAAACATGACATCCAATAATCTGGACTCCTTTTTCCATGACACTGTCATCCTTTTGGTGTTTAGACGTTCACGACCTAAAATAGGGGCTTCCCAGGTGGCTCAGTGGTAAAGAATCCACCTGCCAATGCAGGAGACACGGGAGACCTGGGTTTTATCCCTGGGTTGGGAAGATCCCCTGGAGGAGGAAATGGCAACCCACTCCAGTATCCTTGCCTGGAAAATTCCATGAACAGAGGAGCCTGGTGGGCAACAATTCATGAGTCACAAAGAGTCAGACATGGCTGAGCAGGCACACATATATCTAAAATAGCAGCACTGAAGACTCAAACCCACAATCATTTCTTTCTTGCTTTCCTCTCCCCATCCTCTATCTCTCACATCCACACCCCGACTCCTTCTAGTCCAAGCCTTCCTCTTCCCACCACAACTGACATAAATCCTCAGTCACAAGTAGATCAAGAGGAAAGAAGTTAATCCTGGGCCCACAAGACCTATCTTTGGAGTCATTTCTGACCATAATGTCCAAGCGTTTTTGTTACTTTCTCTTACAGTGTTTCTTTTGTTCTCCTCAGGGCTATGATTTATGCTTTAGGCTGAATTCTATTTGAGGGACATTATTCCTCCTCCTTCTGAAAGGATTGGAGGGAGAAGAGGAAAAATGTACTCTACATGTGTATCTACAGGAAATGAGGAGGGCTCGCTCTCTCTGCGGAGAGCTACAGTTTGGCAAACACCTCACCTCGGGATTTCTGACATTAATGAGGTAGCAAGGAGTGGAGAATTGCCTGCTGAGAGACAAACTTCAGGGAGATTGCTCAGAGCATCTTGCTCAGCAGAACTGATAAGATTAAACCAACCGTAACCCAGTAAACAAACCGCCTGGGAAAGACCAGAAATATGTTATGGTTTTTGCTCCAAGAAATGTAACTTTGGTGCTCCGTGTGTTGGACAAGCTGAGTTATGTGAAAGAGGACTAGGTCAGAAAGCAAACCAAGGGCCTGTTTTCCTGTTTAAAAATCTGCAGCCTGGGATTAGCTTTTATAATCTTGTGGAATAAAACTCACAGGAAAGGAGGCTCCTAAAATAGTTCTGCTGAGATCACGCTTTCCTTTCTGCACTCTTTCTCTCTTTTTTTGCCTTCCGTTGAGTTCCATACCTCTCCACAGACCTAAGGCGAAATTCCCAGCTGGCCCTAATCCAGGCAGATATTTTTAATAGGGTAATTCTATACTCTGTGTACTCCTTTCTGTTTAAATGAGTCAGCAAGCCTTTACCAATGTTTGTTTATTTGCTTGCTGATGAAGGGGCGTGCTCAGTCGCTGAGTTGTGTCTGACTTTTTGCGGCCCTATGGACAGTCGACCGCCAGGCTCCACTGTCCATGGGATTTCTCAAGCAAGAATACTGGAGCGGGTTGCCAGTTCCTTCTCCAGGCGTCTTCCCCACCCAGGAACTGAGCCTGCATCTCCTGCACTGGCAGGTGGGTTCTTTGCCACTAAGCCACCTGAGATCATGTTCTCCCTTAAAGGACTGTGTGTGCAGCAGCAGCAGAAGGGCCTGTGTTCAAGTACTGTTTCTGACTGTACCAAGAATGTGGCAAAAGGAAGCCATCAAGCCTTCACGTATCCATTTGTGACGTGGGAATCCTGCCAGCCTCGCCTACTGTATAGGATCATTGTAAGGATTAAAAGAGATCATGGGTGTTTGCATGAAGCAGTTCATAAAATTAAAAGTTCTCTCATGTACCATACCAACTGTACTTCCCAAACCCAGGTAACTCTTCCAAGGAAAGACAGTCCTAAGGAAAATTTTAAATTCATTCCTGGCCAGATGATATGCCCCAATCATTTGCCTGGTCTCAGTCTTAATTGGCTGGTTCTGTGGGTTGAGCTTCTCCCTTTCTTAAATTGTTTGTCCTTGACCTTTTCATAGCATTCTTTCCTTACTTCTGACAAAATTAAAAAGCCATCAGAAACAATTAGGTCTGCATAAGCTCTGAATGCCAAATTTGGTGGTCAGTTGACTTCAGAAGTCAATGTATCTACACACCAGGCAAGAAAATTTAGACGTAAGTATGGCTAGCTCTGAAAGGCTAGTTTTCAGAAGGTCTTTTTAAGTTCCCTCCTTGCCTCATACAATAATTGGATGTCTTGTGACCATAAAAAGCAATAAAGCCCTGGGCATTTGTCAAAGTACATTCATTGGAGTATAAAGACTCTGTAGGGTGATAAACTAGTGATAAATAGGAGGTGCCTGACTATTTACCCTATTTCTAAAGAATGATACGTGATTGGGTATGTGACACTCTGGAAAACATGAGTTTTCAGACTGATATACTTATTTACCTGAGGAATATATCCATTGTGGAACAAATACAACCAACCAAAGAACATGAAGCTCTAGTAATGGAATAGTTGGCAATGGATACACAATGTAAAAACAAACAAACAAACAAACAAAAACACAATAAAAATACTCCAAGAGATAATGATACTAACAGTAAAAACCAGAAGCAAGTGATCGTAAGAATCAAGTAGATATACTAAGTATATAAAGCATAATAACTGAAATAAGGAATCCAATAGGTGAAATCAATAACAGAATGGATAATGCTTAGACAGTTGGGTAATCAGAGGGGAATAAGAAAAGAATACTTTCTTTTATACAAAATATAAAAGAAAAACTAAAAAAATTAAAATGCTATACAAAATATAAAGGGAAAACTAAAGAACTAAAAATTTCTTTACAAAATTTTTTACAAAAAAACTAAAAACTTTATGCAAAATATAAAGGTAAACCTAAAAAACTAAAAACTAGAAGTATCAGTGTACAGATAATGCAGGTGCAAAATAAGAGAAATAAATACAAGGGGGAAAACATTTAAAAAATCATGATCAACTTTTCAGAATTAACAAAAGATGAAATGAAATAATTTAGTTTTAAAAGTTTCACAGCATACCTAAAAATATCAAAGATGAAGAAAACATTCAAAATGCTTCTAAAAGTAAGAAAAAATAACTTACACAGGAGAAAGGATCTAATTTATACCATCTTACTGGCAAGAAACTTGGATCCAAGAAGTATTATTATGGATAAATTTGTAGCTTTATGTACAATTATTATGAAATTTTAAAAGTCTAAAATATATTAACAAGGAAGTCAAACCAATTATTCAAAAAGGAAGAATTTAAGAAAGATAAAGATAAGATTCAATTAAAGTAAACTAGTGGAAGAATGGGAAAAAGACAATAAATAGAAAATAAAAAGTAAATAAATAAAAATAGACTAAAAATATATAAAAAATAATTAGTTTCTTTGGAAGAATTATTTTTAAAAAAGAGTCTTATCAAAACCAATAGGAAAAAAAAAGAACAACAAATAGAACTTAGCAAACAGTAGTAAAATAATATTTTAAAGTATTATGAATATATGCAGATATGCTTCTGGAGAAAATACGATGTGGCAAAACTGAGGGAAGAAAAATGGAAAACACTGTGCAATGAACTTTAAGAACAATTTAAAAACTCTTCTCCAAAACACCCTTAAACTCACGTCTCTTAGTTCAGTTCAGTTCAGTCGCTCAGTCGTGTCCGACTCTTTGCAACCCCATGAATCGCAGCACAGCCAGGCCTCCCTGTCCATCACCAACTCCTGGAGTTCACTCAAACTCACGTCCATTGAGTTGGCAATGCCATTTACTTGAGTTGTAACAAACTTTTAATTGGAAGGTTTATTCTTGTTTTATGTAGTGTTTTCCAGAAATTAGAAACAAAAAGAAAAGCTCTACAGACTATTTTATGAAGTTAGTATTGATTCCCACACAGAATTAAAAAAAAAAAAAAAACAGGGGAAAAACCCTATTTCCATTTGAACATAGAGCAGACAAATCTTAGACTTTTAACTAACCAAACCCAATAGTACATTTTTAATTGAATCAAGATTAAGTAAAATTTAGGCAAGGATGATTTTACAAGAAAACAATACAACATACCATACTAACAGACTAAGGAGAAAATTCAGAGGATAACATCAATTGGTTGGGGGAAAGTACTGAGTAAGGGCTTCCTAGGTGGCATTAGTGGTAAAGAATCCACCTGCCAGTGCAGGAGACATAAGAGACAGAGGCTGGATCCCTGGGTTGGGAAGATCCCCTGGAGAACAGTACAGCAACTCACATCAGTAGTCTTGCAAGGAGAATCTCATGGACAGACGAGCCTAGCGAGCTACTATCTGCTATGGTCCATAGGGTCAGAAAGAGTCAGACATGACTGAAGTGACTTAGCATGCCCACACACTGAATAAACCTCAATATGTATTTATGGTTAAAAATATATAACAAATTTAGAATAAAAGAAAGTTTGTTTTTAAAGGTTATGTAGCTGAAATATAGCAAAAATGTTATTTTATGCAGAAACTTCAGAAATGTGATCAATAACAAGAAGAGAATGCCAAATATCATTGCAACTTTTATCAGTCATCTATAATTGAGTAGATGTTTACTGTTATTGAGCTTCCCTGGTGGCTCAGATGGTAAAGCGTCTGCCTGAAATGCAGGAGACCCAGGTTCGATTCCTGGGTCGGGAAGATCCCCTGGAGAAGGAAATGGCAACCCACTCCAGCACTCTTGCCTGGAAAACCCATGGACTGAGGAGCCTGATAGGCTACAGTCCATGGGGTCACAGAGTCAGACACAACTGAGAAACTTCACTTTCACTTTACTGTTATCACTGGCAAATTATATGATGAAACAGAAAATAAATAAAAAGTGTAGGAATTGGAAGGGGAAAAATGTAATGGGCATCATTTGCAGAAGGCTCCACTTCATGGGCTTGCCACTCAGACACTTCACTCAGAAAGCTCTGATGCTTGGTTTAGTGCTCTGCCTGTGCTCGAATTCTTAATAATTTTATTTATGAACTGTTAAGTGCAGACAATGGAACATGCGTGGGGTCAGAGAGGAAGTGTACAGTACACTCTTTCTTCCACTGCCTAAGCACATAGGGTTCATGATGCCCCGTGGGCACAGACTTCTGGCAGACCCACAATGCACAAGAGTTCACCAACACTCACAAGTAAAAGATAAGCGTGTACTATTGATGACGAAGTAAATGGGGTCCTGACAGCCAGGAGAAGACATCCTTTCAGTTCAGACTCAGAACTTACTTTAAATGCAGAAGGAAGGCAAAAATATTCTAAGAATCATCAATGTAATGCAGCATAATTGTGAACCTGAATTGTACTCTTAAAAATGTTTAAAACAGTAAACTTTATGATATATATGTTTGCAAAAATTAAAGCATCTAAGTACTGAGACTTCCCTGGTGGTCTAGTGGTTCAAACATCGCCTTCCATCATGGGGGGCAGGGGGGTGATGTTCAGTCCTTGCTCAGGGAACTAAGATCCCACATGCCTTGTAGCCAAAACACCAAAACATGAAGCAGAAACAATATTATAACAAATTTAGTAAAGACTTTAAAAATGGCCCACACCAAAAAAAAAGTACTTAAAAATCTTGATAAATTGATAAGATACATAATTTTAATTTTTATTCTGATTAAAACTAAGAATTTTTATATATTCATGTTTATGTCAATTGCTAATATTCTATTAATGTATTCATCTTTTATTTATTGACTTGTATAGAGTTTTCATTATATTAAGATTATTAGTATATAAAGATAAAATCACACACACAATTATTTTCTATTTTTTTCTCGAAGATTATTTATTAACTATTCTCACTCATGGTAGGAAAAAAAAAAGATAGTAAATGAAACTGATATAAGATGAAAAGCCAACATTTTTTCCCCAAGGACCTCAGCTGGATTATACAGAATGGACCACAATGGGCTTCATGTATACAGCTCACTTATAGGAGAACTCAGAAAGCAGAAATCAAGAAATGACAGCCTAATTTTCTTCTAAGGTATGGGGTCTCACCTGGTGCAATAAAGTCATGAGGATGATTCTTCTGAATAAAAGGTTAGAATGCTTGTAATTCTAAGAGTGACATCCCTGCCAAGTAGCTACAGTGCTACTTTCAAAATGTCTTAATTATTGTAGAATTTTAGTACATTTTAAGAATTTTAATTTAAAAAAAGAAAGAAATTTTAATGGCTAAAGAAACCTATACTCTTTTACTCATGTCACTTCCCTGTATGAACCAAACTCTCATGCTGAAAATTATGACACAGAACAAAAGGGAAAGATAGGGCAACCCATAGCTCCTTTTCCTTTCAGTCCTTTATTACCCAGTAGGTAGAGGCTGTCAGTGTTGGTAGAATGTTCAGCACATATCAGGAAGTGAAATAAAATTAGTTGAGTTGATCCTATGCATATCGTTTCCACTGTTCTGGTAACATATGCACACATTAGCTATGAAAAAATGTCTAATCTGAGTACAAATTAAATCCTCTCGTAGTTGCATTTTTAAGGTGGCATTGCACAGTATAAAATGAATGGTAAAGTTTGAGCTGATGATTTAAAAATTTAATTTCACTTTACTTAGAACAATATTCAATAGCTAAAGTAAAATACCACAGCAAGCCAAGAGAGAGACCACTGAAAAAAATTGTACATTTTAGTACTCTTAGCAGCTACCTTTTTTTTCTACTTTTTGAAAAAGGGCCCTGAATTTGCATTTTGTCCTGGGCCCTGCAACTTATATGGCTGCTCTTATTTGCAGATTATATGATTGTTTACATAGGGAAAAAAAGAATAGCCAAACTCTTAGAAGAATTGAAAGAATTTGGGATCCAGTTTCAGTACTTTAAAAAAGATCAATATCATGTCTCCAAACTATCAGTAATCAATTAGAAAATATAAAAGCTTTATGTTTTATTAAAGTATAAGATATTATTTATAAAAGCTAATAAAGTGTCTGAGATCTAACTTAACCTGAAGTACACAAAGCTTTTAGAGATAATTTCAACATCCTAATAAAAGATCTAAAGGAAAATCTGATTCATTAGGCAGTCCAAGTTCTTGGATGAAAAAATGAATGTTATAAAGATACCAATTCTCTCCTAATTAATCTACAAATTTAAAACAGTCCTCATCACAATCCCTGCTGGAGATTTTTATATGTATATGGAGAATAAATGTACATGAATAGCAAAGGCAGATTAGTTGAAAGTGAGAACTAGAGCAATAAAAACAAAACAAATCACAGGTCAATGGAACAGACTAGAAAGTTATAGTTATTGCTCAGTCATTAAGTCATGTCCGACTCTGTGACCCCATGGACTGTAGCCCACCAGACTTCTCTGTCTATGGAATTATCCAGGCAAGAATACTGGAGTGGGTTGCCGTTTCCTTCTCCAGAGGATCTTCCCAAAGAAGGAATTGAACCCAGGTCTCTTGCACTGCAGGCAGATTCTTTACAAGGAACCCCATAAAATAGAGCTTATGCTCTATATGCCCCATAGAACATAAGAGCCCATGAAAATACCTAATTGTGCATTTGAACTTTCTTATGAAAGAAGAAATGCACTTAAAGCCAACTATTATTTGTTCAGTCAGTATCACTCCTGTCTTATGAGCTATGCTCAATAGGAATGTGTCTAGTAAGTTACAATCAAGCAAAAAAAAAAAAAAAAAAAAGACCTTTTCCTAAAGAACAGCTTTCCTTCCTTAGAAGGGAGAGTTTTTAACAGTCACACACACACAATAAAAACAGGTAATTACTTTGGTTAAAAAGTATGCACAAGTCTCACTTGGAAGTTACAAATGGAATAAGAATGCTTTGTGGAAATGCTGACTGACTCAGTGCTTTTTATTTTTCCAATCAACAAGTTATCTCTTGACAAATGTCATTTCAGTGGCCTCTCGTGCATTACCCTGTTCTTATGCCAATGAGAACACTTCTAAAGTTTCACCCTGTAGTTTGATGTTTACAGGACTTTCCTGGTGATCATCCTTTATCAAACTAAAGATGACTTCTTTATATTCTTATCGGAGTATTTTTCAGGTTGGCACTAAGTTCTCTATTAAAATTACTATGTATTTTTGTGTCTTTTAATCTAGAAATGTAAAACATTACATTACACTCAATGTTTTCTATGTTGAGCCATTCTAGTATAATGTATTTCTTTGTTTTTAGAAGCTGCTTGATTTTACTTGCATATATTTATTTATGATATATATATGTGTGACCATGAGTAACATTTATCTATTAGATTTTTGACACTCTTCTTTTCAGTTATGGCTTCAGAAATATGGTAGTCTTTCTTGCTTTATATTTTTCTAGAGTCCTCAGGTTCATACATTCCAAATTCAATGGTGGAAAAAGTGGTAAGTAGGGGAATTCCTGGGCTTCCCAGGTGGTGCTAGTGGTAAAGAACCCACCTGCCAAGGAAGGTAGGAGACATAAATGACAGGGGCTCAGGCCCTGGCTGGGGAAGATCACTGGAGGAGGTTATGGCTATCCACTCCAGCATCTTGCCTGGAGAACCCCATGGACAGAGGAGTCTGGCAGTCCACAGTCCAATGGGTCACAAAGAGTCGGAGAAAACTGCAGTAACTTAGCAGACACATCACACCCGGGGGAGTTCCCTGATGGTCTGCATTTTCCAGTGCAGGGGACACAAGCTTGATCCCTGATCAGAGAACTAAGATTGTGAACGCTATGAGGTCCCCTTTGCAGAAGAGAAAACATAAGTGATAAGTATATTCTCTAATTTGGGAATCTTTTTGCTTCTGTTTTCTCTTCTTCGTTGATTTATGATGTGATTTTAAATAGCTAAATATTTATTTTATTGATGTTTTAAAGAAAAATTCTTTTTTGTTTAATTGAAGATTGTTATTTTTATTAATTTCGTAGCTTTATATTCCATTAATTTCTGCTTTATCTTTATTAGTCCCCTTCATTTACTTTTTACACTTTTTGTTGTTATTTGCTAAGTCATGTCTGACTCTTTCGCAACTCCATGAACGGTAGCCTGCCAGATTCCTCTGTCCATGGGATTTTCCAGAAAAGAATACTGGAGTGGATTGCCGTTTCCTTCTCCAGGGGATCTTCCTGACCCAGGGATCAAACCCCTGTCTCCTGCATTGGTAGGCAAATTCTTTCCCACTGAGCCACCCGTGCATGTGTATACTTTTTAAATTTTTGATTGAATGCTATTTTATTTATATTCTTTCTTGTTTTATAGAAAAAATTCACTAAATAACACAGTCATTTGAATAATGATATTTTAATGTAGTAAATTGATTTTATATGTTTCTAAATGTTATGCAACACTATGACTTCTTCTTAAATCCTATTTATTTTTATTAATTTCTAAGTGGATGTAATATTGAACTTTTTGCAATATCTACTTTTGCATTATAATTAGAGAATATTCACCTATTGATTTGAACTTATGGAACTTATTGATATTTTTCATAAATATAGAACCAGTTTTTCCTATCTGTTTGAGGAAAATCTGTTTTTCTTACTTCTTCATTCATAATTCTATAACATATGTTTAACTAATATTGTTAGGTTGATTTTTAAATTATCTTTAGCTGTCTAATTTATAAATTTCTGAGAGACAGTGACAAAGCAACTCACCATCATGGAATTTCTGAATTTCTTCTTGTATTTCCTGCAGATTTTGCTTTATTTAATTTGATGCTCTTTTGGTGAATTGTTTCTACCTCAGGCAGGGCATTTGGAGAAGGCAATGGCACCCCACTCCTGTACTCTTGCCTGGAAAATCCCACAGGTGGAGGAGCCTGGTAGGCTGCAGTCCATGGGGTCGCGAAGAGTCGGGACACGACTGAGCGACTTCACTTTCACTTTTCACTTTCATGCATTGGAGAAGGAAATGGCAGCCCACTCCAGTGTTCTTGCCTGGAGAATCCCAGGGACGGGGGAGCCCGGTGGGCTGCCTAGTGGGGTCGCAGAGTCGGACACGACTGAAGCGACTCAGCAGCAGCAGCAGGGCCTTTGAACCTGTGTGTGCACTGTGTGTAGAGAATACATTATGCGGGTCACTCTGCCCAGAAACACTTTCCCCACCGTCTCATCCCTGACATTCACATGACTTGCTTACTCAATTCAGTTCATCTCTTCAGAAAGGTATTCCTAAAAAAAAAAAAAAAGAAAGAAAGAAAGAAAGGTATTCCTGGTTAGTGTACTAAAATAGAAGCCTTCATCATTTTCAATCTCCTTGATCTCTTATTATTATAGCACTCTGCTGCTGCTGCTGCTGAGTCGCTTCAGTCGTGTCCGACTCTGTGCGACCCCATAGACAGCAGCCCACCAGGCTCCCCCGTCCCTGGGATTCTCCAGGCAAGAACACTGGAGTGGATTGCCATTCCCTCTCCAATGAATGAAAGTGAAAAGTGAAAGTGAAGTTGCTCAGTCATGTCCGACTTAGTGACTCCATGGACTGCAGCCCACCAGGCTTCTCCGTCCATGGGATTTTCCAGGCAAGAGTACTGGAGTGGGGTGCCATTGCCTTCTCCTTTATAGCACTCTAACCACTACCAATTATTTTATGCACTCATAAATTTATTTCTTATCTACTTTTACTAGAATAAAAGGTTCTTGAAGGCAGCAAATATGTTTGTCTAGATCAGTGTTATATTCCCAGCAATTTGACAATAGCTGGCACATTGTTGATGCTCAAAAAATAAATGTTAGTGTTAAGAAATAAGTGAATGAATGTACACTTTTCTCATAAGAATTCTGTTTATCTCATTTAATGATTTTTGCTTGAGTTTTGTCTACTATTAATAGTTTTTCTGTTTGTCTGGTACATTCTTTATATTCATATTAAAAATTTTAGAAATATTTTGTTTCACCTGGACCAGCACCATATATCTGGTTTTTGCATCTTTACTTACTTTAGCAAATTGTGTTTTAACATAAAAATATAACCTACTCACACTTATTATGGTTACTGATATATTTGGACTTATTGCTGTGATTTGAAGTTGGCTATTACTATTTTTCCCACCTTTTGTAGTGTTAATTGATAACTGACACATATGGATATTTTTGCATTCTAGTCCCCTGTGATGAAAAGGACATCTTTCTTTGGTGTTAGTTCTAGAAGCTCTTGTAGGTCTTCATAAAACCATTCAACTTCAGCTTTTTTGGCATTAGCGGTTGTGGGATAGACTTGGATTGCTGTGATATTGAATGGTTGGCCTTGGAAATGAACAGAGATCATTCTGTCATTTTTGAGATTGCACCTAAGTACTGCATTTTGGACTCTTTTGTTGATTATGAGGGCTACTCCATTTCTTCTAAGGTGATTCTTGACCACAGTAGTAGATACAATGGTCATCTGAGTTAAATTCACCTATTCTAGCCCATTTTAGTTCAGTGATTCTTAAAATATCAATATTCACTCTTGCCATCTCCTATTTGACCACTTCCAATTTACCTTGATTTATGGACCTAATGTTCCAGGTTCTTATGCAATATTTTTCTTTACAGCCTCAGACTTTGCTTCTACCACCAGTCACATCCACAACTGGGCAATATTTTCACTTTGGCTCCATCTCTTCATCTTTCTGGAGTTATTTCTCCACTCTTCATCAGTAGCATACTGGGCACCTACTAACCTGGGGAGTTCATCTTTCAGTGTCATATCTTTTTGCCTTTTCATACTGTTTATGAGGTTCTCAAGGCAAGACTAGTGAAGTGGTTTGCCATTCCCTTCTCCAGTGGACCACCTTTTTGTCAGACCTCTCCACCATTACAAGCCTTACAAATAGACGAGAAAACAAGAGACTCTAAAGGCAAAGGAGCAAAGGAAAGATATACCCATCTGAATGCAGAGTTCCAAAGAACAGTAAGGAGAGATTAAAAAAGCGTTCCTCAGTGAACAATGCAAAGAAATAGAGAAAAACTGTAGAATGAGAAAGACTACAGATTTATTGAAGAAAATTAGAGATACAAAGGGAGATTTTCATGCAAAGATGGGCTCAATAAAAGACAAAAATGGTACAGACATAACAGAAGCAGAAGATATTAAACAGAAGTGGCAAGAATACACAGAAGAACTGTACAAAAAAGATCTTCATCACCCAGATAACCATGATGATGTGATTACTCACCTAGAGCTAGACATCCTGGAGTCCAAAGTCAGGTGGGCTTAGGAAACTTCACTACAAACAAAGCTAGTAGACATGATGGAATTCTGCTGAGCTATTTCAAGTCCTAAAAGATGATGCTATTAAAGTGATGCACTCAATATGCCAGCAAATTTGGAAAACTCAGTAGTGGCTGCAGGACTGGAAAAGGTCAGTTTTCATTCCAATCCCAAAGAAAGGCAATACGAAAGAATTTGCAAACTACTGCACAATTGCACTCATCTCACATGCTAGCAAAGTAATGTTCAAAATTCTCCAAGCAAGGCTTCAATGGTACATGAACTGAAAACTTCCAGATGTTCAAGCTGGATTTAGAAAAGGCAGAGGAACCAGAGACCAAACATCTAAATCCAACATCCACTGGATCATAGAAAAAGCAAGAGAGTTCCAGAATAACATCTGCTGCTGCTGCTGCTGCTGCTGCATGTCCGACTCGTGCAACCCCACAGACAGCAGCCCAATAGGCTCCTCTTTCCCTGGTATTCTCCAGGCAACAATATTGGAGTAGGTTGCCATTTCCTTCTCCAATGCATTCATGCATGCTAAGTCGCTTCTGCTTCATTGACTATGCCAAAGCCTTTGACTGTGTGGATTACAACAAACTGTGGAAAATTCTTCAAAAGATAGGAATACTGGACCACCTTAACCTGCCTCCTGCGAAATCTGTATGCAGGTCAAGAAGAAATAGTTAAAAACAGCCATGGAACAACAGACTGGTTCTAAACTAAGAAAGGAGTACATCAAGGCTGTATATTGTCACCCTGCTTGTTTAACTTATATGCAGAGTACATCATGTGAAATGCGAGGCTGGATGAAGTACAAGCTGGAATCGAGATTGCCAGGAGAAATATCAGTAACCTCAGATAAGCAGATGACGCCACCCTTATGGCAGAAAGTGAAGAGGAACTAAAGTGCCTCTTGATGAAAGTGAAAGAGGAGAGTGAAAACGTTGGCTTAAAACTCAACATTTGGAAAACTAAGATCATGGCATCCAGTCCCATCACTTCATGGCAAATAGATAGAAAACAATGGAAACAGTGAGAGACTTTATTTTCTTGGGCTCCAAAATCACTACAGATGGTGACTGCAGCCATGAAATTAAAAGATGCTTACTCCTTGGAAGAAAAGCTATGACCAACTTAGATAGCATATTAAAAAGCAGTGACATTGCTTTGCTAACAAAGGTCCATCTAGTCAAAGCTATGGTTTTCCCAGTAGTCATGTATGGATGTGAGAGTTGGACCATAAAGAAATCTGAGTGCTGAAGAATTGATACTTTTGAACTGTGGTGTTGGAGAAGACTCTTGAGAGTCCCTTGGACTGCAAGGAGATTAAACCAGTCAAGAAAATCAATCCTGAATATTCATTGGAAGGACTGATGCTGAAGCTGAAAGTCCAATACTTTGGCCATCTGATGCGAAGAACTGATTCATTGGGAAAGACCCTGATGCTGGGAAGATTGAAGGCAGGAGGAGAAAGGAATGACAGAGGATGAGATGGTTGGATGGCATCATCGACTCAATGGACATGAGTTTGAGCAAGTTCCGGAAGTTGGTGATGAACATGGAGGCCTGGCGTGCTACAGTCCATGGGGTCGCAAAGAGTCGGACACGACTGAGCAACTGAACTGAACTGATGAATATTTTATACTGTACAGTGTACCAATTGATATTCCTAGTACTTTTTAGTTTTTATATCTTTTAACATTTAAAATAACTCTGTGATTTACATTGCAAGTGAAGAAAGGCTTAGTAATATCCAGTAACTTGTTAAAGGTCCCATAACTGCTAAATGCCAAACCCAGGCTTGGGTATTATCAATCTATCTCTAGAAACCATGATCCTAACCTTCAGATTATGCTGCTTCTCTTGTCTGAGTTTTCTTTCTCTCTCTCTCACAAATGATTTGAACACTGCACATTTTACTTGTACACCTCTAATGATAATATGTAAATTTCGATTAATTGTATTTCAACGTTTTCAAACAACATGGAAAATAGCTTCTACAACCCATCCCTCCTCAAATATATGAGACCATCAGCATGCTTCCTCCATCGCACCTATGCTCAAAGTTTTGTTGACATAATGTAGAATTTTCATTTCAGGTTGTCAGATTGTTATTAATTTTATTTTTCATTACACTTTTTCAAATTGCTGGCCAATAATTTCTGCCTTATAGTCTAGGAAGATTTGTCCACTTACTTTCTCGATAACCAATATTCTTCATCCAAATCCACTCTCTTACTTGACCCTTTTCATTTAATTTTTTGGAAATTGATTATAGGACCACTAATGTTTTAATTTCCTAAATGCTTTCCTTTTCTGATTATTTTCTCTGTCATAACAATCTGTCTTTGGTTTGGATGAAATAGTATTTAAATTTTCCCAAAGTGACTTGGTAGAATTTTTTCCTAGTCTTCTATTTTCTTTCTATTTTTTCCGTTTTTTTTTCCTAGTCTTCTAGTCTTCTGCACTGATTCATTTCCTCTAGTTCCAATTATGTTTTTTCATTATGTCTTTCTTAAATACTGTATATAGTTCTCAAGGGATTTTTCACTGTCCATTCAGATTTATGACAAGGATGATTGGCATTGATAGCTGTCTTTGATTTTCTCTGCCTTGTGGAAGTTTGTTTTACCACTTTAACCTTTGTGTAAATGCATAGGTATACTAAAGAGCAGACTTGCCTTTAGATACATGAACAAGAAACAGGAAATCCCCAATTATCAAAATGAAAAAGACTTTTCCTGGGGAGTATAGTGTTTTATGGAGTGTTTCACTCCTGAATATAATTGAGTTCTTGCATCACTTTGGATTTCTAAAGTTATTAATAATTCAAGATCTTCTCCATGTTTCTCCCAAGTGCTTCCAGTATGAGTATGCTAAGATATTTCCAGATGATACATGATATTAATCATTGTGATGAAATAACTTTTGAGCATTTTCTCTAAAACATATGTTAAGTGCTTTATTTGGATTATCTCACTTTAGTCTCAAAACCACTCTATGAAGTTTGTGCTTTTACCCATGTTTCAAAGATAATGAGACCAAGGCTGAGCATGATAATGAAACCCATGAAGACTAAATACCTTGTCCAAGGTCACAAAGTTAGTAAAGGATGGAGACAGTATGTCGATCCTGACAGGCTGACTTAAACATAGGTGCATACTGCCTCTCTCTGATATGCTGCCACTTTTCTCTATTGTAATGTGAAAAATGGAATCTTCTTTAACCCTTAATTGAGTCATGAAGCTTAGAGGAAAATTCCAGAAAAAAAAAAAGTTTGGGTGAGACAAAGGCATGGATTATAGGAAGGTGTGCCTTGTGCATTGAGGCATGGAATTCCCATATCTGCAAAGGCTGACTTCTCCTAATGGCTTACCCAGGCCACACTTTGGAGATTTAAGGGCCTGTGATAGCTCAGTTTCAGGCTGTTGTTATGATTTATAGCCAGGATACGGCCCTGCACATAGCAGTCATGTGCCATTCTGTTTAGACTCGATGCTCAAAAGATTGCCTCTTGTCATTTCAACCCCAGTTTAATAGGAAACACAAGCCACCCTGGAGATGACAAACCTATCGCCTGGTTGGATGTTCAACTCCTCAGCTCTGCAGAGCTTGAGCTTTCTATTTTTAGAGTTTAGTGCAGCTGAACACACGCTGGGTGAGTTTTGTTTAAGGCCTCCTGCCAGACTTGACTTACCACACACACCAGCCAAAGAGGCAACACGGCAGGCCAATTAGCCAGCAGCTGTCTGTCAACTGAATAAATGAGGTGAGTAGATAGCAAAGGGCTGTCTTTGCCACAGACAGTAAGCAGAACACATGGATTAACTCTTCTGGTCTCAGAGCTCTGTAGGGTAACCCACTATTTATTCAACTGGACTCCTTGATCTTTATTAGAGGAACTTGATGACCCTACCTTTGGCAAAGTAAAGGGATCTCACCTTAATTGTCACAGAGAAAAATCTGTTTTTCAGGTTATCATGAGATAATGCTAACATGAAACTGCTATCAAGACTCTGGTTGTGAGAAATGATTTTTATCAAGAGATGCCTTAAAATTATATATAATATCATAGAACAGAATGCTTTAAGAGATAAAACTCCACAGTCTGTCTGTCTAGGCTGATTATCTCAACTCCCTTCTTCCCAGCTTTGTGTTTTTGAACAAATTACCTGACCTTTCTAGTATGAGTTTCCTAGCTGGCAGATGAGAATAACAGTTCCCACATAATGGACTTGCTCAGAGGATTAAGACTTCCCTGGTGGCTCAGACAGTAAAGCGTCTGCCTACAATGCGGGAGACCTGGGTTCAATCCCTGGGTCAGGAAGATCTCCTGGAGAAGGAAATGGCAGCCCACTCCAGTACCCTTGCCTGGAAAATCCGATGGACAGAGAAGCCTGGTAGGCTACAGTCCATGGGGTTGCAAAGAGTCGAACACGACTGAGTGACTTCACTTTAGAGAATTAAATCAGATAATCCTTGTAAAGTGCTTAGAACAGTACCTGGCACAGAGGAGTTAGTGGATGCTGATTGTTGTTATTACATATTTGAAATTTTAACCAACCTGTAGAACCAATAAGGTAGGGTTATCATCACAGTTTTTACTAATGATCTAAGAAAGGATCTAAGTAAAAGGATCAAGTTCACATATTTTGAGTTTAACTGAACTGAGACTCAATCCTCCACTGTTTAATTCTAAAATCTTGGAATTTTTCAAGAGCTTCACCAAACTTTATTCCCTGTAGGATAGTTTTTCTCTGACTTGTTCTTTGGCATTCTGCCAAGTCCCCACACATCTAAAATGAGACAGACTCATTACATCTGTGATTGGAGCAAATGAAGGGCTCATGTTAGGACTGTTGTCTACCACATCACACAGCAGTTTATGTGCTCATGAGAGAAATTCCTTGGGAATCAATTTTTGATAAAGTTGTGCTCTTTCTGAATAAGTGGTTTGTTTTATTTTTCTTACAGAGAACTGTCTCTAATCATGATCTTTCTTTGTTTGGGCCGTTAGGAAGCTTAGAGTCAATTTGGTTGCCCTTTTCTAGTCTTTCCAACTACTTATCTTATTCTCGATTTGTAATACCCCTTTTCTTATTCCCTTCTTTCATTTCCTTGATAATATATTTTATCTCATTGAACAGAATACATTTTAGAAACTTCTACAATGCCTTTTAGGAAAAACAAAAATGAATGTATAAAAATTCTAAAAATATAGTTCAATATATGTTCATCTCATTTCTTGGATTTGACCTTAGCTAGTCCCATTGGGTCTAGCATTTTCTCAGGGTTAGAAAAGCCCCATTGGAAATATGAACACAATTACTTACAGTTTCATGATATCTAGTATGTTAATAACAAGCCAAGGCTAGGCTGATTTAAACTAAATCAGCAAAATTTATGAAAATAAAAAATTTCATCATCAATCATATGCTAATTTATTTCATACACAAATGATTGGCTGCTAGAGGTATTAAAAAAATCAAAGGTAGGTAACAAGTGCATATGCGCTCAGTCACATCCAACTCTTTGCAACCCATGAACAGAGGAACCCGTAGGGAAGAATACTGGAGGGGGTTGCCGTTTCCTCCTCCAAGGGATCTTCCCAACCCAGGGACTGAACCTGCATTTCCTAAGTCTCCTACACTGGCAGGCGCATTCTTTACCACTGAGCCACCTAGGAAGCCTGTAGGGAACCAGAAGATGAAGCAATTATATCAACTTATGAACAACCCTTTCTCTTCATTCAAGGCTGGTGCAGGTTCCCCTTCTCTGTGCTCTCTGCCTTGTATTTATTACACAGTTATGACCAAGCTACATAGTATATTCAAAAGCAGAGACATTACTTTGCCGACTAAGGTCCATCTAGTCAAGGCTATGGTTTGTCCTGTGGTCATGTATGGATGTGAGAGTTGGACTGTGAAGAAGGCTGAGCACTGAAGAATTGATGCTTTTGAACTGTGGTGTTGGAGAAGACTCTTGAGAGTCCCTTGGAGTGCAAGGAGATCCAGCCAGTCCATTCTGAAGGAGATCAGCCCTGGGATTTCTTTGGAAGGAATGATGCTAAAGCTGAAGCTCCAGTACTTTGGCCAACTCATGCAAGGAGTTGATTCATTGGAAAAGACTCTGATGCTGGGAGGGACTAGGGGCAGGAGGAGAAGGGGACAACAGAGGATGAGATGGCTGGATGGCATCACCAACTCGATGGACATGAGTCTGAGTGAGCTCCAGGAGTTGGTGATGGACAGGGAGGCCTGGCGTGCTGTGATTCATGTGGTCGCAAAGAGTCAGACACGGCTGAGTGGCTGAACTGAACTGAACTGAACAATGTAATAAGTACTGTTTCTTGATTTTGATTACTTTACTAAGCCCAAGATAGCACCATAGTGATACATAGAGAGATGATATAAATAATACAAAGTCAATGCATTTTCTTGTATGAATGAATCAAGGGTGCAGAGGAAAAACACTCAGTAGAGTTGCATAGAAGGGAGACTTGAGGATTTCTGTCTTAATAGACACATGAACATTGTGTCTACTAAGTGAAAATGTGTAAGCCGTCAAAGAAGAAGAGGAAGGAAATTCTAAGCAAAGGAATTCGTGTGCACATCATGGAAAGTATGATGTGCTGGGGGAATTGCAAATATTTCAATTTGTCTCCCATCTGGGTTAAGACGGACTAGAAGAGATGAACTTGGAATGTGAATTTTATCTTGTGCCTTATAGAGAGTCATTGATGAATTTTAGGTAGGGGAAGGGGCAGGCTATGAGATGATCATGTATGTGTTTTAGAGAGATTACTTTGACTCCAGTGAGGACTGGGGATGGATGGCAGACATTTAGGAGGCAATTACATCAATCTAGGAGAGAAATGATGAAGCTTTTAATTAATTAGGTAGTGGGAGTTGTGATGTAGAGAAGGGGTATACGTGAGGTTTTAAGGTAGTGGAGTCAACAGACTTAGTGATCAATTGCAGATGGAAAATGTGGGAGGGGGAGTAGTCCGCAATGCTTCCCACATTTCTATGTTGTTTAACAGGATGGATGTTGATGTCATTTTTCTAAACAAAAAATAAAAAAAGAAGGTGAGGGGAGTGTGATTAAGTGAACTTTGGACACATTGCCTTGTGATGCCATGGGTAAGGCCAAGTAAAGCAGGCTTTTAGACGCAAGGATCCAGAGCTTCAAAGATTGATTTGGCTAGACACTGCATAACTTGGGGGTCTCCCCAAGTTAGCTCTACACAGTCAGTATAGAGTTGACTGTGGAAGACGTGAGCAGAATGCGTTTTGTAAGCAGATTAGAAAAAGATAAAGGATAGAATACAGTGAGACATTGACCTTTGGGAGATGAGCAGAAAAAGAGGATCCAACAAAGGCTGAGAAAAGCAAATGGGAGAGAAAAATTAGTAAGATCTCAAGCCAAGAGAAAAAAAAAATTATCAGGAAATCAAGAGAGTCTTTCATTTCCAGCAACTTGACACACTAGATATCCTGAACAATTCTCCTTCTGGAAAAAAATGCTGGAAAAATTTTTTAAATATTTTCAAATGAATTGCCAAACTGGTAAGTAAGGAATCCTAGAAGCAAAAGTCATAATGCATGTATAGATCCAGAGAGTCAAGCTGGCACTGAGGAATAACTATTGAGCTCCAGAGAACTTGAGCTTTCACCTTGAGAGCCATGCAGTGTACACAAAACAGGAGCAAATAAGAGGAAAAGTCTAATAGGAGATGCTTTAGAAATGTGAGAATCTTATTATAGTACGAGAGTAAAAATAAATAAATCAGCTCAGCCAAGGAAGAAAACCAAGAATCTTGCCCAGTATGAATTGTTTCTCTTCAGTAAGAAAAGGGAAAAAAATATCACCCTGAGAAAATGTTTCTTCTAAGAATTCAGAATTGTGAACTAGATCTTACATTGTTTCAAAATGAAATCATATTAAGAAAAAGAAAACCACAAATACTAAAACACAAAGTAAACATCAGACTGAAACAATAATCAACAGAAATAGCAGAGATCTGTGATGGCACCCCACTCCAGTACTCTTGCCTGGAGAATCGCATGGACAGAGGAGCCTGGGAGGCTGCAGTCCATGCAGTCACAAAGAGTTGGACACGACTGAGCTACTTCCCTTTCACTTTTCCCTTTCATGCACTGGAGAAGGAAATGGCAACCCACTCCAGTGTTCTTGCCTGGAGAATCCCAGGGACAGGGGAGCCTGGTGGGCTGCCATCTATGGGGTCACACAGAGTCAGACACGACTGAAGCGACTTAGCAGCAGCAGCAGCTCTCACATTAACAAAGATTATATGTTCTAAAGTTGTCAAGCAAAGAGCAAAAACAAAATGTTCCATGTATTAAAGATATTAAAGAGCATATTAAACATACAATACAAAGTCCAAAATATTACTAATCAAATTTATGGAAGGAGGCAAGTACAAGACTGCAAGAGAGGTAATATTTGAAGATATTGTGGTTAAAATTTTAAAGAACTGATTAAATAAACCAATTTTAACTCCAGGCAAGCTACAAATTTCAAGGAAAATGTGTTTGAAGGACATTAGTGATATGCAATATACCAAAGAAGAAGAGAACATCTTAAAGTGGACAGAGAGAAAAGAATATTCATGTTAAAAGAGGAAGAGCAACATCTGAATTCTCAGCAAAAATAGGCAGTCAAATAAAATACTCAATGGTCTGAGAAAACAAAGCTGTTGTTCTAGGATTGTTTATTCTCTTTCAGGAATAAAGACAAAATATGAAATTTTCAGATAAGCAAAACAAGAGTTTGCCATCAACAGGACTCTATTTAAGAAACTTTGAAAATGTGTACTTAATAAAGGAGAAGGAAGTAGCTGCAGATAGAAGGCAAAAGATAGAAAAATAAATAATGTACAAAGAAATGAATAAGTATATGGGTAAACATAAATCATTAATTCTTTAAAAATAACACTAACATATATATTAGATGTTAGTGTTATTTTTATATATTATATATATACTAGTATATTATTAGTATAATGTATAAAATATATTATTATATATGTTAATTATATATAATGATTATTTGTATGTATTGGTGCAATTACAAGAGATTGGAATGTTCTTACATTATCTGTTATCTGAAGAGAGGTAACAATACCAACTACCTTTATATTTTGTTAAGAACACATGTTAAACGCCCAAAGAAACTTTAAAGCACTTGAAAATTTTTACCTTATCTTTTAAAATTATTTATACTTTGACAGGACACTTTAAATTATTTCTGTAACAATTCAGATAACACGGGCATAAAGCGATCAATATTTCTTAAAAATCAGAGACTGACCAATACAGTCAAATTTACAAGAAAGTCAAGTAAATTAAAGAGTAGAGTTCTCTGAGAATTTAGAAACTAGACGTTTCTTTGACAGCTAGAATCTTGAAGGAAGGAGTGTCAGTGCAGTCGTGAGAGTGGACATCTGACTATGTGAAGACGCAACTGTTGGTAAGGAAACGAAGATATTGAGCATCCATCTTTTTTCTTTTTCTTTTTTAAAGAATTTTGACTATAATGGGAAAACAAAATAAAAAAGTGTTGGATGCAGAATCAAGAAGAATTTTAAGTTTAGAGATATTTGAGTTATGTATAGGCTAAGAACAGTAAGCAGTTGACTGGGATTAGTTGAGGATGGAAAAAGATAATTAAAGAATCCACATCCCCAGAACATGATGCAGAGTACAGGTGAAGAGGATAGGCCAGAAGGACAACACCTTTCCATTTACACAAGGATACAAGGAGCAGACTAAAACAAATAGAATCAGCAATGGAAGCGAAAACACCCTAAATATCATAGAAATACAAAGGATCATGAGACTACTATGAATAATTATATATCAACAAATTTGACAACCTGGAAGAAATAGATAAGTTCCTAGATATACACAATCTTTCAACACTGAATCATAAAGAAATAAAAATATGAACAAATTACTAGTAAAAGATTGAAACAATAATCAAAATCTCCCAGCAAACAAAATTCCAGGATCAGATGGCTTCCCTGGTGAATTCTACTAAACTCTCAAAGAAGAATTAATACTAATCTTTCTCAAATTCTTCCAAAAAATAGAAGGAAGAATGCTTGCAAATTCATTTTACAAGGCCAGCATTACCCTGATACCAAAACCAAACAAAGAGGCCATTAAAAAAGAAAATTACAGGACAATTCCACTTCTGGGTATTTAAACAGGACAATTCCACTTCTGGGTATTTAACAAAAGAAAGCAAAACACTAACTTGAGAAGTTATTTGCACATCCCCTCCTTGTTTTTATTACAACATTATTTACAATAACATTTGCTTCCAGATATGGAAGCAAAGTAAATGCCCCTTAAGAGATGAATGAACAACATTG
>SJXQ01008890.1:0-104484 GCA_006408695.1 Aepyceros melampus | reverse complement strand
TAATTTCTCTTAATCCTCAAGTTTCCAATAACTCAGCCCCTGGTTGAAGACTACAGTTGGGCTTACCAGCCTGTCAATGCAGAGGACATATAGGTTCGATTCCTGGGTCAGGACGATCCCCTGGAGGAGGGTATGGCAATCCATTCTGGTATTCTTGCCTGGAGAATCCCATGGACAGAGGAGCCTGGCAGGCTACAGTCCATAGCGTCACACAGAGTCGGACACAGCTGAAGGGACTTAGTGCACACACACACACACACACATATATATATATATATATATATATATGTATATCGGAGAGGACTTCCCTGGTGGCTCAGAGGTTAAAGTGTCTGCCTCCAATGCGGGAGACCCTGGTTCAATCCCTGGGTCGGGAAGATCCCCTGGAGAAGGAAATTACAACCCACTCCAGGACTCTTGCCTGGAGAATCCCATGGACGGAGAAGCCTGGTAGGCTACAGTCCACGGGGTCGCAAAGAGTCGGACACGACTAAGCGACTTCACTTCACTTCATATATCGGAGAAGGCAATGGCAATCCACTCCAGTACTCTTGCCTGGAGGGTCCCGTGGACGGAGGAGCCTGGTGGGCTGTGGTCCGTGGGGTCGCTGAGAGTAGGACACGACTGAGCGACTTCACTTTCACTTTTCACTTTCATGCATTGGAGAAGGAAATGGCAACCCCCTCCAGTGTTCTTGCCTGCAGAATTCCAGGGACGGGGGGAGCCTAGTGCACTGGCTGCCGTCTATGGGGTCGCACAGAGTCGGACACGACTGGGGCTACTTAGCAGTATGTATATATATATATATATATATAATTTTTAAGCCACTGAAAAAGAATGTAATCTTGCCATTTGCAACAAAATGGATGGAGCTTGAAGGCATTATGCTAAGTGAAATAAGTCAGGCAGAGAAAGACAAATACCATATGATCTCATTTGCCTGTGGAATCTTGAGAAACAAAAACAAGCAAGCAAAATAAAACGTAGCTCATAGATACAAACAGTTTGATGGTCACCAGAGGCAGGAGGATGGTGGTGGGAAAAATAGATGAAGCAGATCAAAAAGTACAAACTTCCAGTTTGAAAATAAGCCATGGGGATATATGTACAGCACGATGATTATAATTAATAAATATCCAATGTAATTGCATATTTGAAAGTTTCTAAGAGAGGACTTTGAATAGCAAGGATACAGGGTAAGGATGGGTACAGAGATTTTATATATATATATATATATATTTATGTATGTAGATAAAACTTTATAAGAATCTTAAAAGAGGGAGAGAGAAGCAGCCTAGGATAAGTATTTACGAACAGTGAGATATATTGAGAACTGCTATTTAGGGAAGTGGAGTGGGAACTAATATAAGACTTAAGGAATCTCAAGTCATGATTCAGAGCCTAACTGAGGTTCAAAATGTCACATCTGAAAGGGGACATCATACATGGTGGTATTATCTTTCCCCAGCAGTGCTCAGCAGGACAGCAATCAAGGAAGGAGAAGTTTGAGTTCAGAGGTGGGATTTTGCTGGCTTTAGGGTCAAAAGCATAAGGAGGTTGAGCTGGAGCAGAGGGAAATTAACAGTGAAGCTAATGAAGTTTCAGGTCCAGGGCCTCTGATGCATATGCCTATGAGGACCCACAGAGCACTCACATGGTCATACAGTTTCTTAAATTTTACAAAAGTGAAATATTTAATTGGTCAAGACTGATCTCTTTTTCCACTCTATTTTCAGGTCTGTCACACTTCCCCTCTCTTCATGTGACAAACATTTCTGTGATCCAGCTTAAGGGAAGCCAAGTTAAGGGTTAGGTTTAATAGAATATGTTTATAGGATTCACAGACTCTGCCATGTATAAGTAAGTTGTTGTTTAGTCACTGAGTCGTGTCCAACTCTTTGCAAGCCCATGGACTGTAGCCCACCAGGCTCCCCTGTCCATGGGATTCTTCAGGCAAGAATACTAGCGTGTGCTGTCATTTCCTTCTCCAGGGAATCCTCCCAACCCAGGGGTCAAACCCTCGTCTCTTGCACTGGCGGGTGGATTCTTTACCACTGAGCCACCTGGGAAGCCCATAGGTAAGTTACCATCATATAATTCCAGGGGAGGATTGGCTTTCAGAAAGTTCCCACTGCTCCTCATTTAACCTGAACTGTGATGTAGATTCAGGACCAAGAGTCCTCTCGGGATGTGCACGCGTCCTGCAGAGTCCAGCACAGAAGGGGTATGAAAACTGGCTTATGAAAGTTGATGATTTGGAGAGCATTGAAGATCAGTCACTGCACAAGAAAACCTGAAACACCCAGAAATTTAAAGCCAGTAAATAAATGAAGCTTAATAGAAATTTCCCCAAATTTGACAAAAATCCTAAAATTACTATAATAAGTTATAAAGCTCAGGGGACTTCTCTGGTGGTCCAGTGGTTAAGACTTCACCTTTAAATTCAGGAGGTTTGGGTTTGATCCCTGGTTGGGGAGTTAAGATAATACATGCCTTATGGCCAAAAAACCAAAACACAAAATAGAAGCAATATTGTAGCAAATTCAGTAAAGACTGAAAAAAGTTACAAAGCTGAAAGAAAATGTTCACTATGTATTTGAAATTGTTTTATTATAAATGTTTCTCTTTTATTATAATTGGGACATTATACTGATTTTAATTATGTGTTTATTTTTTGATATTTTTATTTATTTATTATCATTTTTCCAGCTTTACCATGACAATTGACATACAACATTGTGTTTGGATAAAATGTGATTAGTGTGGTTCTTCATCATCTTACTTCCTTAAGTCACTGAATATTGCTCATTTTCAGAACAATAATGATTTGTCCAGTGTAGACAATGCTTCTGGAAAAGATCCTGATTCTGGAAAAGATTGAAGACAAAAGGAGAAGGGGGCAGCAGAGGATGAGATGATTCGATAGCATCACCAACTCAATGGACATGAACTTGAGCAACCTCCAGGAGACAGTGAAGGACAAGGAAGCCTGGCATGCTGCAGTCCATGGGGTCGCAAAGAGTTGGACATGACTTAGTGACTGAACAACAACAACAGTGTGTCAGGAAAAAGCAACGGTAGCCAAGATAAAAGATGGGGCTGCTTTACTCTTGTGGTCTTCCTGATTCCATATAAATAGTTAATATTACTATTTATTTATTTTTGGCTGTACTATGCAGCCTATGGGATCTTAATTCTCTGACCAGAGATAGAAGCCAGGCCCTGGGCAGTGAGAACACAAAGCCCTAAACAGTGGACCACCAGGGAATCCCCAGTTTATATTACTTTTGACAATTTCAGGATAGTAAATAGAATCTTCTGAAATATTCGCTTAAAACAAAGCACTGACTGTGATCAGATTGAGAGCCACTGGTCTAGACCAACCAAGTATCTAGGGCTTAGATTCAGTCCTCAGAATTCTTCTCTGTGTCTTTCACCTCTACGTGAATCTCCTTCAGCTTATGACTCTCAACCATCCTTGCCAGTTTGAGCAGAGTGGGGCTGTGTACAGAGGTCTGCACCAGGGCATTCTGTGACTTTCTTCCAGTTGACATAAACCCACCTGAAACCACTTTTTTCTCACTCTTTCTGTTCCTCAAAGCCATCGGTTTGTTTCTGCCCCAGTGCTTTTGCATACACTTCTCCTCAGATTTTTGCATGTCTAATATCTTCTTGTTCTCAGTTCCCAGCTTTAATATAGCCCTTGGAAAGGCCTTCTGAATGCCCTTTTTAAAGCTGCCCCCACAAACGCTCCATCACATGATCCTGTTTTGGCTCCTTCGTCACACTAACCACTCCTGAAAATCAACTTGTGGGTAAAGAAGATATGGCAAATATATACAAAGGAATATTACTCAGACATAAAAAGAAATGATACTGGGTGATTTGTAGAGAGGTGGATGAACCTAGAATTTGTCATATGGAGTAAAGTCAGAAAGAGAAAAACAAGTATCATATATTAATGCTTATATGTGAAAACTAGAAAAATGTCATATAGAAACCTACTTGCCAGCAGTAACAGAGACATCGACATGGAGAGTGGACGGGTGGACACAGTGGGGAAGGGTGGTGGGTGGGATGAACTGGGAGACTGGGAATGACCTATGTGCAACTCATGTGTAAAATAGATAGCTAAGGAGAACCTGATGTATCACACAGGGAACTCAGCTCCAGGCTCTGTGGTGACCTAAAGAGGTGAGATGGGGAGGGGATCCAAGAGGGAAGGGATATATGTATACATGCAGTTGACTCACTTCGTTGCGTGGCAGAAATATCACAACATTGTAAAGCCACCCTACTGCCCTTCCAAAAAACAACTTTAAAAATTAAATTAACTTATTCACTTTCCTTTTTGTGACCTTCCCTTTCCACTGAAATGCCAGCTCTATGACAGCAATCTGTCATTTTCAGCTCTGTGTTGCCAGTAACTACACAATATCTGGCATATAATAAATGTTCAACACCTATTTCAGAAATAGGTGGGATCAGCTTCAGGCGGTGATAAGTTGTGAGGGGCCACACACTGCAATGAACTGTCCATAATGGGGAGGTTCAGCCGGCACAGTGGAATCAGTCCGCACCGTCTGCAGCTGTCTGGGGATCACATTTCCAAATCACCTGCTCTGGCCCAGGCTGCAGGAACTGAGCTGTCAGACGACGCCTGGTAATTACCCCAGACTCATCTACACCTTCCCTGTCTATGTCCTAATTGAGGTTTAATGACCTCGGTCACAGAAGAGGACTTTTCCTGCCTTTCTAGAGGTAGATTCTTTCATCTGAGAATCAAGCCAATTAGTCTAGCATCTGGGGTAATTGACAGAAGTCAGGCCTGACTGCATGGAATTCCCAGGCCAAACAGGTCTCCGTGGTTGCTGTCAGTGATGTGCCTGTCGGATTTCAATGTAACTGGGATGCACTTTAGAAGATGAGGACAGAGGCAGAGATGGGAGAAGTCAGAGTATATGAGGTGTTTATGATTTAAGCTGCACACAACCTTTCTTTACACCTGCTCTTCTTAAACGCTTCTTCTGCTTTATAGACAACAAATTCATTACATAAAATTTAGGTCTGACTCATTTGAGTGCCCTTTGATTTTATCCTTTTAGCATAATTTATAATCCATCTACAGTCACAATTCAGAGACCTAATTATCATACTAAGTGAAGTTTCTTCTTGAAATTATTTGTCTTCATTATCCTGACCCCTTGCCTTTCCTTTTGCCACTCTCTCCTTAGCTGCCCAGTCATGAGGCCCAGCAAAGGCAGTGCAACTAAGCAGCTTCCTTGAAATTAGATAGACTGAACCCAGGACCAGAAGGTTACCAAACTCTAACTAAAAGAGGTAGAAACAGAGACGTGGTCTCCAACCCAGGAACACTGTGGAAATACTTGGCCTTCTAGAACCTTCAGATCCCCTGTAATGAATGGAGTAATCAGCAAGCACACATGAGGGGTTCACACCAGTCTTTCTGGACCACCTTTGTTTGTGTTGGATTGGATCCACCCCAGAGACAGGCAACAGCTTGGGAGATGGAATACTGCTGGGTAAAGTGATGCCCTGCAGTAAGCTCCGGATGAGATTTTAGTTCTGTTCCAGGCTCTGGAAACCACCCTGTGGCTTTAAACAACCCGTAAAATAGTCTCACAAAGAGTAGGATGATTATCACCAACAGAACTTGGCTGTGGAGCAACTGGTTCAATCAGATTTTCCTTAAAGTGTGAAACAGAAGATTATAGCCCTCAGAAATATTGTTTTGAGAAGGGGGAAGTGTGCGTGCTTATTGAATTATTGGGTGATGTTCCAGTACTCACTGGAAAAAGGAAGTGGTGGGTGGGCTTTGGAAAGACTGTGAATGAGCATGGCCTCTGCTTATTCATATATTTTAAATCTGGGCCCAAAGTGGCCATCTCATGGGTCATATTACAGGAGAAAAGTAACAAACATGCACAGGTTTCTTTTTTAATTTTCAGACATCAAAGGAGTGAAAAACCATGAGGGTCGCGTCGCTAATTCTTGAAAATACTATTCCAATCAATCAACCTATAAGTATTTCCTAACCCATTTGAATATACTAAGGGTGCTACAGAACACAGGGCAAAGGAAAATTCACAATGGTTGGTTGAATTATATCATTTACAGCAAAAGTACTCTAGGGAATTCAGGAGGGAGAGAGATATGACAATAATTGCTAACATTTATTGAGCGCTTCCTATATGTCAAGCGCTTTGTAAATAAATACCCGGCAGGCATTAACTTACAGTATCAATCCTCGCAACTCTCTATAAAGTGGAAACTATCATCATATCCATCTTACAAGTGAGGTACTGATACATAAAGAAGTTAAATAACTCTTACAGGGTACACACTTATTGAATGACATACTCCTTCTTCTTTTGGGTAAATTAGTTCAGTCATACAAAAAGATATAAAAAACTATGTTAAAAAAATATATGTATACCCATCACTCAGGTTGAGAGATGTTATTACTAGAAGATAATATCTACTGGACACTAAATATCTTCTGGACACTGTGAAGTCTGCTGTCAGGATGGTTGAACAGACTGATACTGGCCCTTAGACCACTCTGCCAGTTTCCTGAGGTTTACCACTCTTGCGGGCTCATGTTGCCATTGGTGACAAATTGAGCTGTCGTCAGATCTTTGCATCAGTTTCTCATCACATACAAATGTTATAATGAAAAGGAGAATGGTAGATAATACTATTTAGGAAAATAAAAGTCAGGTTTCTTTGAAGAAGGAATCTCTTATCACAAATCTATAGCCACACACGAAGGGACACCCCCTGCTCTTTGCTCAGCTGCACATCGGCATAGAAACTGCTTTCTGGGTAACTCTCCTTTCTCCTTTAGAACTTGAGCTTCCAGAACTGAGAACACAGTCTTGTTCCTGAGTTTCAACAGTAGCATTTTCAAATTTCCTGTGCCTACACTTCTGTAGAGAATGTAAAATCATTCACAGGAGATCAAATTTAAGACAGCAGTCACTGCCTACTACTTCAGTAAAAGACTCTCGGGGAGTCCATTTCTTGAGTATTTGTCAGTGTCCTCTGATCCCTCATCCATCATTTCCTGTTGAGAACATGGAAAAGTTCTCGAACAGTGAAGATATTTCAAGAGAGATGTTATTGCATGGGTGTAGCCGCAAGCCTCGAATATCTCAGAGTAAAGCACTTTCCTTTTTGCCTCTACCCTCACCAAAGTGGGATTTCCCCAAAGCTCAGTGGTAAAGAATCAGCCTGCAATGAGAGAGACATGAGTTCAGCTCCTGGGTTGGGAATACCCTATGGAGAAAGAAATGGCAACCCTTTCCAGTAATCTTGCCTGGAGAATTCCATGGACAGAGGAGCCTAGTGGGCTGCAGTCCACAGGGTTGCAAAGAGTCGGACAAGACTGAAGCGACTAGTGTTACCAGATGAAGCCTTTCTGAACATCTTTCCCTAAACACACCTCTTCTTCCTCCTTCTAGAATTAACCACCCTCATAAATACAGTAAGTCCTCTACGTATGAACCTTCATGTTAAGATCGTTCAAAGATGTGAATGTGCATTGTGTCCAGTCACAAGCTAGTTCACATGTCTGGCATACACTGTGCTCTTGTGGACTTTACTGAACAGTACTATATAGACTACTATAGTACAGTATCTTTATTTCAGGCCCAAGATGTCCAGAAGCAAGCATAAAAGCAGCAGTGATGGAACTGGTACTACTGTATTTTTCCAAGTACTGTACTAAGATTTAAAATATTTTCATTATTTTTGTTATTGTTTTTATGTATTATTTGTGTGAAAAGTATTATAAAACCTATTACAGTTCAATACTATTTAGACAATTATGTTAGTTGGGTTCCTAGGCTAACTTTGTTGAACTTATGAATAAATTGGACTTACAAATGCATTCTGGGGATGGAACTGATATGTATGTAAGAGACTTACTGTATAGAGTCCAACTTTTTAACTGCTACCTTAAACTGTATCCCAAAGAAACCAAAAGGATGCTAGCCCTTGGAAATAACAATGGACATGTTTGACTTGAATGGTGACTGGGGTTTGGATCAGCAAAGAGAAGGGACTTAGGGCAAGGAGAAAACATGAGGAGAGATCAGAAGGTTGGATTAGGGAAAAAGGTCTAGTACACACTTGACTGGAAGAGAGGGGATACATTGACAAGTGTGAACACATTGCTCAGAATTACAACTGATATAGAAGAAGTTATAGAGATAGAGTCAGATCATGAGCCTCCTTGATTGATGCATATATTTGACATTGGAAAAATATGACAGCAAAATGGAGTCATGAATAAATGATGCTTCCTCAAAATTCAGCAGCCAATCACATGAGTCTTGTCTATAACCAGACATATGGCCTTGCTCAAGGTGTGACACATCGAAGACGCTCAACAAATGTTTGTTCCATGAAAATTTACTGCTAAATTACTAGAAAGCATGCATCTTCCTCTGGTTCATCAAAGTTGCCAGACATATGAGATAGAGAGAGAGAGAAGGAGGGAGAAGAAGAGAGGAGAGGAGAGGAGTTGAAACAAGACTGGCATTTTGGGATGTGAGGAAATTTATCAGTCAGTCAAAGAAGTTTGCTAAGAGGCAGGTGCAGAGAATCTGGACCATTTCCCACGGAACATCAGCACATCTCAAATCTGAATTTGAAGGAGATGAGTCTTTGTTCTTTTGATGGAAATGCCTTGAAAGCCTTTGGTGATACCAAAGTTCAGCTCCAAGAACCAGGCTTCTTTGCTTTCTAGATAGGCCTAACTAGGCGATGCAGCCATTGTTACTGAAGTGAAAAGCACTCAATCATGTCCGACTGCAACCCCTGGACTGTGTCTCAACTGGCTCCTCTGACAATGGAATTCTCTAGGCAAGAATACTCGAGTGGGTAGCCATTTCCTTCTCCAGCGGATCTTTCTGACCAAAACCCACGTTTCCCACATTGCAGGCAGATTCTTTACATCTGAGCCACCGGGGAAGACCATGGCCATTCTCAGTCAGTCAGTTCAGTCACTCAGTCATGTCCGACTCTTTGCGACCCCATGAATCGCAGCACGCCAGGCCTCCCTGTCCATCACCAACTCCCGGAGTTCACTCAGACTCACGTCCATCGAGTCGGTGATGCCATCCAGCCATCTCATCCTCTGGCGTCCCCTTCTCCTCCTGCCCCCAATCCCGCCCAGCATCAGAGTCTTTTCCAATGAGTCAACTCTTCGCATGAGGTGGCCAAAGTACTGGAGTTTCAGCTTCAAAATCATTCCTTCCAAAGAAATCCCAGGGCCGATCTCCTTCAGAATGGACTGGTTGGATCTCCTTGCAGTCCAAGGGACTCTCAAGAGTTTTCTCCAACCCCACAGTTCAAAAGCACTTTTTTTGAACTGCTTTTGGCCATTTTCAAGGGGATCCAAATCCAGAAAGTTTCAGTCCTATAGGCTCTTTTACTTTCTTAATATTCTATTCTATTGTCAAAATTTCTGGAGCTTTACCCAGCATATTACCTTCATGACTTTCTATTGTTTGTGGACTAAAATCCAAATTTCTTAGCGTGGCATATAGCATCGAAGAATTTCTATACTTTGGCCTGTGTAGGCCAAAGTATACTTTTACAAAGTACTTTTATCTTTCCCGCCTCATTGTCCCTCATTATACTTATGCCACGCCAGGGGCCCTAGCTATCCCCCAAGCAAGTTAGACTCTTTTCCTCTGGATATTCACTTACATGGTTCTCTCTAGCCAATATGTCCCTCACTTCGTTTACCATATACAGCAACCCTTCATCTTTCCCAAGGTATAAATTAGATGTCACAGCCTCTATGATGTCTTCCCAACCTTCCTCAAAATTGCATTAATTTCTCCCTCCTCTGGGGATATATGTCTATTACAGCATATGTCCCATTGCATGGTATTTATTGGACTACATTTTAGCACAGCTAGACTACAAATTTCCCAAGGGTAGAGATGTAATATCTGAAACACCAGTTCCTCTTAGCATATAAAACATTACATTTATTTCTAATTAAATATCTCAGTTCTTCCCAGGTGGCTCAGGGGTAAAGAATCCACCTGCAATGCAGAAGACACAGGTTCGATCCTTGGGTGAGAAAGATCCTCTGGAGAAGAAATGGCAACTCACTCTAGTATTCTTGCCTGGGAAATCCTGGCAGGCTATAGTCTGGGAAAGAGTTGGACATGACTTAGTGACTGAGCATGCACACAGGTATCTTGGCAGGTAATATAAAGTATACATACTTAGTTCTAGGGCAGTGTTGAGGCACTTAAGTATATTCAGAATGCACTTTTTACTCACTTGATCAACCTTCAGTCTACTATGAGAACACCTCCTTTTTCATGGTACCAACTTTGGAAAAACACTGCCATCACCTGGCAGAGGCTGCGCCTGTGAATGCGCGTCAGGAATGTGGGTGCCCACTGCACCCCTCACCCCATCAGACACATGTGGGATTGAGCTGTCTTTCCCATCAAGTCAGTGCACAATAAGGGAATTATGTTCCAAGACATTGTTCATGATTCAGCTCCACAAAGCCATCATTCTGATTAGTCAAAGTGATGGTTTATCCAGGAGTCATGTATGGATGTGAGAGTTGGACCATAAAGAAAGCTGAGCACCGAAGAATTGATGCTTTTGAACTATGGTGTGGGAGAAGACCCTTGAGAGTCCCTTGGACAGCAAGGAGATCCAATCAGTCCACTCTAAAGGAGACCAGTCCTGAATATTCATTGGAAGGGCTGATGCTGAAGCTGAATCTCCAATACTTTGGCCACCTCATGCAAAGAGCTGACTGGAAAAGACCCTAATTCTGGGAAAGATTGAAGGCAGGAGGAGAAGGGGACAACAGAGAATTAGATGGTTGGATGGTATCACTGAATCGGTGAACATGAGTTTGAGCAAACTCTGGCAGTTGGTGATGGACAGGGAAGCCTGGTGTGCTGCAGTCCATGGGGTCACAAAGAGTTAGACACGACTGAGCAAATGAACTGGACCGAACTAACAGAATCTTCATAAAGATGTGGGATTTAGTTATAATCAAACTAATGCCAATAAATGACATAGTCCAACTATTCACCAAATACAGTATTAAGGTAATAAATGTTAAAAGTTATCTATATATGATGCCAAGCAACTTGCATTCTATGTTTCTCCCCATTGAATAGACCTATATGTCTATTCCTGGGGGCTCTAATTGTGGCCATAAATTCTTAAAATTTTAAGGACAAGATTTTTCAGTTACAAATATCTAAGACTTTCTATGGAGAAATCCAGATAGAAAACTGCATAATGGGAAATACAGGGTCTTGAGAGTACAGATCTCCTCTGATTTACCAATGACCCCAGGAGGAGCCATGAAATTCAATTTTCATTCTCTCCATCTTTGGGGATGCCATGCACTTCTCCACTCATCCCAATCCCTCTTGACTAAAGCATGAAAGTGAAAGTGCAAGTCACTCAGTCATGTCCAATGCTTTGTGACCCATGGACAGTAGCCCATCCAGACTCCTCCATCTATGGGAATTTCCCAGGCAAGAATACTGGAGTGGGTTGCCACTCCCTTCTCCAAGCGATCTTCCTGATCCAGGGATCAAACCCAGGTCTCCTGCATTGCAGGCAGATTCTTTACCATCTCAGCCACCAGGGAAGCCCTAACTTCTTTACTAACTTGGCAGTAACTCAACTCTTGGGGCCTAAGGAACTCAGTGCTGGGACAGAGGGTTACTTAGGTAGATTAATGGGTATAAATTATCAAATTTCAGCTTTTCTTTCAATAAGTTTCATAGGTGATTTCCGGGCTATTGTCCACTGTCACTATTGGAAGATGACTTTTTATTTGCAAACAATAAGCTTATAAATAAACTCTTTAAACACAACCCATTTCTAAGGCTGTTTGCATCCAACCATGTTGAGGAACAACATAGGAAAACAAATTCATATGCCTCTTGTACCCTGTTCGAAAGGAAATCTTTCACAATACAACATGCAATAGCTGAATCCTGCAGCACATTCATATGACAGACAGTTGTCCATTTTGGTAGATTTTTATATTGCTAATGAGACATGTGGTGCATTATGGAGGCTCTCAATGTTTCAATAAGTCAATGTCCTACTATACAGCTAAATGCAGGGTAACTGCTTAAAGATGAATGACTCTGTTTGCTCTTGTAGAAGACATGTATCTTCAGAGGAAGACAAACAGTTGATTAAAAGCGAATGAAGACATCTGGGCATCTGTTTCCCCCTTGGGGGCTCTATTAATGTCACAAATAAACATGTCTTTCAATTTCCAATTAGCAATGATTTTGAGATAGAGTGACCAGTGTGAGGACTGAAATAATGGATTCAGAATTGTCAAAAGTCCTCCTAAATATCAAGAGAAAGACTGTCCAGAGATTTGGAAGTTACTTACCTCACTGGAAGGGAAGAGAATAAGTGAGTAAAGCTTCTTCAATCATCATTGCCAAGAAGTGAGACTGAACTGAAGCAAACAACTTGGGAGGGCATTGCCTCTTTGACAAGTTGTTATAAATGATTAACCAGGAGGAGGAAGACAAGAGAAGCAAGGAGAAAAAAAGATAAGAAGGAAGAAGAGAAAAGGACAGAGGGAGAAGAAGGAAGGGGGGGGGAAGGCAGACCCAAAATAAAAGTGTTTAATCATAAACTTGTTCATACTTTTTATCTGGAGAATGTCACTAAATAATATAATATTCCTCATTCGCAACTGAGATTGGGAAAGTTGACTCTCAAAAGTACAGGAAATACTCCCTAACTCATAACATCATGTGTGTGTGTGTGTGTGTGCTCAGTCGTGTCTGACTCTTTGTGACTCCATAGACTATAGCCTGCAGGCTCCTCTGTCTATGGAATTCTCCAGGCAAGAATACTGGAGCTGGTTGCCATTTCCTTCTCCAGGGGATCTTCGCAACTCAGGGATCAAACGAGTATCTCTTGTTCCTCCTGCATTGGTAGGCAGGTTTTTTACCAGCTGAACCACCATAACATAATATTTGCCAACATTTCTTATATTTGAGGTAGTGTTTCAACTGCTTAAGGCATTCTGAAGCATTTAATCCTCACAACAACCCAGGTAGTGGATGCTTTTATCATCATCACCATGAATCAACATCATCAACCTGTTTTACAAATAAGAATATTGTGAGGGAGGGGAGGTTAATTAGTTCATCCATGACACATAGCAGGTGAATGCAGATCCAAGATTTGGGTACAGGTATCTGGCTTGAAAGGTCTTGCTCTTAAATACAACACATTATTGCCTCTTGATACAATGCATAATTAAAACTTTTTCAGACCAATGTTGCTATTGCAACAACAAAATATCTGGGTTTTTAAAAAGTAATATAGTACTGATGAGACATGAGCAAGTGCTCAAAATTATGACTCCTATCAAACTTCTCTACTGGAGATTGACACATTTTGTTGAATTTGTATGTTTCTTGGTTTGTGCTTCAAAGTTTGCTGTAGTGCCTAGTCCGTGCAGGGCTTCCCAGGTGGCGCTAGTAGTAAGAACCTACCTGCCAATTCAGGAGATAAAAGAGACGCGAGTTCAATCCCCAGATTGGGAAGATGCCCTGGAGGAGGGCATGGCAACCCGCTCCAGTATTGCCTGGAGAATCTCATTGACAGAGGAGCCTGGCCGGCTACAGGCCATGGGATCACAAAGAGTCGGACACAGCTCAAGCTCCTTAGCACGCACACACACCAGTCCATGCAGGGCTCTGACACTCAGGGTTTATTACTTAGGGAATCTGACAATGCATCATGTTAACAGACAAATGTAGACAATGTAAGTCCCTATGAACATTGTCTTCTTGCAAGGGATCACGAGAAACAAAAACCTATGTGTATACATATATATGTGTGTATCTGTGTATATGTATCTTCCTAGGTATATTTTAATATATCTCATATATGTATATGCAATATATAATCTTTGCTTACTAGGTATGGAGTACTAGCACATTTTATCTTATTCCTCACTTACTAAAGGATTGAGTCAACTAAGTGACACAACAAGGAATTGAAGTAAAGACTGACCTCAGCTTCTGTGGGTCCCCAGTCACCAGGAGATACGGTCTTTTTTAATTGGCTAGTCTTTGCCTCTTGTTAACTTTGTCAGCTCAGTCAAGTTACCTACCTTCTGTGAACTCGTTTCCTCATATGTGACTTATAGATGATAAAGGCTACTCCATCATACTGTTATGAGGATTACATAAGATACATTGAAACAACATCCTGTATGCAGGAGCCAAATAGCAAATGTTAGTCTTCCTTCTTATCAATAAAACATTTGAAATTCCTGAAGATCTTACTTTGTCCCAAGTGTCTCCCTCCATCTTGCCTGTCAGCTCTTCTATCCAAAATTTTAAAATTAACAAGAGAAGTTTTGTGATGACGTTTACAGTTTCTTAAAACTATTGAAAACCCCCATTTTCTTCTCAAATGTGAATTCAGAGGCACAAAAGCTCAGCTTCTGTGAGAGGATGACTGAGAGAGAGCGTGGCTCAATTGCGTAATTAAAGCAGCGGTCCATGACTCTATCTTATCCAAAAGCTATGTCATTCCCAAAGTCAGCACTTCAATCAGCAGGCCCTGACTCACTGGTAGGTCATAAAATTCATTTACAGGGTTGCAACCAGCATTTTTTTTTTTTAATAAAATAGAACAAAAATAAAACCAGATAGGTTTTGAAATGTCAGCATTTATGACACACTTGTAGATAAGACAGGTCATGTTTTGCACAACTCATTTCAATTGTGTTTAGTCTGTGCACACTACATTGCAACGTAATTCCAATTTCAACTCATGGGTGGTTTCTTGAAGATGAGCATCAAAATCAAGGGACTGTTAAGGAACCTCTTTTGTAACCTAGGCCAAAAAAAGTTGACGTCCATATATTAATTTGGTTCAGAAGTTGCCTAATTCTTTTAGAAGTATCGCTCCACCTCTGTTGAAGTTTGAGATCTAAAATTCATTTATTAAAGGGTGGAATCCAAAGGCCTAGGAGAGTTCATGTCTGACTTCTTATTACTAATTTTTAGTGTAGTTCTCATCACTTAATGCTCAGGATTCTTCAGTACATTTGAGAGGGGTCTATAAGTTAGTGGACTTGACAAATGCATTTGGAGAACTCAATACAAGCATGTAAGTAGTACTTTAAAACTCATGACCCTTAAGTTTCATGAGGATAGTATCCCTATTTTTTCTCAGTTATCTTTCATCCCCTCTGCTCTTGGTCATTCTGCATTTCCAAGTCCCAGCACATTGCTTGGTATTGTCTAGGAGCTAATTTATATAGACTGAATGAATTAACAGTAAGTCTAGCTTTGGATGGCAAAGCAAAATGATGATCTCCCCTAACAGTCGAATCCATTTAGCTACTTCAGTATACTTCTTGTTCACTTAAAGACTGAAGAACTCAGCCAAAATTTTCTCAACCATAAATAGTCCTAACAGTACAAGAACAAGTTATATGACACCACAAGGAAGCAATCAGTCAAATGGAAAGTGTGGTTCATTTCTACAGAACAAAAATAGGGGTAACATTACAAATCTACAGCATAAAATTTAAGAAGAAAAGGAGGAGAGGAAGAAGAGGAGGAAGGAAAAGCAGAAGAACAACTACTCTTTAGAAGAAAAAAGATCAAGAAGCAACTAATAGAATGAGTGGAACTTGCTTGGATTATGAACTGTAAGATGTATTGAGGTCCTCTGGGGCAAGTAAGTATGGATTTCGTATTAAATGACTTTAAGAAATTATCATTAATTTCTTAGGTATGATATGGGCACAGTGATAATGATAAACATAGAATGCCCTTATCAGTTAGCAATTCATGCTGTTTACAGGGGAAAAAAAAAATCTGTGATTTGTTTTTAGATCTCCAAATAAAGAAGATGTGGATGTGTGGGGGAGGATTAGATAATATAAGATTAGCCAAATGTCCATTGTTGTAAAAGTTGAAAAGAGATACGTGGAGGTTCTCTATACTGTTAGCTCTACTTTTGTATACATTTGAGAATTTCCATAACAAAACGTTAAATATAGTTAGCCCTAGCAGAGGAGAAACGGACAAGGCAAAATTTCAGGGCTACAATTTCATGCTCTCTTGAACAGCAGTACTCCAGGGGGCCTAAGACGGCTTTTACTGGATCTCCTGCCCTGACTTTGAACATGTTCCAAATGTGATAATCTGGTACTGCTCGCTCATTACTTTTTTTTAAAAGTAAAAGATGATATGCACTGTTAGAAGCATCAAAGCTTCATTCTATTCATCTTGAGCAAAATGTTCCTCCCAGTACAGCCTTTTCCTTGAAAGAGGAGGAGGGCAGCGAGAGGCTGGGGGTGAGAGGTCGGCGAGGAGAAACGACCATTGAGTTTTCCACGTTCGGGAGAATGGCGGGGTCCATGGGGAGACAGTAAATTGAAATTAAGGCTGTTTCAGGCAGCCTACAGGATGTGCCTGCAAATGTAGACATATCTAAATGGTGAAAAAGTCTGTTTGTGCCCATTCATATGAAGTGAATGCCTTGTAATGTGCTCCAGCCCCTGGGAATGGTGGCGGGATTGAGGACAGAGGCCGGAAGAATGGGATGGATTTGACATAAGTACTTTTAAGTGCTCTGAAGGCTGGGCTCCTCCCTGCGGTTTAATAGCAAGGTCCCCCGGGAGCTACAAGGAAGGAGCCAAGTGAATCCCTACAGCTTTTCGTTTTAAGGATAACAAATCTTAAAGCAGGTGTGAGTTCAGAAAGATCCTTTTACTCCTTGTTTTCAGGCTGCTGTGGCTGGTCGGCTCTCTGTGTATTATTATCATTCCGCAGAATGAAGCCTGGGGTAAGGGAAGGGAGGGGAGGCAAGAGAAGCTGAATAAACACAAATTGCTTCGAGTGACTAATATTCATTAAGTCCGCTGGTCATGCGCTATGAAATTTATTAAACTGTGGTTTCCAAGAGAATGTATTAGAGTGGAGTTAATGAACACAAATAAAAAAGAGGCCTCCAGGAAATGGATTCCTGGGGGCGACTTGAGATTGCTGAGTAATGTGACAAGAGATTATGACGTTAAAAGCCTCTGGTATCATCTAGAAGGCTGATTATTGGAAGGGGTTGCCCTCAGTGGAGGAGGAGAGGTAGGCAAGAGACTAAAAAGTCTGATTTGTCTGAAAAGGGGGCCTAAAGCAGCTCACTTATATTCATTAAAGAGGCTCTGTGCTGAAGGCCTCTGAACTTTAGTGCTGCCATCTGGTGGAAAAAATGTTTGTTGAGTCCAAAGAATAAAGATGGCAACTACCATCTTTAAAAGGCTTCCCTGGTGGCTCAGAGGTTAAAGCGTCTGCCTCCAATGCGGGAGACACGGGTTCGATCCCTGGGTTGGGAAGATCCTCTGGAGAAGGAAATAGCAATCCACTCCAGTATTCTTGCCTGGAGAATCCCATGGACTGAGAAGCCTAGTAGGTTACAGTGCACGGGGTCGCAAAGAGTCGGACACGACTGAGCGACTTCACCACTCACCACCATCACCACCATCTTTAAAATGTCAGGAATTTGCGTGACAATGGGGAACATTCTTTGTGGTGTGAAGAGCAAAGACCATGCTTCTAAAGTCATCAGCTCTGCATAATTTGACTTAAGTATTGTATAAGGAGAGCTCTGGCATCCCATTCGGCCCTTCTGTTTCTTTAGGATTTTGGATATCTCTTTCATATGATTAATTTCGTAGAATCCTACCCAACATGTTACCCCTTCTAAGAATATTTGTTTCATAACCTAGTTCATTTCTCCAACCCAAAACCTGGGGGCCATCTTTGCCTCTTCTCCTCCTCCCACACCAGTCATCCAATCCACCAGCAAATCCTGTTGGGTCTAAAGCCCCAGTATACCAGGACCACTTCTCTCTGTGTAAATTGCTAAGACCTGATTTGGGCCATTGGCATCTTTCTCCCGGATGACTGCAATTTCCCAAGTGGTGCTCCTTGCTTCCAGCCTTGCCGTCTACTGCCTATTCTCTGCCAGCTGCCAAAATGAACCATTGGTGTTGCTTATTCACTAAGCTGTGTCTGACTCTTTTGCGACTCTATGCACTGTAGCCGGCCAGGCTCCCCTGTCCTTGGGATTCCCCAGACAAGAATACTGGAGTGAGTTGTTATTTCCCTCTCCAGGAGATCTTCCTGACCCAGGGATGGAACCTGTGTCTCCAGCCACATCTCTTGCATTGCAGGCAGATTCTTTACCACTAAGGCACTGGGGAAGCCCAAAATGAACCATTGGAGTGTGTGAAATCATTTCACTTCTCTGCTCAAAATCGTCCATGTCTCTCATTATTTACAGCTTTAATGAGAGACATACAAAACAAACAAACAAACAAACCTTCCCATGACTTCTAAGCTCACTTGGAGCAGAATCTAAAGTCCTACAAGGCATATAATTGTCCTAAGTGATCTGCCCCAGCTCCCTAACTGTATCTCTTTGCTCTCCCCTCAGTGTGTTCCAGCCACACTCTCCTTGCCAGTCCTCAAAGAAGCCATGAATATCCTGGACTCAGTTCCATCTGCCAGGAATGCTCTTTCCCCTGGACAAGGTGTGGCTCTCCTTCCCTTTCTCCAGGATCTCTCTAACCAATATTACCTTACTAAGGAGGCCTTCCATTACCATCCTGTTTAGAATAACACCTCTTCCTGGTCCTCTCAGCAGTTTTTATTTCCTTTCTTTGATCAGTTTTTATGAACATCATTTATCGTCTCCTAAAATGTTATATGGGAGAAGGCAATGGCACCCCACTCCAGTATTCCTGCCTGGAAAATCCCATGGATGGAGGAGCCTGGTAGGCTGCAGTCCATGGGGTTGCTAAGAGTCAGACACGACTGAGTGACTTCACTTTCACTTTTCACTTTCATGCATTGGAGAAGGAAATGGCAGCCCACTCCCGTGTTCTTGCCTGGAGAATCCCAGAGACAGTGGGCCCCCGTCTATGGGGTCACACATAGTCGAACACAACTGAAGTGACTTAGCCGCAGCAGCAAAATGTTATATATTTACATGTTTGTGTCCTTATTTTCCACCTTCCTCAAAACCTCTACAAATAGAATGTAAGATTCCCTGGCGGCTCAGAGGGTAAAGCATCTGCCTGCAATGCAGGAGACCTGGGTTCAATCCCTGGGTCAGGAAGATCCCCTGGAGAAGGAAATGGCAACCCATTCCAGTACTCTTACCTGGAAAATCCCATGGACAGAGAAGCCTGTTGGACTACAAATCCATGGGATCGCAAAGAGTCAGACATGACTGAATGACTTCACTTTCACTTTCCATGAAAGCAGAAAGAATATAGTGCATTTAACATGGTTCATTTGTTTCAGAAACTACAAAGACAGGTCAACCTGCTCACAATCCTTAGAGACGCTGGCTGCCTATAAGCCCCCATATGGCAGGATTTTTGTCTGACTTAGTTTCCCTCTGTTGCCGGCACCTAGTACTATGTCTGATAAATGGTATGTATATCATGTTTTCTTCTTTAAGAGCTTTATTGATTTATAGTTTAATCTACTCATCATAAGTGTACATTTCAATGATTTTTTAAGTCAGATTTATAGAGTTGAACAATAAACACCACTATCTGGTTTTAGAACATTCCCTTAAACTCAAAAAGTGTACTCATGCCCTTTGTAGTTCATTCTCACCACTCTTCTCAGCACCAGGCAGTTAATGTCCTGCTTCCTGTCTCTAAACTTGTGCCTTTTCTGGAGATTTTATGTATATGGAATCATATAATATGTAGCTGTTTATATCTGGCTTCTTCAAGTCAGCATCATTTTTTTTGAGGTTCATACATGTCGTAGCATCAATTAGTAGAATCCTTATTTCCTTTCTATTGATAAATAAGTACTGACTTATACTGACATATAATTTTTTTAAATCAGTCATCACTTTATGGACATTTGGATTTTTCCATTTTATACTTTGAATGTTCATATACACACCTTTGTGTAGACATGTTTTCTTGGGTAGGTTCCTAACAGTGAAATTGATGAGTCATGTAAATTTATGTTTAGCTTTTAAAGAAACTATCAAACTGTTTTCTAAAGTGACTATGCATTTTATATTCCCAGCAACAATGCATAATGGTTCCAGTTTCTCTACTTTCTCGTTAACTCTTGGTTTTATCTTTTTTATAGTTATTCTAATCAATATATAGAGATATAACATTGTAGTTTTAATTTGCATTTCTCATAAACTAATGTTCAACTTTTTTATTCACAATAATTATTAGTAACTTGAATATCTTCATTGGTAAAATATCTACTCAGATCTTTTGCCTATTTTTATGTCAGATTATTTATCTTACTGAGTTGTAAGAGTTCTTCATGTATTTTGGGTACTAGTCCTTTATGAAAAAATACGTATGACTTGCAAATATTTTCTCTTTATGTGTGTCTTGTTTTTCTATTAGGATAATGGTGTCTTTGGCAATACAAACAGTTTAAATTTTGGTAATGCTCAATTTATCAGTTTTTTTATGAATCATGTTTTGGAGTTATGTTTAATAATTTTTTTCCTACTCTAGCTCACAAATATATTCTTTGATATTTTCCTCAAGAAGTTGTATAGTTTTAGCTCTTACATTTTGATCTATAATCCATTTTGAGTCAGTGTTGCATATGATATAAGGTTCCATATCCAGGTTTTTCCATGAGGAATCCAATAATCCTAGAATCTTGTTGAAAAGACTATTGTTTCCCAGTTAATTGTCTTGGCATTTTTTGCTAAAAATCAATAACCCTTTAATGAAATGAACTATTTATGGACTCTTAAATCTGTTCCATTGGTTATTAAGTGTATCCTTGCACCAATAACACACTGATTTTTTTGTTTGCTTTTTGCTAAGATGTTATAGTAAGTTTTGAAATGAGGTAAAATAATGCCTCGAGTCTGTGCTTATTTTCAAAACTAATTTTGGCTGTCTAGGTCCTTTGTGTTTCCTTATAAATTTTAAGAGAATTTTGTCAATTTTTGCAAAAATACTTGCTTGCATTTTGATAGAGACTGCGTTGATTATATACACCAATTTGTGGTGAGTTGCCATCTTAATCATATCATTGCATACCTTTGGTTGAGTTCCAGAAGCAGTTGTTTTTATCAATTTCGTCCAACTTGATGGTTGCCTTTAGAGAGAAGACTTGCCAATCCTGTCACACAACCGTGCATGTGAATTCTATAACCCCAACCAAACTCTAAACTCTAGGAGGCAGCTACCATATTTTCCACTACTTTGACACTCATTAAATAAAGTAAATTGCTTTTTTCTATCATATAATGTGCTGTGATGGAAAGGATTTAATAGATGTTGGAGAGGATATTGCTTGTAGATATGGCAGGAAGAATTGCAAAACAAGCATTGTCAGCATTATTATCTTCAGAAAAAGAGAAATGTCTGACAAGCTTCACTGACTAAGGTCAGACAAGGCCCAAGCAAGAAAAGTCATGGACACCAGTCCAGTGTTCCAGAGTCTGTTCTCCTTCAAAGGCAGGAAAAAAGAAAATAAACCTAAATTCCTATAAAATGGAATTTGGTTAGTTTCATGGGGACTTCTGGAGAGGAAAAATATATAGGGATATTTTTCTAAAGTATGTTGAAGAAAATTTATCTCAGACATCATTTAAGAAATGGGACTATAATTATGTTTCTGCGTGTTTTATATTGAGATATGTCTGAGGCTTGGGAATGGGTTAGAGGGCCTTTCAAAAATCCCTCCTAAGAATCTTCAAATCTTGATTTATGTATCCTCCTACCACATCCATATCCATAGCTGTATTTTCTGAGTTAAAGCACAGAAGATTTATCAGTTTTTAACATATGAGAACCTCACACATTTATCTCTCGAGTGTCATAATGGTGGACTTTCACAAGGCCCCAAAGCTTGGCACAGACTTTGAACTGTGTTTTTATTTTTATACCTTTCCTGTATTGAAAGACACATAGTGGACAGAAAAGCGAACTATGGTTAGAGAAAGAATACAGCTGATACCCAAGTTGGGCCACCCAGAATGCACCAGGATTAATGACAATTTGGCCTGACAGCATCCTGACCACAAGAAATGAAGTCACCCTAGGAAGTGTTTTGTAGAAGAAAATTAAATCAGCAGAGTGAAAAGGGGGAAAAAAAGAATTAAAAGCATAAAGTCTAAAATATACATTGTCCAAGTATTTCCCCCCCATTAATTTTGGAAGCCCTTGAGTGTTTCCAGGGAAATTTAATCTGCATGTTTCTGACCCATTTACACTTAACTCACCACAACGTTGTTTTCTGAGTCATTTGTTGTCCAAGAAGCACTCTGAACCTCGTTCATAAAGACTTTTATTAAAGTGATTGTTTTCTTTTTCCTTCAAATGAAATTACGCTTTTCCAGATTGAAATGAACATTGAAATGAACCCTAAATTTAAAACTTGTGACATATAAGATGGAGCCACTTTTGATCATAATGTATTCCTAGTCAGGTTTCCAACCCAAGGTGTTTTGGTCTTGGCAGCATTACAATAAGGGGTTGAAATGAAAAGACACAGGTTTATTGCTCTTTGGATAGACAAAGTGAGCCCTCTCAGGCCTTTTTTTTTTTTTTTTAAAGGCAAAGCGTCTAAGGAACTCCAGCCAGTCTAACAGTCAGCCTTTCTTTAGAATCCATTGCAAATAAAGCTCTGAACTTGAGTACCTGGAAGGACTAGAAATGCTTCATGATCTTAAGGGTTTTGTGGCCCAAGAGACTAAACTGTAAAATGAGGGCAGCAGTAGCTTCTACCTCATAGGATTTCAGTGAGGATTAAATGAGATAAATCGTGTAAGGCAGCAGTCCTCAACATTTTTGGCACCAGGGGCCAGTTTTTTGGAAGACAATTTTTCCTGGGATCAGGGCAGTGAGGGGTTTGGTTTCAGTATAATTCAAGTGCATTAATTTTTATGTACCTTATTTTTATTATTATTAATTGACATATACAATGAAATAATTATACAACTCTCCATAGCACGGAATCAGATCATTAGGCATTAGATTCTCATAAGGAGCACAGCACACAAATCTCTCACTTGCTCCGTTCACAGTAGGTCTGCACTCCTTTGAGAATCTAATGCAGCCACTGACCTGACAGGAAGCAGAGCTCAGGTGATAATGTGAGCAATGGGGAGTGGCCTGGCCGTAAATACAGAGGAAGCATTGATTATGCCTACCACTTACTTCCTGCGGTGTGGCAACATCTCCAATCAGTTGACTTTAAGTAAAGGAGATTACCTCAATAATGTGGATGAGCCTCATGTAGTCAGTTTCGAGGCTTTTAAGAACAAAAATAGGTTTCTTGGAGAAAAAAATTCTGCCAAAAACTCCATCATCAATTTCTGCCCCAGTTTCCAGATTGTTGCCTTACCCAATGGATTTCAGACTTAGCAGCCTACACAAACTGATATGATGTATCCATCCTTAAAGATGCTGATAATTTCTCCCTTAGAGTAGAGGCTTGACCCAGAAAGTGAGTGTTTTGCTCAATAACTTCCGAAGCTACCTAAATTGTTTCACTTTTCTATTTGGAGGAAGAAGCATTGACTTCACTGCCTGTCTGTCACCATTATGATCCAAGAGTGTAAAGGTTTGCTTGCCCTGTTTGCAGCAGTGTTACCAAACTGCACATGATACAACATTTATTCAGTTAACAAACGTTTATTGAGTGCCTCCTCTGTGCCAGGACTCAACCTAGACACTGTGGAGTAGAGCTGTAAAAAAAGGCAAAAAACCCTTGCCCCTGTGACATTTACATCCTCCTGAGGGAAGACAACATGCAAACAAATAAATAAGTAAAATATATTATTGATTTGATGATAGATTCTTTGGGGAAGAACAAGTCAGGGGAGGAGGCAAGCAATGCTAGAGATAGGCGTCGTTGAAATAGGTTGGTGAGCTGAGTCTTCCTTAAAAATATGACCTTGGAACAAAACCAATGTATCAGTGATGCTATGTGAAATTGACAAATATTTCTGTTTTAAAATGACAGAAAATTCTGACTCACAATGGCTTAAGCAATAAAGGAAGACCATTTTTCACATAACAAAAATAATAAGTATAGCAGGCATTTACTGAGCATCCACAGTGTACCAGACAATCTTTCTACTACTAATCACTACTAATCAGTCCTAAGGGGGAATAGGATTAACAGGTTTAGATCAAATTAATTTTTTTCAGGAATGGCAAGGATGTTGGGATTCAAATGAAAGACTTCGCCGATGATGTATTAATGGCCTGTGTTTGTATTGCTTTCCTCAGCTGAGGTCCATCAACAGAAACGAGTAAACCTCCTGTCTTTCACAGCTAGAGTGCATGCTGTATGTCACACTCCACCTTGGAGAAACTGAATGTTTGATCCACTTGATTATGTTGTGGATTTTGGACGTGAACCCAGGATAAGCAGTGGTCATATAAAAAAGGCCACAGCTCCAGTGGAGGCACATGCTGCAAATTCTCTTCTCAGTCTTCAAGACGTTAGTGTTGAGCTGTTTTATACTGCTCTCTCCTAACTGACATCACCAGAAGTGTTGATAACAAGAAGGGCTGTTTATTTTGACCTCATGCATCAAAGTGACTGGATTTCTTATCAGATGTTTTCAAAAGCTTTTAGTCTGACTAAAGACCATCAGGAGATTTTTGGCTGTGTGCTAAAAGTGAGAGTAGAAAAAGGCCACTGAGTGTATTTCTGAAATCACACTTGGGTAAAAAGCAGAAACTACACAAATGAAAATTATTCTGAAATTTCTCTGAAGATAGTACATGATTATTTCAACAATAACTTATTTTATAGACTGTGCTTAATAATGTTTATCTTGTCCATTATAAAGCCCACCAGTCAAAATGCCTAATCACCCAGGCAATTTCGTTTGATACCAAACACTAATTTCATTATCAAACAAACTTGGATTTTAGCCCTATTCAGCATTTGCCTCCAATCAAACTTACTATCTCCCTTTTCAGTTTGGCATGGGAGTACGATATTACAAATATCTATATTGTCCCAGCACCCTATAATGGTATTACAATGACAATTTTATTAGGTCCATAAAAATTTTGCAACTTCCCCATAGCACACTGTAATTTCACCAACAGTTGTAAAAGGTCTTAAATTATATTTGTGCAAAATTGAGATGAATGGGCTTGAGCATTAATGCATTTCTCATTGTGTAATAGGGACTTTTTCTTCCCTCTCTCTTTGCCAAGAACAGAGAAAAGACTATCCCATTCAACTATTTGTCAACTCCCATTAGAAACATTTAATACTAATAAAATTTATGGATTCAGTTTCCAAAGGATACTGCCAGAAGACTTCATGATTACTCCATCGGTACTTAAATACAACCATTGTTCACCTTATAAAAATCTATATGCAGCCTGACAGGTATAAAATGTAGCTTTGTGTGCTGAGTCAGCATCATACTTTTTTTTTGGTTGAAGTAGAGTTCATGAAATAAAAGTAAATGTGTTCTCGAGCCAGTGAGGAAAGATTGATCTGAAAATATTCCCCCAATAAATATGAAACTGACAGACTATGATGCTATATGCCTATTCTCAGCTGAAAAAGAAATAAAACATGATTCAATTGACTCCATAAGTAGGAAATAAGTGAATTCACTTTCAAGGTTTTATATACATAGTCACAAATGTTAGCTTGAGCATGTAAATTATAAAGGTTAAATAAAGTGCTGCCTTTCAAATAGGAAGACTGGGCCAACAGATCCCTCAAGCGCATTTCTAGAATTCAAGATGGCTTTGCCTCTATCCACATACACGCACACTGTCATTCTTGGGATCTGATTCTTCAAGCCATAATTGTTTCTTCCTCTCAACTCCCCACATAACAATGTGACAATTTCTGATTTGTATCATAGTTATTTGTGTACAAGCCGTCTCATTCCTAATAGGAGCTCCTTATTTTATTTTGTTATTATCTTCAGCTAAGCTACAATGAGTTGTAAATGGTAGGTATTTCTCATGTATTTGCCGAATTAACAAATGAAAAAAAAAAGAATGAATGAGGTGTCTGTCACCCAGAGCTATGCAATCTGTAGTAACTCATGGAGCTAACAAGTTCATAAGAAATAGTATCATGAAAGTAAGGAATTTATAGCTGTGATGCCCTCATAAGTATCAGTGTTTATTAAGCTAAACGATGGTGCAGAGGAACATAAGACAGTGGTGGTTAAGCTGGAATATAAGTAGCCCTGAAGATATACACTGTCCAAGGAGCTACTGACTTGGGTAATTTTAAGAGAATACATTTTGTTTCTCAGCTTCCATATTTGTTTTTTTAAAATCTCTTTGCTTGAAGAAATGTCTGGAGTTGACATTTTCTGTCCATTCTTCCTTCTGCCAATTGACAAAAGACAGACATACCTCTGATGCTGACCCTTACAATGGTGCATTTTCCTGAGGTGTGAAATCCTTCAGCCCTCCCCCGTCAAACAGACCATTTGAAATACTGGCGTTGGTGAAGGCTCCTGTGCCTATAGGAGACACCTAAACCAGTGAGAGGGCGCCTTATGTTTTCCTATCTTATGTACTTATGTGTATAAAAGCAAAGTGTAGCATTAGACCCTAAGAATTATCAACCCATTTAGGATGTTCTGAAGTTAGATATATTTTAGAGTGCAAAAGCAAGTGAGATAAAGATTTTTGTTTAATGATCTTGTTCTTTTCCATCTTCCAACTATTCTCTAAAAAAAAATGAACTGCTCCTAAGGAAGAGTTCTGCAAGAGCAAAGAAAAAAATGCTGATTAAAAAAATTATATATTGAAGGCAACTGCAACTTTGTAATACCCAAGCACAAACTCATGGCACATTTTCCTGCCTTCTTAATTCATCTTTAAAATTCAAAAGTGAAATGGCTGTCAAAAAGTCAGTGATTGAATAAGTTAATTTGATTAATTAAAATATGAAAATGTTAATATTAACATTTAATTAATATAATTATTTAATTAATATAATTAAATTAATATTTATATTAACTAATGTAAAGAATTATACTTCCAAAAGCTAAGAAAATGAATGCGGACCTAACTGAACTGCCATCTGATTAATTATTTAAAATATTTTTTGATGATAGATCTCTTAGTTGCCTTTTAACACTTAATCAAAAGGCATTCATTCCCATCTAATTTATCATGAGAACAAAATATCTCAATGCTACATCTGTTAAAATAAAAAATAGAAATAGTATTGATTCTGAATTCCATTTGTCTGGTAATTAAGAGAACAAATAGAGAATTTTAAATCTCCTATCATTAAAAAATTTACATCCAATAAAATTTTGTATTACTGTATGAGTAATAATCATAAATTGTAAGATTATGAATAATTTTAAAATTGTGATATAATTGTGATTTTTGATTGACTATGCACTAATAATGTTTGTGATAATTGAATGATTCAACACAGCAGAAATTGTTTCCAACATGGAGCCTGTGGACACTGAAAATTTAAATTAAACATTTAAAAGATATGGTGTTGCTAATAAGAGTGGTATGGTGTTCAATAACCATAAAACAACTGTTAAATTACCTCAAAATTCTGTGACAGAAGTGGAATGATAATATAAATTAAGGGAAGAAGAAGAACCTCTAAAATTCCCAACTGTCACAATAAGGCTTAATTATCTATATGTAAGTAGGTGACGGTAGAGTCAAATTTTTATGCTATATACTTTTGGAAGGGGCACTAGTGGTAAAGAATGGGCCTGCCAAAGCAGAAGACACAAGAGATGCAGGTTTGATCCCTGGGTCAGGAGGATCCTGGAGAAGGAAATGGCAAGCCACTTCAGTGTTCTTGCCTGGGGAAACCCATGGACAAAGGAGTCTGGAGGGTTACAGTCCATGGGGTCACAAACAGTCAGCCACGACTGAAGCAACTTGGCATGCCAAAATAGTGAGGTAACAATTTTATATTAACTGTCAATTCCTGCAACACACAAGTAATTTTCATAGTATTGCTTAACATATTATGCAAAAATTTAGGTGTCAATATAAAGATGAACAAATGACATTAGTTTTAGACATTCTTATGAAAAAAATGTAATTAAAAAAGATTGAAGTTCTCTAATTTCAAACTGGTCTCTATGCTGAGAAAATATCCAGTTTAGTGGGAAAGAAAGAAAGCATAGATAAAATCAGTTAACAATAAATATACTCAGTATTCTAGCTAGATAGTATATTCAAAAGCAGAGACATTACTTTGCCGACTAAGGTCCGTCTAGTCAAGGCTATGGTTTTTCCTGTGGTCATGTATGGATGTGAGAGTTGGACTGTGAAGAAGGCTGAGCGCCGAAGAATTGATGCTTTTGAACTGTGGTGTTGGAGAAGACTCTTGAGAGTCCCTTGGACTGCAAGGAGATCCAACCAGTCCATTCTGAAGGAGATCAACCCTGGGATTTCTTTGGAAGGAATGATGCTAAAGCTGAAGCTCCAGTACTTTGGGCACCTCATGCGAAGAGTTGACTCATTGGAAAAGACCCTGATGCTGGGAGGGATTGGGGGCAGGAGGAGAAGGGGACGACCGAGGATGAGATGGCTGGATGGCATCACAGACTCAATGGACGTGAGTCTGAGTGAACTCCGGGAGTTGGTGATGGACAGGGAGGCCTGGCGTGCTGCAATTCATGGGGTCGCAAAGAGTCGGACACGACTGCGCGACTGAACTGAACTGATTCTAGCTTTAATTTCTTTTTTCTCTCTGAGGCTGAAAGTACAAATCTGATCATTAACTCTAGTAACTCCATTCAACAACACTGCTCAGCCATCTTTGGCCAGGCTCTAGTCGATGCTGAAAGTATAAAGGTTGACATGACAAGAATGTTACCCTGATAGGGTTCACTCTCTGGTAGGTGAACTTCCCAGGACAAATGAAACTGACCAGAAAATGGCTTAAGCACTTCAGCTACATTGATAGATTTAAATGATTCCTATAATGTGAATTCTTTCTGACCAATGATTTATTTCTTATAAAAATGGTAAAATTTTTATCATGTGCCAAGTTCACAGCAACATTACTCACAATAGCCAAAAGATAAAACCAATCCAAACTTTCATTACTGGATAAATACAATGTGGTCTGTGCATTCAATGGCATATGATTCAGTCTTCAAAAGAAAGGAAATTCTGAGACATGCTACAACGTGGATGAGTTTTGAAGACGTGTTAAGTGAAATAAGCCAGACTCAGAAGGACAAATACTGTATTACTCTATTACATGAAGTACCTAGAGTAGCCAAATCCATAAAGACAGAAAGTAGAATGGTGGTTTCCAAGGCCTGGGAGTGGGGTGGGAGTAGGAAGGAATGGGGAACTATTGTTTAATGGGTATAAAGTTTCAGTTTGGGAGAATGAAAAAAAATTCTGGAAATGGATGGTGGTGATGGTTGCACAACAATGTGAATGTGCTTAATACCATTGAACTACACATGGTATTGTGTAAAATAGTGCATGTTATCTTGTGTATGCGGAGAAGGCAATGGCACCCGGCTCCAGTACTCTTACCTGGAAAATCCCATGGGCAGAGGAGCCTGGTGGGCTGCAGTCCATGGGGCTGCTAAGAGTCGGACAAGACTGAGCGACTTCACTTTCACATTTCACTTTCATGCATTGGAGAAAGAAATGGCAACCCACTCCAGTGTTTTTGCCTGGAGAATCCCAGGGATGGGGAAGCCTGGTGTGCTGCCATCTATGGGGGTGGAGCAGAGTCAGACACGGCTGAAGCGACTTAGCATGTTATGTATGAGTGTGTGCTAAGTTCCTTCAGTCATGTCTGACTCTTTGCAACACTATGGACTGTAGCCCACCAGCTCCTCTGGCCATGGGATTCTCCAGGCAAGAATACTGGAGTGGGTTGCCATACCCTCCTCCAGGGGATCTTCCTGACCCAGGGATTGAACCTGTGTCTCTTATGTCTCCTGCATTGGCAGGCAGGTTCTTACCACTAGCGCCACCTGGAAAGCCCATGTTATGTATATTTTATCACAATAAAAATGTGGTAAAAATGAATTGATCCACTATTTAATTACATACCTTTTCAAAATATATTTACTAAGCACCTACTACATTCAGGCACTATGCTATTGACACAAAAACTAAAATATGACTCCTGTCATCAAGGATCCCTGAGTCTAGCCCTTTTGAGTGTGAATCTAGATTGTATTAGCCAAGGAATGTAAATTTTCAAAATGGGAGCAAACAGGTAAATCAAGTCCTTGAACTAGGCTTGAGCTCAGCTTCTACAGCCTGATTATTCCTTTCAATCAAATTAACCAAAGCCCTAATAAATGCATACTTCATGGTGAGATAGCTTTTTGCTTTACTCACATGCAAAGTCTTTAGGTAGAAATTAGTCACACAACTGAAATTCTTGAGACTCATACTTGCTTCTTAGGCTACATGATACAACACAAGTTGTCTTTAGAATGATCAGTAATTGCACTATAATCAACTTTCTCAAAAACTCTATGATTGTTAAGCCAAAAATAAAACATAAAAAATACACCCCTGTTTAACTCAAATCGAATGAGCTGGAGAGCTGCCAAATCTTGCTTTGTTTTATGATCTGTGGAGACAGCCTTAGTCTCTCTTCTTTTCAGCATTAGGGGAATTAGGTCTCTCGTGAGTATTATTCTCCCCAGATAGTTCTCTTCTTTGCTGCAGTCAGAGGATAAGTTGAAAATGTGGTAGGAAGAAAATCCTACCCAATTCCCTTCTTAAACAACCAAGCAACAACAAACAGGGCATCAAGTGCTATTACAGGAAATGACCTCAGAGAGAATCAATTCTTTGAAATCACAGATTGGAAACAGAGGCTGTGGGGAGAGAGAGCCCCAGGAACCAGAAAGGCAGCAATACAGATGATTTAACTTTTTATTTTGTATTGGAGTATGCATGCAGGCTAAGTCACCTCAGTCGGGTCCAACTCTTTGCGACCCTACAGACTGTAGCCCTCCAGGCTCCTCTGTCCATAGGATTCTCCAAGCAAGAATACTGGAGTGGGTTGCCGTGCCCTTCTCCAGGGGATCTTCCTGACCCAGGTATGGAGCCCACATCTCTTACATCGCCTGCACTGGCAGGTGGGTTCTTGGCCACTAGCGCCACCTGGGAAGTATATTGGAGTATAGCTGATTAACAATGTGCTAGTTTCAGGCATACATATATACATGTGTCCACTCCCTTGAAAACTCCCCTCCCATCCAGACTGCCCCATAGCATTGAGCGGAGTTCCCTGTGCTATACCGTAGGTCCTTGTTTGTTATCCATTCTAAATATAGCAATGTGTACACGTCCATCCCAAACTCCCTAACTCTCCCTTTCCCCTATCCTTCCCCACTGGTAACCATAAGTTCCTTCTCTAACTCTGGGAGTAAACACAGATGAATGTTTTAACCCATCTCCCCAGGCCCAGTTCTATGCTTAACGATTTAATCCTCCTGAATGTAAGGGGTAAACGTGGAAAATTCACCCCAACCAGTTACTTAGAAATGCTTAGAGCAAAATAAAGAAGTCTCTGTTGATTTCAATGGTGGCTGAAAGTGTTTACGACATTTAGCATCAACACTAAGTATGCTCAGAGTCTGGACAGCTGTTCCAGTACCTTGCACTGCTGTCTGCTTGGTGAGGAAAATCAAGAATGACTGCAGCTAGCAAAGACCATCTCAGCATTTTTGGGTCTTTCCCGAGAGCAAGACTCTCTCCTCTAAAGGAGTACAGACATCTGCACATCACGATTTGCTGGGGAAGAGGGTGGCTGACCACAAACAGCCTGTGGAATCCAAACTTGAATCCAAATACAAGGAGGAGGAGAAAGATGGTACAGAAAGAGTTGCCCCCAAACCCCACAAATCTGCCAACTAGAAAAACGAGGAAGAGAAACTTGATTTCCAAGACACACTGGGAAGACGGGAAGGGATGTAAAGTTTTCTGTATGCCTTCCCAACCAAAACCCCACTTGCAAAATAGAGTTGTTATAAAAATAGATTTAAGGATAATGGGGGCCTTGTAGCTGGGGGACCAGGAAGGTACAGCTGACCAAATTTAGCAAGAATAAAGACTTTCACAGTGAAGTTTTTCTGTTTTTTGATTATCAATGACTACTCTGATGCTTTTTTTTTCCCTTCTCAATATTCTCTACAGTAAATCAGAAACCACACGACCTTCATTTCTCCTGCTGTAATTTACAGAGATGCAGTATAGCAAGAAAAACAAATGATACTGACTCAGATTCCAAAGGACCCAAGGATCAGATTCCTGGCAATAGTTGTGAATAGCATTTATCCACCTTGTAATTTTCCTTTTCAGTGTGTGACTCTGTGTGTGCATATGTGTGTAAGCCTGGGTCTAACAAACAGAGGGTGGAAATAAGAAGGTAAAGGAAATAACAGTTTCGGTTATCTGAAGAGAAGGCTTTTTTTTATGCTATATGGAAATGCTGTAAATCCCACCAAGTTTACCTGGGGGCTCAGGAATGAGAGAAGGGGAAGAAAGTATGAAAGCAAGGAAGGGAGAGACAGAGAAAGAATAAAGAAAACAATGAAAGAAGGAAGAGAAAGAAAAAGAGCAAAAAATAAAAAAACATACTTAGGTGAAAACCACTACTTGGGAGAAAAGCAAAGTGAGGCCACATGTTGGGGAATAAATGGGTTTCCACATGTGAACGCCAATATATTATTGACTTACCCTGAGTCATAAATATGACAATTTGCCTCATTTCATAGTGAGGTCAGTCTCAGCCCAAATAAGCAGCCATCCTCTGCTTACTTAATGTTCCTAAATATGAGCTTTCCCCAAAGCTCTCCGCGCATATAATATAACGCCATGTGCATATGCAGTGGGGAGGAGGGATCGGGGAGGTGACAGAAAGCAAGCTGTGACACAAAGATACTTTTAAGCCGAATACTTGTACATGATATATAGAACAGAAGATCGTCCATCATGGTTATTGAAACTGTGACCAGCAAAGCTATAAACCTGACACGAAAGAAGAGAAAATATGACTTGTTAGGTTGAAAAAGCACCAAAGAGGGAATTATAAAAGGGAAAATTTCATGACAAATTAGTTTGTATTTTTTGTTTTCATTTCTGACACATGATAGGAAATGCTATATGTTTGCTTAAGGAAGTGCAAATTTCTCCACTTCATCCATTTAAAATCCTCACCCTTAGGCCTTTTGTACTGAAGCATAAAGTTTGGAGACCTTAAAAAGTCATAATGTTTCCCCAAAGAATTTGGCCTCAGAAACATATTACAATTCAGAAGGGCTAAAAATGAAAAGCCATTTTACAGCAATCTGGTGGTGTCTGCTTCAGACGGCTCACAAGGAGCATCAATTCATTCTCATGGTTTCTTTACCATATTTGATGAAATATTAGATGCGATTGAAACAAGCGGCTCAAGCAAGAAAGTCATAAACTTGGAAACAGTGTTGTAAAACAAAAGTGCGCTAACGTGAAGTAAGTCTCAGATTGGAAAAAAAAAATGTCTGGTGGCTTGCTCATAGACTAATCATACAATGAGCTGGAAAGTTGCAGATGTTAAGGACCAATCTGCTCTTTTATACACATTCCTCTTCTGGGAACTAAGATTTGGAACTTATTAATAATCATTCCCCTCGCTCTGGGGAGCAGATAAAGCAGAGCAAGTAAGAAAAGAAAGCTCAAGTTCAAGAGAATGTACTGAAAAGTCCCTATTTTAATATGCTCTGCAATTTCTGTGGGAGAGGAGGGTGGAGGTGGGTGGGAAGGAGAGGAGTGAAGAGAAGACAAGATGATAATAAGGAAATCCCCCCCCATGCAACATGTTAGTCTCTACAATATCAGTAATATTGCACAATTAACAAAATGATGATACCTTTCAATTACAGCTGCAATTTAATCTTGAAAGACATCAGTTCTCCTAAATCACTCTACAAAAAATTATAGAATTCTACAATTCCAATCAAAATCTTAACAAAATGCTTTTAACCAAAAAAAATATTCTAAAATGTAGTCTAAAGAATGAACAAGCAGAAATCGCTAGGAAAATTCTAAAAAGGATGATTAATGGAAAGAGGTATATTTATCTTAACAGATATTAAAATTAACTATAAAATCATTATCACTAAAACAGTCTAGTATTCAGGCAGGAATAGAATTGAATATGAAAATAGTACCAACATATATGTAAACTTAGTTTATATCAAATATGGGATTTCAAATCAGAGCAAAAAAAGATGGAGTATGATTATAATAATGTTGGAAAAATCTGTTAGTAATTTATAAAATAAATTAAGCCACATCTCAACTCACTCCTGATTCCAATATAAATTTTAAATGAATCAAATATTTAAGTAAAAAGAAATGCAAACATAAAAGCACTAGGAAAATATGGGTGAATACTTTTATAATTTTGTGATGGAGAAAGCTGTTCCAAGCATAACAGAAAATTCAGAAACCATAAAATATAATGAAATCTTGCTGCATAAAAATAAGATGAAATGTATGGAAAAAAAGAAATCAACAAAGTCAAAATATCAAAGACAACAAACTGGGAAATTTTAATAATACTATATTTTCACCTCAGCAAATTACGTTATATAAAGGAATTCATGCATTTAAGCTAATTAGCTAATATACAAAGAGTTCTCAGAAATAAATATAAAACAATCACAACAGAAAAAATCATATGAAGAGTATGTACATGCAAATAACCATAGAAATACAAATATCCAGGGACTTTCCTGGTCGTTCTTGGTTGAAACTCTGTGTACCGTGCTTTGATCCCTGGTCAGGGATATGGATATGATCCTGCATATCACAAGGCATGGCCTAAAGAAAAAAATATAAATATTCAACATCATTAAGAAAAATATTCAATTTCACTGTTAATTTTAAAAATGCAAAAAAAATGCCAAAGAGATATCATTTCTATCAATCAGATAGCTATGATTTTTTAAATAATTATAGGATCCCTCAAGAGTCCTATATTAGCTTCTAAAGTGTTGCTTTCATGCTTGCTCTTCTATAGAGAATTCTTGCAAGAGGCATGATTTTAAAACGTAAACCACATGAATTCCAGGAGTTGGATCCTGACTACCTGGGTTTGAATCTTAGTTCTGCCTCCAACTCATTGTGTGAACTTGAGCAATTCATCTAATCTTTTTATGCTTGTTGTGTTATTTGTAAAATTAAGATGATAGTGATAGTGTCTAGTTCTTGCATTGAAAAGATTACCTGTATTAACACGTGGAACATGCTTGGAACATCTTGTATATAATATAGCAGACACTTCTCAAGTATTAGCGATGAGGAAAATGCTGCTGCTGCTGATGCTAATGATGATACCACAGTCCTACACAGAAACTTCCGGTGGCATCCCACCAAACTCAGAATAATATACAAAACGCTTATTGCAGCCTTAGAGGTGCTACAGAATCTGGCCCCTGCATATCTGCAATCCAACCACTGAGCCTCCTTCACTCAGTTGAAACCACACTAGCCAAAAACTTCATATACCCCCCTTCACTCTAAGTGTCTTTGTAATTGCTCTATTGGGCTTCCCTGGTGGCTCGGCAGTAGAGAATCTGCCTGCCAATGCAGAAGAAGTGGGTTTGATCCCTGGGTCAGGAACATCCCTTCATGTTTTCCAAACTATTAATAGTAATTAGCTCTCACTAACAGAATCAGTTACTTCTGTCTTGCTTCCTTCCTTTCCTCCTGATATCTTTTCTTCATTCCTGATGTATTTGTTCTTTTCTTCATTCCTTCCTGGAGAAGGAAATGATAGCCCATTCCAATATTCTTGCCTGGAGAATCCCATTGACAGAGGAGCCTGGCAGGCTATACAGCTCATTGGGTCTTAGGGTCAGACACAACTGAACGACTAAACAAGGGCTTTATTCCTAGCCCAGACCACTGTTTGCCCTAACATGTTTCATTGTTTCCTCCTCAGATCTCTGCTCAGTGGTCACCCCCCCAGAAAAGATTTCCTGAAACACTCTCTCTAAATTGGTCCCTACCTCCAACTGTGTTGAATACTGCTGTATGTGATTGATTAAAACATAACTTAATCTTACTTTCTAGGGAGCAACTTAGCTGTATATGTTATAACTTAGAATGAACACTCCCTCATATCCAGCAACCTCACTCCCTTTCCTTAGTATAAGGAAATAAATCTGACAAGCATGTAAAGAACTATACAAACTTTTTTTTCATCAAAACATGGTCTATAATAAAGAAAAACTAGCACAATCTAAAGGTTAATCAATGATCAATTTGCTATCAAAAAGGTACCCCAAAACTTTATGACTTCATTAATAGCCATTTATTCAGCTAACACATTGTAGGTTGGCAAGTTGGCAGAGTTTAGCTGGATGGTTCTCCTGTTTGGCTGGCCTCACTCATATGTCTATGATTAGCTGTCAGCTGGGCTTGTTCACATAGCAGTTTAGCAGGATTCCAAGAGAACAAATAGAAACATGCAAGGCCCCTTTGGATGACTAGGACCAGATCTTGCATAGTATCATTTATATTTTATTTTTTCAGCCAAAACAAGTCACAAGAACAACCCAGATTCAAATGATGGAGAAACCGACTCCACTTCTTCATGGCAGGAACAGCAAAACCACATAATAAAGGAGCACACAGAGAGAGAGGGGTAGAATATATGGCCATTTTTCAATCCATCAAAATAAAGAATGTGTTGAATAAACGATGGTAATAATGACACAAACTTTGCATCTACTAAAAATGGTGATGATCTATATCGATTGGTTCAGAAAGATGCTTATGGCATCTTTAAATAAGCAAAGCATAGTATTGCCAAACTTATGATTTATATCCTATGTACAAACATATCTATACATGTCAAAGAAATTGGGAAGGATGCTTTCCAAAATATTAATAGTAATTAGCTTTCACTAATAGAATCTGCTAACTCTGCCTTCCTTCCTGATATCTTTTCTTCATTTCTGATGTATCTGTTTTTTTTCCCTTCCTCCCTTCCTTTTTTTCCTTTCCTTCCCTCCTTCCTTCCTCCCATCCCTTTTTCCTTCCCTCTTTCTTCTGCCTTCCTTCCGGAATTCCCATAGCCAAGCGTCCCTTCCTAGAGTGATGTGACTAGACTTTGCTCCTTATGCCTCATCCTATACTAGTTAATCTAGACAATTTCTTATGACGCTAGAAGAACTAGAATATTATCATAAGCTTGCAAGTATGTTTCAGTTTTCCACCTGCACTGAAACTGCAAAAACAATTCTCATGACCAAACTCAGGATCATGGAGTGGGGACCAATCTTCATCGCTTGCTTAGAGGAAGTGCAAAGTCACATATGGGAATTTGCTGTGTAACTCAGGGAACTCAAACTGGGGCTCTGTAACCACCTAAAGTGGTGGGATGGGGAGGGAGGTGAGAGGGAGATTCAAAGAGGGAGGACATGGGTATACCTATGGTTGATTCATGTTGATGTTTGGCAGAAACTAACACAGTACTGTAGAACAATTACCCTTCAATTAAAAATAAATAAAATTGCTTGTTGACTTTTGGATCGCAGCCATTCTGACTGGTGTGAAATGGTACCTCATTGTGGTTTTGATTTGCATTTCTCTGATAATGAGTGATGTTGAGCATCTTTTCATGTGTTTGTTAGCCATTCGTATGTCTTCTTTGGAGAAATGTCTATTTAGTTCTTTGGCCCATTTTTTGATTGGGTCATTTATTTTTCTGGAGTTGAGCTGCATAAGCTGCTTGTATATTTTTGAGATTAGTTGTTTGTAAGCTACCAGAGAAAAAGGGGGATGCAAGGAGGAAAAGGATCAAGAACTGGCCCTGTTAATGCAACCAACTATAACCGTCTAGTCAAAGCTATGGTTTTTCTAGTGGTCATGTATGGATGAGAGAGCTGAACTATAAAGAAAGCTGAGTGCCGAAGAATTGATGCTTTTGAACTGTGGTGTTGGATAAGACTCTTGAGAGTTCCTTGAACTGCAAGGAGATCAAACCAGTCCATCCTAAAGGAAATCAGTCTTGAATATTCATTGGAAAGACTAATGCTGAAGCTGAAACTGATGCAAAGAACTGACTCCTTGGAAAAGACCGTGATGCTGGAAAAGATTGAAGGCAGGAAAAGAAGGGGATGACAGCAGATGAGATAGTTGGAATGGCATCACCCACTTGATAGACATGAGTTTTGAGTAAGCTCTGGGAGTTGGTGTTGGACAGGAAGGCCTGGCATGCTGCAGTCCATGGAGTCACAAAGAGTTGGACATGACTGAGTGACTGAGCTGAACTGTTAACAAGGATGGTGATCTAGTTGGAAGGAGTGGACTAGAAGATTATCTCTTAAAGTTGTGCTTGCCTAGCAAACATATTGTTTCTTAGAAAAATTATTTGCTTGGGAAATGATAGAAGGCTAATAGGTATTACATAAGGTAAAGCATCCTTACCATGATTTGACATCCATGTCTGTCCAGTCAATTCAGTTCAGTTCAGTCACTCAGTCATGTCCATTGGATCATAGAAAAAAGTCTGTCCAGTGTTACCATAAAAATAAAATAAGTTTTAAAGTGCGCTGAAAACTTTAAAGCTATGTACAGATGATTATTCTATGTTGATTTCTGATTGCCAGTGAATGTCTTTTGGTCTTCCTTTCCTTTCCTTGGAGTTTTCAGGCAATGCAAAAATCATTTCAATAACAAAATAAGCCAAACACGATTGGGTACATAAATCTGTTGCTGAAAAGCAAAGACAATATCACACCATGTCTACCAAAGCCGAACACAAATTACTCTGGGGAAATTAAAACATCAGTGTGAGTAATTGAAATTTAGCTAAATTATTCTTATTCTTTCTAATACTTGACTTGCATCTTATGTCTACCCAAAGACTTGGTGATATTTAAAAATCAGATAAATTCCATTAAGCTATTGCTTTCATTAACATGAGTCTCTTTGCCTTCAGGGATTCTAAAATGAGTCATTCTTCCTTGAAACGCATCCAGTTGCTGGAGCAGCTGTAAACTGTGGGAGTTGATACTCCTCAATATTGAGGTGAAAGAGTCACTGAGCCCCACCCTTTGGAAACTACTTTGGCTACAACACTCAGACAAAGTTCAAGGCCCTCATGATGAGGCCTAAAGCCTTTAATTAATCTATTTGCCTCTGCAGCTCCTGTGGTCCCTGAATACTTCACCACTGCATAGCAACAAATGCTTATATTTACTCATCCTTTTTCTCTGAGAAACAGTACACACTTTTAGATGTCCTACCCAACATCTAGTCATGGAAAAATAAAAGCTTAGCAAAAACTCACCAGGAAGATTTGTGCCCCAGCATAGGAAACACAGAATTTTTTTTTTTTTCCCACAAAACCCTCTTAAGGTATCAGAAGTTTCTCACTTCATCCCAAATAACTATTTAGCCTTCAGCTGCTTGCCTTTTCCATTCATTTTCTTTCATTAATTAATTCGATAAATATTTATTGAGCGCTTTCTCTTTTCTTAGACGTGGTGATAGGCCCTGGCAGTTAAATTCATATCACAGTTTAAATTAAAGCACTGGCATGCGCATGTGCTCAGTCACGTCTAACCCCTGTGACCCCAAGGACTGTAGCCCACCAGGCTCCTCTGTCTCTGGGATTGTCCCAGCAAGGACACTGAAATGGGTTGCTACTTCCTGCTCCAGGGAATCTCCCTGACCCCGGGACTGAACCCGCACCCCTCTTCATCTCCTGCATCAAGCAGGTGGGGTTTCACCACTGAGCCACCTGGGAAGCCCAAAGCACCAGAAGAATTCTCAGTTTTATCTGCTTATCAGTAAGAAAAAAAATTGGCTTTATCCCCTTTCCCTACTGTAGCTTTCTTAAACCTTTGTGGAATAGGAAAGGCAAGGTGTTGCACCATCTTACACCTTGTGTGGGTAACCAAGCTGAGCTATGAACCGGTGGACGAGGCAGTGTTGCAGGTTTACTGCCTCTTACATCTGTCTCTCTGGCTCTGGTAAGATTTAGTGCAACTGGCTTTGAAAAGAAATAAAGCATTTTGATAATGCTTTTATGTTTATATTTTAATCCTTTCTTTTAAATGTATTTAATCACCTTAGACACAGTTATTTTATTATCTCTAAAAGATAGTTTTCTTATTGGAGCGTTTTCGTAGCCTAATTCTATTGTTTTTTCTCTGATTGTTATTTATGGTGGGTCTGTGTTTCATAATTGTAGATTATTAACTGATATCTGGCAAGTATTATTATGGGAATCTTACATGGCGTAGATTGAGAAGATGTCCTTCCTAAGCAGAATTTTACCTTCTGCCATTCCATTTAAGTATATCATTAAGCCCAAGACTTCTTTTTTATTTATGTCATAGTCTAGATATACGTGAGCCACACTAGTGGTAAATATATTGAACTATAATTTCACATGAACACAAGTTCCTATTTATTTCAAAAGAGACATTTTGGAGTTTGTTGATATTGCTGTTGTGCTGTTTATTTTCTAAAGGGGTTTTTATCAGGTCCTCAGATCTTAAAGGTCAAACTCCTCCCCACAGCCAAGGTAACTAGAACAACAAGTCAAGTGCCTACTGTCTGTTTATTAGTTGTTTTCATACTGAAAATTTCCTTTCCTTCTTATAAACCGGAGTATATATTTAATACAATGCTTATTCTATGTTAATGTATATTTTTAAGTGTTTCTAAAAAAGGATTTTCTTGAAACTTAACCCAAATATGTCCAGAATCTAGAGTCTTCCATCATTTTCTTGATATGATCAACTCAAATTTCCAGTCAAGCAGCCTGACATATGTATGAGTTTTGACATAGAATAATCACAATTGTAAATTAGTAGCAACCTTCTTACAGTTAGAGGCAATGTCTGTGTCCCACTTCAATTATGTGCCTGATAGGTACTTAATAAATACTTCCTGATGAATCAATTGGAGAAGGCAATGGCACCCCACTCCAGTACTCTTGCCTGGAAAATCCCATGGGTGGAGGAGCCTGGTAGGCTGCAGTCCATGGGGTCGCTAAGGGTCCAACACGACTGAGCGACTTCTCTTTCACTTCTTACTTTCATGCATTGGAGAAGGAAATGGCAACCCACTCCAGTGTTCTTGCCTGGAGAATCCCAGGGACGGGGGAGCCTGGTGGGCTGTCGTCTATAGGGTCACACAGAGTCGGACACGACTGAAGTGACTTAGCAGCAGCAGCAGATGAATCAATTAAAATATTTTAATTATAAACTTCTTGTCTGTTATAGCTACCCCTTGTTTCTCTCTGGCAAGAATGGTTTTATTATTATCTTAAAATATGTAAATGAGTCACTCATTTCTTTAAATGAGGCAAATTCCACAAATGATGCATAAAAATTGGTGTTAGCAACTTGCCAATAGTCACTCCTTCTATGACACATACTTACTCACAGAGCCATAGCTGGTTGCTGTGACAAACAGACACAGATATGGAGACTGTAGTACTGTTTTTAATTTTTAAATAATCCTTAAGTGTATCTGAACAATTGATTAGTTTTCGAAGACCACCATAAAACTTAGCTTTAAAAATGAAGATTATTCATCTCTCTGGTAAACTGAAGATACCAAAATAATATTTGACTCCTTATAAACTGGAAGTAAAATTAATCAACTGATAGTCAAATAAAACAAAGATTTTTAAATCCATGTTGTCATCATAGAACATAGGCCTACATCTTAGTCACTAAGCAAGTCACTACTTAATTATTTACATGATCTCCATAGTTCTAAAAATAGACCCCATATTTCAAGCAGGGTAACAACTGAAATGACTGCTGTTTCTATTTCCCAGGGTTGTGGTGACAGTACAGGGAGACTGCTGTTTCCTTGGCAACAGGTGCAAAAGACCATCAATTTAGCTCTAAACATGGATGCCAGAGAAACAGGGAAACTTTGCAGGCAAAGCCCTAGTCCAAGCAAGAAATTTCATTTTTTGGAAGAGTACAAATAGGATCAAAGGAAACAGACTAGAGAGCATGAGGATATATTTAACTTCAGTGGCTTAACAACTTTGAGATTCAACTTGCCATCTATCAAGATCATTTGATAAAGCCCATTCAACTCAATTTCATTTCCAAACGCAAAAAGCATGAAATCTAGAGATAAGCCAGTCTGAGATAAGGCCTTGTGCTAACTTACTACCTGAGTGAACTTAGGCAAGTCTCTAATACTAGTTTTTCCCATCATAAAAATGGGAATAATAAGAATACCAGTCTTAAAGGATTGTTATTATAGGATTAACAAGATAATAAATAAATAAACTAGTGTCACTAGTATCTGACACTACTGAGTAGTCAAATATGTGTTATTATGTGGACAAACATTTAAATATTTACTATGAGCAAAAGTTTGTACTAAATACTTTGATGGGTACAAAGATAAATCAGATATATACCTGGTCCATCAGGAGCTTAGATTCTAACAGAAGAAATGAAATAAGATGAAGTTTAAAACTCCATGAGAGTAAAGACTCTATGTATCTTATTCACCCTTATGTTCCTAACATTCAAAAATTTTCCAGTATAACATAAGTATGCAGTATACTCTCCTATCTCATAGAAAATGCTAAAGGTGAGCAGGAGTAATATAAGAGAAAATTATGGACCTTGAAGACCAATCAAAGAAAAAATGTCTCCATAGGTTCTCACCTGTCAAAGGACAATAATATTTGCTCTTGATTTGTTTCCCTCATACATGTTATTGTAAAGATGAAGTAAGAATGTGTTTACCTGACAGCAGCAGATGGAGAAAGCTAGCAACAAAATGATGATAAATAAACCCAAAGAAAATTAATGAAATTTACAAAGAACCGTGCAGTGCTTCGTATGTGCTAGAGACTGTTTTAGGCATTTCTCATGGGTAATGAATCTTCTCTTTACAACGACTCTGTGAGATAGGTTTTATATTATTATCTTTGTTTGTATAAAAGGAAACTGAAGATACAGAGAAGTTAAATCAAATGTCCAAAATCGCACAGAGATTAAGTCACAGAAACAGAATTTAATTTCTGGCAGGGTAGCTTCAGAGCTTGTGTTATGAAGCAAAGAATTCTTTGCCTCCCAACAAATGAAGCCAGGGGCCCAGACTCTCATCTGCTATTTTTACTTGTTGGAAAACACTGGTCCTTTCAAAGCAAGACCCTCTAAACTCCATGCTCAACTTCTGTCTCTTTCTAGCAACCTTCTCCAACACTTTCTACCAGAAGCTTAATTTCATTATCTGACTGCTTCCTGGGAGGAGGAGGAAGGGGAAGAGTGAGCTATAAATATCCCTTCCTAAGGGCCCCCCAAAGTGGAACCACCTGCTGGACCTGTGTGAGGTAGAGGGAGAAGCAGAGCTCCCTAGTGGAGAGAGGTTTGAATCTCATCACTCAACACGGGGTTTTTAAGACCTCTTGGGGGACTGACTGCTCCAAAGGGGAGGAAAGTAAACAAGCCATAATGAATGATGTCATTACAGGGTTTTATCATCTACCTGCTTAAAGATGTCAGTAAGAACTCACAGGCAAGTGTTGGGCAGATAAAGCATTCTGAGAAAGCTGAGTTTTCAGGTATACTGTGCCCCCAAACCCCACAACACAGTTCTGAGGTCCTGGACTCACAGGTACTTCTTAGGCGTATCCTGTTTTCTTGCACCATATCTTTGGGTATGGAAACACTTTGTTAACTGGAAACAGAACAAATATTTCTATAACTAAGTAACTCAGAGAAAAGGCACTGATGAGGTCCTTTCTTTTGAACTGGATGAGGAAATATATTTTCTGCAGGTGTCTGGAAGCTGGAAGCAGCCCTTTATACATGCAAAAGACAATGGCTCCAAGGTCAGAGACTAAGTCAGTGATTAAACTTGGTTTTCCATCCTTTGAGTTCTTTCATTCGCAGCGCCTAAGGTGGGCACAGGGATGAGCCAGTCACACTTCTAAGGATCTGCTCACCCGGGACAGACCATTCTGGAGGTCAACTCTAGGGCAGAATCAAGTTAGCAAAAAGCTGTGCTTGCTTCTGCCAAAGTGCAAGATTTCTCTTGAAACACCCACACACAATCGCGGGTGCACCGTGCATGCATGCACACAGACAACCACAAGGAATTTTTATTTTCTCCAATCCCAATCCACAGTCAGACACAGCTGCCAAATGAGTCCCTCTGACAGCACCTCCTACACAACGAGACGCCGGAGTTGCAAACTGTGCTCCGCGGGCGTTTTAATTGTGAATCCAGATGCTCTACCCTTTTGGTTCTCTGCACTGACCTTTCACTTGAAAGTCAATTTGTCAGTCTGCTCCATGTGTCTGAAGAAATCATCAAAGCTGCCCTGCCGAGGAGCTCCCTGTAGGTTTCTCTGAATACGGCTGCAACACAGCTACACTGTACAAGGCACTAGGGGGAACTGGGCTGGGGGAGACCTGGCGGCTCCTCTCTGCTCAGGATTTTGTGGGTGCATTCTGTTTCTCAGGAAAGACTCCATCCATGAGAGGGGGACACTGCACGTCTTTGGGGAGACAAGGAAGAAACAGAGGCAAGAAGCTACCTCCCTTTCCCCCACCACCTTCCCACCATCAACTTGCCAGCAGGACCCAACTAAGGAGAGAAGACAGAGGTCCTCTAGATTCTCCAAAATCCAGGCATGTCTGAGTTTTAGTCTTGAGTTTCAATATTCTGCCAGCAGAGTCAAGGGTTCAAGTCTGGAAATAAATATTCTTCTGCCAGAGGGCCAAGGAGACAGATATCCTCAGAGATACTCTAAGTGTGAAAACAGTTAAAGAGGCACAAAGGGCTGACTGAGACCATTCTGTCACCCTAAATTAAGGGACATGCAGGCATCTAGTCTTTAGTTGCTAGGAAGAACTAGACAGGGCCAGGGGCCAGCCCTGTTGCACCCTATGCCATCATCAGGTACTGGGGCTTCTTTCTAGTTCCTGTCCACCCAGAACAACCTCTTACCTTTAAAACTTTCTCTCCTACACCACACTTGCCATCACAACTATACCTCACCTGCCATCACATGTACACACTACATATACACACACACAAACCACCAACACCACCACAGTCAAATCCTATTGAGCTCAATAGGATCGAGTTGACAAAAAGCTGTGCTTACTTCTGCCAAAGTGCAAGATTTCTCTTGAAACACCCACACACAATCACCACCACAGTCTCAATTCTATTGAGTTCTCTTGAACAACTTGTCAATATGATAAGTTAACTGTGGCTGAGTGTGTGCACTGGAAAAGCATCTTCTGTGGCTGAGTGTGTGCACTGGAAAAGCATCTTCTGGGAACCAAACAGTCAAGATTATAGCTAGTTCTTCCCCTAGTATCCTTTATCAACTTTGAACCACTGGTTATTTGCCAAAATATAGCGGAATGCACTAAGAGGTAGAAAAGGCAGACCAGTTTGCATTAGAAGCCAAGATATTTTGGAAGTAAAGAGACAGGAAACCTATAGTCAGAACTCCATGATTTGTGTCTTGGGAGATGATTTGGGGAAGGTAAGGATAATCCCTAGGAAGTTCCGGTAATAAAGGACTGTGACTTACAAAATAAAATTCATTCATAAGTCCAACAAAGTTAGCCTAGTTACCCAACTAACACAGTCAGCTATATCGTACTGTACTGTAATAGGTCTATAATACATTTCACACAAACTATATAAATAAACATAAAAAATAAAGAAAACATGTTTAATCTTATAGCACAGGACCTTGAAAAGTACAGTAGCACAGTACAACAGGTGACATACAGAGGCTGCCATTGAGTGAACAGGCAAGAAGAGTTACTGATCAGGGGAGGGAGAGGAGGTGGGAGATGGTAGAGTGGAGGGATCATCAGCAACAGGAGGTGGGGGGCAAGCTGTGATGTCACTCAGGCCTGACATTGATGGCAGGCACAGATTCTGGTTCTTGCTCAATTCAATTCTATCTATCTCTTGAAAAAATGATCCAGTGATGTCTGAGTAATGGGTAGTAGCTCTTTCTTTCTCATCATGGATAACACAGGAGCACAGGATTGCATTCTGAACGGCTGCTGCAACCTTCACGTATCTTCCTACATTTGGGTCTTGTGCCTCAAAAACTAACAGTGCCTTCTCAAATAAAGAATTTCCCCTTGCCATTTCCTGCGTTGTGAATCTCTTTGGTTCTTCAGTTACTTCTTTCTCTTATTGCTCCATTCTCTCAAAAATTTTCACTTTTGTTTCCATCGCTTGGCACTTCTTAGTAGTACCAGCTACATCACCAGTGTGTTTGTGGTGCTTCAGGACATCCTGGGCTTGAAATAAAGATACTCTACTACTGCTCTCTATACAGTCCTGTACAGTAAAGTCCATAAAAACACAACCACTTGTAGATGAGGCATGCAGATGACAGTGTATTCCAGACATGTGAACTAGTTCATGTAATGGGGCATGTGAATGGACATTCACATCTTTGAAAGTTTGCAACTCAAATATTCGTACGTATGTAGGGAGTTTAGGATAATGAAGCAGCTAGAATCTAAAGCCTAGGCAATCAGAGAGGAAAGAACTATCCTGTGAGCCCTTGGTCTGGGGGCCTCTGGCCTAAACATCACAGGTCAAGGTGATATGAGGCTATCAAGAGAGTGGCTATTGTGGGTTTGAGAGTAAAACAGAGACATGAGAGGAGTAGGAAGTAATTGGATGTTGGGATTCTGCTACAGGCAGAGTGAGAAACGTTGTCAATACCTTGTTTACATGTGGATCAACTAGTTAAGATGTCAAAAAGGCCAAGCCTTGGGAGTAAGTGCACATTCTAGAGTAATTCCTACACTGCCTTAAAAAATGCTATAATCTAACCCACTCCAGTGTTCTTGCCTGGAGAATCCCAGGGATGGGGGAGCCTGTTGGGCTGCCGTCTATGGGTTCACACATAGTCGGACACGACTGAAGTGACGTAGCAGAAGCAGCAAACCCTGACAAAAGCCTCAAAAGGGCAGTGTTTGGAGATTCTTTCCCCCAGCCCCAAGATAGAGGGGATTGGAAAACACTTTGGGCTCACCGTAGATCTGCCATAATAAAGCAGAAACCTAAGACTTGTTTAGTGTAAAGAGATAGTCATTGAACTGTCTCCTAAAACAAAACTCAACATCCTTCAAATATTCTACAGTGTAGCATTCAGTAAGTTAAGCACACAATCAGGAATATTAAGAGACGTAAAGATAAAGGAAATTGTGACAATCAAGAAAGAAAAAACAAGCATTAGATATCTATCCTGAGATGGCCCAAATATTGGATATAGGAGGCAAAGATTTTTAAAAGGTTACTATAAATACTGTAAAAGAAATAAAGGAAAACTGGGGAGTTCTCTGATGGCCTAGTGGTTAAGATTCAGTGTTTTCACTGCTGTGGCCATGGTTCAACCCCTAGTTGGGAAACTGAAATCCTGCAAGTTGTACAGTACAGCCAGGATTATTTTTTTTAAGTAAAATAAAAAATGAAGAATAAAAATTTAAAAAGAAAAATATGACTTTAATAAGTGAAGATTATAAGAGATATCAAAAATACATGTAATTATAAAATAATCAAATAAAAATCAAATAAAAATTATGAAATAGAATAAGAAGTTAACTTCAAAATTCAAAGGGTGATGGAGATGCATAAAAACAGCAGGCTAGAAATAGCAGAAGAACATAAAAGTAACCATTATAGAAAAATAAGCAGATGTTCAAGTACTTAAGCATAATTCAAACAGTCTAATACACATGTATTTGGAGTCTCAGAAATAGAAAAAGTAATAACTGATATTTTCCCATATTTGTTCAAAAATATATTTACAGACAAAGAAGCTAACAAACCCCAAGTAGACTAAAAAAAAAAAAAAAAAAATCACACCTAGCCACATCACAATCAAACTGTTGAAAGTCAAAGATAAAGAGAAAAGCCCTGAAAGCAACCAGAGGGAGAAAAAAAGGCTATATATAGAAGAACAATAATACAAATAACAGCTAACTTCTATCAGAAACAATAGAAGCCAGAAGATCATGGACTGCCATCTTTAAAATAACAAAGGGAAAAAAACCCACCATCAATACAGAATCATATAAACAATTAAAATATCCTTCAAAAAGGAGACCAAAATAATTGCATCTTCAAATAAGCAAAAGTTGATAGAATTTATTACAAGAAAATCCAAAAGATTTTCTTCAGGTTGAAAATAAATGATACCAGATAGAAACTAGAATTCACAGGAAGAAATAAAGAACACCAAAAATAATAAACAAATAGTATACTGTAAGACATCAGTATGTCTTACAGTCTTTTTTCCTCTTATAAATTCCTTATAAGAAATTAACCACTTAAAGCAAAACAATTAACATTGTAAGGTGAAGTTTATAATGTGTATGGATGTAAAAAATATAGATAAAAATTTAAAAGCTAATAACACCAAATTTTCTGGAGCATGCTGAGCAACCAAGACTCTCTTATAGTGTTGATGGGAGTATAAAATGGTACAACTCCTTTAAAATACTATTGCATACATGCATGTTCAGTCGCTTCAGTCGTGTTCAACTCTTTGTGACCCTCTGGACCGTAGTCAGTCAGGCTCCTCTGTCCATGGGATTCTCCTGGCAAGCATACTGGAATGAGTTGCCATGCCCTTCTCCAGGGGATCTTTCTGACCCAGGAACTGAACCCACATCTCCTGCGACTGAACTGAACGGAACATCTGCATCATTAGATGCAGATTCACTGAAGGTGAATTCTTTACCCACTGAGCACCGGGGAAGCCCTGAAACACTATTGTGAAGTGAAGTGAAAGTCACTCAGTCGTGTCCGACTCTTTGCAACCCCATGCACTGCAGTCTACGGAATTCTCCAGGCCAGAATATTGGAGTGGGTAGCCTTTTCCAGGGAATCTTCCCAATCCAAGGATCAAACCCAGGTCTCTCGCACTTCAGGCAGATTCTTTACCAGCTGAGCCACGAGGGAAGCCCAAAACACTATTAGGCATTTTCTTATCATTTTAAGGATACCGCACTCTATAATCCAGGAACTGCACTTCCGGTTATTTACTAAAGAGAAATGAAAGCCTACATCCAAAAAATTACATGGCAGAAGTGTTCATGGTAGCTTTATTAATATTGGCAAAAATAAACAAGGAAACCAAACAAAATAAACCAAATAATTATCAATAGTAAAATAGATAAATAATGTGTAGCATAGTCATATAATAAAATACTGTTCAATAATAATAATAATGAATTACCTATTTGTACAACATGAATGACTCTCAAAAACATACTCAGTGGAAGAAGACAGCCACAAGAGAGTAATTCTATTACTCTAAATACCTTGTGGTCACAGCTGGGCAGCACACACGACATTCAGGGTATAGTTCTTGACAATCACCTCTAATGGAAAGCTATTTCAATAAAATAGCTTTACAATGTGATTCTATTTCAATAAAATTTTAGGACAAATGTAATTTACTTGCTGTGATTTTTTAAAACTGAAATAGTGGCTGCCTAAGGGCAGAAATTGACTGGGCAGAGAAATCAGGAAAATTTCTGGAATGATAAAACTGTATTTTATTCAAAGGTATTGGTTCTATGAGATGAATACATTTGTCAGAATCACCTGAGAGTACACTTAAAATTCATGATTCCATGATATGTAAATTTTACCTCAATTATTTAAAACATATTTGTGCTTGGGGGAAAAAGCTAAGTCAGGTAATGCCATCTCTTGATTCAAAATTTCAAGCATGTTTCCATCTTGAAGCCAAAGCATGAATCCTTATAATAGTCTTAAGACCCTATACATTCTAGTTCCCCACTACATCTAAATCTTCCTAATGCTCACTCTGCAGTACACTGTCCTTTTCATAGTCTTCTGAACGTGTACGCCTGCTCTTATCACACCACAAAATCTTTACCTTGTTCTGTTTCTCTCCATAGTACTTGCCATCATCAAATATAATTCTTTTAAATCTATTTACCATCTCTATCCCCCCAAAATAAGTACAATATAAGACACTTTATTTTGTTCATGTATAAAAAATCTCCTGGAGAAGGAAATGGCAACCCACTCCAGTATTCTTGTCTGGGGGATCCCATGAACAGAGGAGCCTGGCAGGCTACAGTCCATGAAATTGCGAGAGTCAGACGTGACTTAGCAACTAAACCACCACCACAAATCTCCAGTGGTGAGGGTAATGCCTGGTGCATAATAGCTGCTCAACAAATATTTTTGAGCAAAAAATATTAAATGAATGAATCATCAATTTTTTTTCCATTAAAAAGGTTTTCTGCTTCCATTATTCTGAAGAAGGCTAAGCTAAATTCCATCACTTAATGGAGCTCTGCCTAGCAAAGCTAGGGTTCTTTGGCTAAACGTTCCAAATCCCCTGGGTTTCTACTAGAGGTAGGGGCAATTTGAAATATATTAGAGTAAAGAGCTCTAAGGAGATAAAATATTTAATGTGCTAAGGGGTGGTCTGGAAAGAAGACGTTTGGAAGATATTGGAGTTAATAGCTAGATCCAAGAAGTGACTTTGCATTTTAAAAATGTAAGGCAAGTTAGCATATCTTTAACTCTATGGGAAAGGAACTCACCTTGAATTAAGGTAGTCAGAATTCATCTAATCAATCCTCACCGGAAAAGCTAGGATTAATTTTAAGGACAATTTTCCTTTGTTCATTGTTATGATCGCATCACATTTTCTCCTAATCCAGTCCTAAGAAAAAGCATCCCATGCTCTCAAAGGGAAAGGCTTTTTATACTAAAAGAATGCAGCCACTACACAGAAAGTCAGAGAAGCAGCAAGTCTTTGGTGAAAAGAAAAGTCTTGTACCAAGACAATGATCAACCCCAAAGTGACCACAGTGTCTGCCAAATTCAGAAGAAAAGGCTGCAGTGAGGTTATCCAGGTGGAATGAACAGCAACTTGAGCCATTATACCTCTGCCCAGATAAGAAGGATTGTCTCTAGCCATCTCAAGCTGAAAAAGAATTCATTGGAAGGATGTTGGCTTGCTCCCAGATCAACACGAAGGCTGGAGAACCTGACGCAGAAAATGGTGGCAATCGAGGAGAGTTAGACAGCTAAAAATATAGGTGAGTTCACAGCCCTGAAACAATCTGGATAAAATATCTCCAGCTCTCAACACGTGCTGTTGCTTTCATTGTCACCACATATACCTTAAACATTAGCTGACCCCACCTCAAGACTCACAACTCTGCTGTCCTTGCCGTCATTAAAAAGCTTCTTACCTGCCACTTGGTCTTTACATCACTCCCTTAGGTTTCAAAGTCCTGCGTGGGATCCTAAATATAATTGATCAAGTCTAGACCACATGGACAAACTGTCAGGAGGCAGAGAGAGGCCATAGCTGCCCTCCTTTGTTTGCTTAGTAGAAAAGTGGAAAGTAGGATCCTGTTATCACACCTATTTGGGGATTCCTCCAAAATAAAAAGAATGTTCGGATTCTGGATACTCAAGTCTGTTACAATGTATTCCTTTGTCTGCCTTACATACTCATGAACACCTTCTCCCAAACTCACACTTCCAAAAGTATTTCTACACAATATTGGTATCCCGGGGCTTCCCAGGTGGTGCTAGTCAATGCAGGACAGGTAAGAGATGCTGTTTTGATCCCTGGGTTGGGAAAATAGCCTGGAGGAGGACATGGCCATCCACTCCAGTATTCTTACCTAGAGAATCCCCATGGAGAGAAGGGTGGGCTTCAGACCATAGGGTCGCAAAGAGTCAGATGTACGAATGAAGCAACTTACCACGCACATATGCATTGGTAGCCCATCTCGTGCAACCGAAAACATACCCACTCTTTTCCCAAACAGAAAATAGTAAGTTTTATTTTTTATTCCTTCCAGTTTCAGTCCATATTCTGAATGGCCATTGTCCATTCTTCCTGTTAAATTCCCACCTTAAATTTCTAAAATTGAAGATTGAATTGTAATTATAACCACCACCAATAACAACACATTCTATATACAACAGACATTTCTATGTATGGACCCTAGCTAGTACTTGCAGCTCTTCCATGCAATCACCACTATTCCATAGTCTCTGCTTCAGCTAGAGAGTAGGGCAAACTAAACCTGAAATTTCACCTTTAGAAATCTGAGCCCTTATTGTTTCTGCTTGAGTAAACTGCAGTAGTCTTCTACTCATCTTTTCCACTCAAAATAATAGTATGAGAGGTACCCTTGGATTATGTCCATGGTCCTTCCTTTCCTTCTTTACAATAGTCAGGATCCATCAACCCAGCAAATATCCAACTTCCTTGACACAAATTTCAATGGCATAAAAATCCTTGAATGCTCAAGTGGTTGTTTCAGCTCTCAGTTTTATAGAATTATTGTATTGTCTCAGTGAAATCAAATTTCCATTAGGGACTAAAATTATTGAACCATCAGAGCCTAGCGACAGAATGCAAAATTTTGGTAGTGGGTTTTTAGATGTGATTGTGTGTCTTTACCCATATTTCTTCCCCAAGTCTCCTGAATCTCTGTGTTCTAGAACTAGAAAAAAGAAAACCATTTAGTCACCATTAACTCACAGTATATGTTTCATCCTGAATGAGGACCAGCACTCCAGAAATACAAGAAGTTGTCTACCAGCCAACTCAATGACTCAGTGATATCAATGACTCAACTCAAGACTCAATGATATCTGAGTCTTCAATAGATGATTCAATGTTTCTATAATGTCAATTGCTTCTGAAAATGGGACACATGGTTAGAACAGTGAATCGTACAGTCATTAGCCCATTGCCTTATTTTTTTCCCTGTAAAATGAGTTGCTCACAGCAATAAAGTGGCAATTTTTATTTTTATTGTAGTTCAGTTATATGGAGTCATCTTAAGTGTTATTTCAAGAGATTTAGAAAATAAATGGAGAAGGCAATGGGCACCCCACTCCAGTACACTTGCCTGGAAAATCCCATGGATGGAGGAGCCTGGAAGGCTGCAGTCCATGGGGTCGCTGAGGGTCAGACATGACTGAGCGACTTCCCTTTCACTTTTCACTTTCATGCATTGGAGAAGGAAATGGCAACCCACTCCAGTGTTCTTGCCTGGACAATCCCAGGGACAGGGGAGCTGGTGGGCTGCCGTCTATGGGGTCGCACAGAGTCGGACACGACTGAAGTGACTTAGCAGCAAAAAATAAATGTCAAGAAAATCAATGATTTTATAAAACAAGGATATGTAAAGACTTCATTATGATGCTTAAGAGTTAAAACTACACTGATGAAAGAAAGTGTTAGGAAAGCCAGTGGGGCAGTGAAAACAAACCACCATGTGACTGTCCCTTCCATGATAGACATGTCCAAAATAACCAGTTCCTACTGGGTAGTTGACTGTCTCTCCTAGATGTAGCACGATCCTTGTATTCAGGCCTTGTTGCTACTCCTGGCCAATGGGGGACTCAGCCGAGGTACTAGCCATAAGTCCCCTCATGGTAGGATGGATAGCCATTAGTTCATGTCATTAGATTCATTTTTGCAACATAGCTATTTCATTTATGAGACATTTGATTAAACACCACGAGAGGACCCTGATGGATAACTTCAGTGAGAGTCATTCTGACCTCCTGATTATTTAAAAATCTCTCCATAGGGGGCCATTTTGATGAGCCTGCAGATTTAGTACAAATATTCTCATATTCTGGGCTCGTTCTAAGAAGTGTAACCAGCTTTTGCCTTAAACTTCTGTATCACCAATTCTCCAACATTTTTTCTTCTGAGCCTCAGATTGTCTGGCCAAACCATTAGCCAGTGTCTAGGAACTGGATCTAGATCATTGCCTTAGGCAATCATTCCTGGATAATCAGACATACCACTAAAAATCTGCTCTCAGGGGAATTTTTATTCTCCATTGTGCTTGAGGACCACCCTTGAGCAGAATTAATGCACTACAGCAATTTACAAGCAAAAAAATTGACTGGTCCATTGCCGTGTGCGAGAGAGGAGAGTTTGACTTGCCACAGGGAGAATGCTGAATCTCTGCAAGACTCTACAGCGAGTGGGATTGGATTGGGACCTGGGTGGAGTATGAATCTGGGGTTCTTACGATTGCATTTGAGGGAACCTTGGAGCAGGGCTACGGATGTTGTGGCTCATAACCCGTTGGTTCTGCCCTAAATTCTGGAGTCACTGGAAAACCCCACCAAACTATTCAACACACTTGGGAGGTGTACCCACCAGTCTTCATCCCAGGTCTACACTCCAACACAAACAGAGGCTGTCAAAACACATCCTGTCTCTGTGGTGGGCAGAAATCTGGAGAAATTCAGGGGGAAAAATGCTTTGGAAATGGTTTTATTTCTGAGAACTTTAATTTCCAATCTTCCCCATCCCCTCCCTCCCCCTGACATAACCACATTTTCTTGGAGTTCAAGATCAGAGGTTGACTACCCTGGTGGCCTTTTAACCCTAATTAACCCAGGAGCCCATATGGTGCCCCCGCCTCATTGAACTGTGTGATGCAGCTTATAAAAAGATGTGGCCTCTAGTCTTTCAAATACTGCACATTCCACAGTTCTTGCTCAGGCCACTTCCTTCCCTATGGAGCCGCTGCCTGACTTTTCCAAAGCTGATATTAATATCACAGACCATTATAATATAGTTATTTTCATGGAAGGCAGGGAGGAAGTCACGTGGCATTAATTGGTCCCATGGGATCCTGAAAGTCTCCGTTTAGCATGTTGTTTTTACTCACATAAGCAGCAATGAAGTGGAAACAGCGAGGAAGTCACTGTGATTGTATTAAATGAGTACTTTTTCTAGGACTTGTTTGGTTAATGAGTCATTATTCCTTTTTTAATTGTATGAACATATGTAGTAGCTAGGTCAAAGGTACACGTGCATTTTCCTAAATGCACACACACACATACTCACTCACACACACATAAATGCACATATCTTGGCCAGTGTCTGTTTCCTTATTTTAACCTCTGTTGTGATGTCAGCTTACTGAAAGGCTGGGACACAGAAAAGCTAGCCAAAGTGTATGAGTTTTGTTAGTTTGGGGGGAAGGAATTCAAAACCTCCTGAACATACAAATATATGTATACATTTCATCCTCTTTAATTAAGTTACTGAACCAAGAGAATTTCATATTGAACTGTTACTATCACCAGAATCATTACTTTGTGTTTGTATCATAAATTTTACCTTCAAAAGCCTTAATTTCTTTCTTGGGTTCCCTGAATTTTCAGGCCATCACTTAGTAGCTATGCGATATTTAAAAAGTCACTGAGCCTCTATGAGATCAGTTCCTAGTTTAGACACCAGGGTAATAATTCTGGTCCTACCTACCTCACAGGCCCATTATAAAGGTCAAAAATGCTGACGTATAACAGTATGTGATGAATTTTTGAAAGGTAAAATTTATGATACAAACACAAATCAACAGATTTTGGTGATATTAACATTTCTGAAAATTTAGGGAATCCAAGAAAGAAGTTGGGCTTCCCTGGTGGCTCAACCAGGCAGTAATGGTAAAGATGGTAGAGTCTGCCTACCATGCAGGAGACTCAGGTTTGATCCCTGGGTCAAGAGGATCCCCTGGAACAGGAAATGGCTACTCACTCCAGTATTCTTGCATTGAGAGTTCATGGACAGAGGAGCCTGGTGGGATACAGTCCTTGGGGTTACAACAAGTTGGGCATGACTGAGTGACTAACAGGAAAGAAGCTGAGGCTCCAAGAAGGCTTCATCATGGCTTAGCGAGCTGTGCAGTGGACACGGCAGATGCTGGAGAGTCACAACATCTTGGTTGAGAGGTCCCCAAGTTCTGCACGTCTTCCTCTCCTCCCCAGGCAACTGCACACCACCTGCTGACTCTGCCCTCAGGACTGTCTCCACTAACTGCCGTGATGAAATCCTATTTTTCAGTCAACAAGTCATATGAAGCAAGCAAATGATGGAAATCCCTCTTGAAATATTTTATGTTGGAAGGTGCTTCTATTAGCATAATTTGTGGGTTTCTTGGACATAAGAAAAATTCTTTTGACAAAGAAAGGCATTTATCATGTATCCTTCAACATGGCAGAGGTCGTGGTCACAAACTCTACTTCTCTTGAAGATTCTGAAATAAGAAAAATAAGATTCTAATAAGAAAAATATTAATTTTCTCAGTCAAGGAGAGCTTCAGTGTGGTTCACCTGAAGGCTGGGTATTAATAGGAATAAAGTTTCCTAATTCTTTTTACCATACTAATAAAATGTCATTCTCATGGTCAATAGGTCCATCAACCAGGTAGGAAACAAGTGGACATTTATCTCATTTAGCTGTGTCAAGGTATTAAAATAACTGTTCATTAATAAGAGCCAGTTTACTTCATATAAGAACAACTCACAAATGGATGAAAACTGACCACAGACGTGATACCCCTTGGGCCTCTGTCAGTCAGTCTTTGCACAAATGCTCACAAGCATTCCCACCAGAAGACAGGGCAGAGTCTCCATGACTCCACTTACGTCATCACCATTACCGGAGGCATGACTGCAAAGGGCTGCTCCTCTACGTGGTTTTTAACTACTTCACCTTCACAGAGGAGAGCATATCACCAAACTGAGGTTTCAGAGCCCACAGAGGTTCTGCCCTCTAGAAAGGAAGCCCAGAATGTCCAGTGGGCCTGCTTGAAATGAAGCTGTACACAGGCAAAGGGAAATAAAGGACAGCTTTCTAACCCAGCTTGTGAATGGACTAAGGCCATTGATTTTCTTCCTCTTTGTCCTGCCTCCTTATCATCAAATCATTCACAAATGAGGCCAGGGACTTCCCTGGAGGTCCACCCTGGTGGTCCAGTGGCTAAACTCCATGCTCCCAAGGCAGGGGCCCCGGGTTCAATCCCTGGTCAGGGTACTAGATACCGCATGCCACAACTAAAGACCCAGTGCAGCCAAATAAATAAATAAATATTTCTTTTAAAAGCTCCATGAGGCCAATTGAAGGACTAAGTGAAAAATAAACTCATATAGTTTATATGGTTTCTTCTGATTCATTCTAGTTGAAGTGGGTTGAGAGGAGAATGTTGAATCTATTGATTGGCAAGCCTGAGGATGAGTGTCATGGGTGGATTTTGATTGCCCACACCACCCATATCCAAACCAAAAGGAGAGTCACAAGAGCAGAGCATGAGGAGCTACAGAGACAGAGTGGAAATATTTTTCACTTCCTCACAATTACAGATGTAGAAACTGAGCTTAGAAAGCATAAGGGGCTTGACAATGTCACAGAACTTGCTATAAGTGCTGGAATAAAGCCCTGAAGTCATTACATATTTGATAACTAGCAATTGATTATATAGAACACATGTATGTATTTATTGAATATATATGTTCAATATACCTTATTTATGGAATATATAAATATATATTTAAGAAAATTTTATCTTTGGGCTCAGCTCTTTAATAATGGTTTTTTTCCATCACAGAACTGCAAGGATGATTTTTGTAAGTCATCTGTTAAAAACATTTTGCTTCAGGAGCACACGATTCATTGGGCAATCATAACATATGCTGTGAGGTGACATGCCTTTTGTTTTACAGAGTGAGATAGATCTGATCACGAAAGCAAGAACATGCCTTTGAACCATTAGTCAACCTGCTCCTGTTTCTGCAGAGAGATCTTAAGGGCCTATACAAAGTGAAGCCAGTGTTCCTCTTGGGAAGTAAAACAGGAGAGGGAGGGAGGAGAGAAAGAACAATGAATCTCCCCATCCACGCATTTTCCTGTGACTATGCAAACTCTCTTCTCTTATATCCGGAAGGTATGATTTTAAATTTTGCAAATCTTGAAAAAGGAAAGTTCTCTGTTGACACTGGAGAGGCAATAGGGTTTGGCATTGGAAGAGATGAAATTCTAGTTACTCTTGGGACAGCTTTAATTTCAATTTATAATAAAACTCGAATTCAAGGCTGTACTACAGACAGTCAGTAGAAAACTCAATTTAAGAACAGAAAAGCCTCTGGGGAACACAGTAGGCACAGGAAGTAATAGTTGGATTGGAAAAGGCAGGAAGAATATAAGATGAGGAAAAAAATAATAACCTCCAGAAAATAAACCATGTTCTCCCCAACCCTTGGAAAAATCAAGAAATGCATATTAACTGTACTGTGGATTGAAGAAAAGCCACATAAACAATCGATAATGACAGCTTGCCCTATAGATTCACCAGAAGTAACCGCTGGAGAAAATGACAGGCCAGCTTAATTCCAGAGGAAACTGAAGGAAGAAACATACCTTACATTTTCTCTTACAGACACAGAAAAATAGGTTCTGGCAACACTGAGTTGTCTCAGAAAGTTTACTGGCGAGATTTGCTCCTCTCGTTTAAATTTTGATATGTATGACACACAGTACTTTCTGGTAATTAAACCTCTTAACATAACTTTGTGGGAAGAGTACTTGTCTGGTATTTCAGACATTCCTAAGATTCAAAGCAAGATGATTCTACAACCCTGCAGATTTCCAAGAAACTAGTTACCTGGGAGAATTCGCCAACTGTGCTTGCCTGAGGAAACCACCTCGGGCTTTCAGGGCAGGTGAGAAAACTGAATGGCCTTCTGTTGGTGGTGATTTTTCCTTCCTTCTCCTCAGCCGCATTGGCTCTTTAGCAAGTTCTGGAAGGTGGAGGGGGCATTAAGGGATGTCAAAGAGAGTGTGAAGATAGGGGGGCCAGGACAGAAGAGGGAAGAAGACAGTTTGCTTAGGGCCAGAGAGAGGGGTCAGGGGAAGGTGAGCTCAGGGGCTCACGAGAAGCTCCTTTCCCTCATTCAACCAGTTTATCACATACAGGAAAAGTGTTTGGAAGAAAGAACAAATAATGGTTCCAGTTTCCTCCAGTCTTAATATAGAAGGCCCCCAAAGGTCCAAAACAATTTTAGAAAGAGAGCTGCAGGGTGGGGAGGAAAGAGTATTGTGCACCTCTGAGGAAATGAACGGGAGGACAAACAATATTGTTTTAACACGACTGCTATGGTCTTGGGCCCTCAGTGCTGATCCACCTCATCCTTCTGACCCTGAGACATGTATTGTTAAATTTTCTAAAGAAAAAAAAAATCCACTTTGGACAGAACACCCTGAGTTATTCTATTTCACAACAAACTATTTAAGGAGGCTAAGCTATTGGGACTTTGACGCATTTGTGTCTCGTCGAGGAATGAATAGATGAAATCAAAAGCCACATTTCCCTTCTCATCGAGCCTATATATAGTTACAGGGATGAAGAAAGACAATCTGATTTGACTTTATAGAAAAGGAATTTTGTAAATGCTCAGAAAAAAATATCATTCTGGAAAAGTCATCAGAAACCAATAGAAAAAAGAAACTTCAAAATAATCTTCCTTTCATTTATTGTTCACTCATCTTCCCCTTCCTTATATGATACTGAGGATGACCCACATCTTATGTAAAATAGGGTTTTATCACACATGCGGGATATGCTTATTAATTCTAGAACCAAAAACTCCAGCCTTTTTTCTGTTGGATAGAGGGCTGCCAAAGAGTATGGATCACTATAGTCAGCATTTGAACACTGATCATGTTTAGGAATAATATACTCTATGATTTTTAACCACCAATATGGTAGAATTGGGCTTCCCTGGTGGCTCAGCAGTAAAGAACCTGCCTGCAAGGCAGGAAAGATGGCAGGGGCAGCGGGTTCAATTCCTTGGTTGGGAAGATTCCCTGGAGAAGGAAACGACAATCCAGTCCAGTAAAGCAAACATCCCCCCTGCACTTAGCGCTTGCCATTTACCTTTCCCAGGTTTCTAAGGGCCACCTCAATAGCAGCTTTTTCTCTAATACTTTGAGGTCTCTCCTAGGATAATAACTGCTGCTGCTGCATCACTTCAGTTGTATCCAACTCTGTGTGACCCTGTGGACTGTAGCTCGTCAGGTCCCTCTGTCCATGGAATTCTCTAGGCAAGAGTACTGAGCCACCAGGAAAGTCCAGGATAACTATGTCCTACTGAAGAGTCCCCAGATCAATAAATAGTTGCTTGCTTATGCTTAGCGTTTTGGCCCCCTTGATCAAGAACCCTAGGAATCAATCCTAAGAATACCTTCCTGGCTCAGATCTGAACATGATGACTATTTCTTGCAACTTCTGGTGTATGGTGTCTTGCCTATGTTAGGTTCAGTGCATTCCAAGGCAGAGTTTCCTGGGATTTCTTGTTATCATTACCCTCGCAGTCAGGAAAGGATATCGGGTAGCTCCTGAGGACAAAACCTCTTGCCTTGTGGGCAGTACCTTCCCTTCTTCTGCAGCCACTTCCTACAGAACAGAGTGCTAGCTAGCTGTTACTAGGAAGGTAGGCAAACTCTGGATGTACCCTGATAGCTCAGTTGGTAAAGAATCCACCTGCAATGCAGGAAACCCCAGTTCGATTCCTGGGTCAGGAAAGATCTCCTGGAGAAGGGATAGGCTACACACTCCAGTATTCGTAGACTTCCCTTATGGCTCAGCTGGTAAAGAATCTGTCTGCAATGCAGGAGACCTGGGTTGGGAAGACCCCCAGAAAGGCTACTCACTCCAGTATTCTGGCCTGGAGAATTCTATGGACTGTATAGTCTATGGGGTAACAGAGTCAGATACGACTAAGCGACTTTCACTTTCACTTTCCAGTATTCTTTCCTGGAAAATCCTGTGGACAGTCCATGAGGTTGCATAAGAGTTGGACACGACTTTGCAACTAAGCAGCAACAATAATGGTAGAAATATGTATTAGTTATCAATTGCTATGTAACAAATTACCCCAATAGTTAGAAATTTGGATAATATCTCATAATTTCTATGGGTCAGGAATATGCATGTGGCTTAGCTGGGTACAATTTGGGGCAGAGTCTCTAACAAAGCTGCAACAAAGGTGCCAGCTGGGGCTGCAGTCATCTCAAAGTTTGACCACTTCTAACCTTGCTTATGCAGCTTTAGCAGGTTTCAGGCACTTCCTGACTGTTGGTCAGTGTCATCAATTCCTTCCCATTTGGATTTCTCCATGGGGCAGTACACAATATGGCAGCATACTTCCTCCAGCATGAAGCTCACAAGAAAGAGAGTTCAAAATATACAAGCAGCTTATGCAGCTCAATTCCAGAAAAATAAATGACCCAATCAAAAAATGGGCCAAAGAACTAAATAGACATTTCTCCAAAGAAGACATACGAATGGCTAACAAACACATGAAAAGATGCTTAACATCACTCATTATCAGAGAAATGCAAATCAAAACCACAATGAGGTATCATTTCACACCAGTCAGAATGGCTCGATCCAAAAGTCAACAAGCAATAAATGCTGGAGAGGGTGTGGAGAAAAGGGAACCCTCTTACACTGTTGGTGGGAATGCAAATTAGTACAGCCACTATGGAGAACAGTGTGGAGATTCCTTAAAAAATTGCAAATAGAACTGCCTTATGATCCAGCGATCCCACTGCTGGGCATACACACCAAGGAAACCAGAATTGAAAGAGACACGTGTACCCCAATGTTCAAAGGCAACACTTTTATGAGATTCTTTTCCGTTCTCTCTCTCTCACACACTGCTTTCTCCCTCTAGTCCTTCCTCTCAAAATGTATCCTTCATTTCTATACTTCCTCAGAAGTGGAGAATGCAGTTGCTCTCAAAACCTCTAAAGAATTCACTAGTATTAAAGCTCCAGTTAAGTCTCGCCACTGTTTGGTCACAGGGTTTTTCATTCTGTCCAAAGCTAACTGTAGGTCTTGTAACACATCTCTGTAGCTGTTTCCATAATGAGCACTCCAAGTATAAAGAAAATCATAGGCAGGTTTCCACATCATCTATAAAGAAAAAAATAATTAGACTAGTTTGTAAATAAATCAGAGAGGAAAATAGATGCTTTAAAAAAGTTTAAAAAGCTCTTAAAATTTGAAAACAGAATACTAATTATATATATATATATATATGCATATTTACACACACTTATTTAATGTCACAGATGATGCTCAGTCACACAGTCAGGTCCAACTCTTTGTGACTCCACAGACTATAGCCTACAAGGCTACTCTACTCTGTCCCTGGAATTTTCCAGGCAAGAATATTGGAGTGGGCTGCCATTTCCTCATCCAGGGGATTTTCCCAACCCAAGGATCAAACCTGTTTCTACTGTATCTCCTGCATTGGCAGGTGGGTTCCTTACCACTAATACCACCTGGCAAGCCCAATATCACAGAAAATATGTTTTAATAACTATCACTCCTCTGTTATATCCCTGTGTTTCTAAAACTCTAGATTTTAAAAACAGCGACCATAATAGGGCCTTTTCCCCCCTAGATTCATCTAAATACTGCTCATTTTCTTCATGTGAATTCCTTGTGCAATTTTTTTTATTATAACAAATATTGCTGATAAACATTTCACTCTCTGACACACTTTTAAGGTTTAAGTCATAACTCTTTTATTGTTATATATATATCTGTGGTGATCTTTACCATACCATATATAACAAGAAGGAGCTAAACAGTATATGTAATGCTTTAAGTCATTGTATTTGAACAGTCTCAGTTCAGTTCAGTCACTCAGTCATGTCCACCATCACCAACTCCCGGAGCTTATTCAAACTCATGTCCATAGAGTTGGTGACACCATCCAACCATCTCATCCTCTGTTGTCCCCTTCTCCTCCTGCCTTCAAACTCTCCCAGCATCAGGGTCTTTTCCAAGAGTCAGTTCTTTGCATCAAGTGGCCAAAGTATTGGTGCTTCAGCTTCAGCATCAGTTCTTCCAATGAATATTCAGGACTGATTTCCTTTAGGATAGACTGGTCGGATCTCCTTGCAGTCCAAGGGACTCTCAAGAGTATTCTCCAACACCACAGTTCAAAAGCATCAATTCTTCAGCGCTCAGCTTTCTTTATAGTCCAACTCTTACATCTGTACATGACTACTGGAGAAACCATAGTTTTGAGTAGATGTACATTTGTTGGCAAAGTAATGTCTCTGCTTTTTAATAGGCTGTCTAGGTTGATCATAGCTTTTCTTCCAAGGAGCAAGCATCTTTTAATTTCATTGCTGCAGTCACCATCTGCAGTGATTTTGGAGCCCCCCAAAATAAATTCTCTCACTGTTTCCATTGTTTCCCCATCTATTTGTCATGAGCAAGTCTATAAATAAGTAAAAATGTAGCTTCATGATCAAGTCAAAAGGAACACAGAAATATACTTCTCTAATTAAAAAATAATTTAATGATACATTTTAATAACCAAAAGAAGGATAGATATTCAATACTTCATCGTACTTTCTCTGAAGCACCTACCCATACCAATGATCTCATTGTTTCCATAGAAATAAATGTACGTCAAAGAGGAACCTCACAAAAGAGGGTGTATGTAATGGTAACCAAGGCAACCAGCCTCAGAGAGAATAGAGACAAAGGCTGACCAAATAAGCCAAGCTGTAGAAAACACACACACAGACACACATCCAGGTTAAAATACATTTTTCCTAGGATAATGACAAAATGAACCCTGTACTTGTAATCAGAATATTTGGAATATAAACTTTGTTACTTGCTACTTTCTGGGTTCGCTAAAGTAGTTCATCTGTGATTTTATTGCTTGCAAAGTGCATGAACACAGACTGTGAGTGACATATTATTCAGAGCTGCCCCTTTAAAATAGAGCCTCCATTAACAGTAATATCACGTGAAGCAGGGCCTTGAGATCTAATTGTCACCCTCCACTGATATCCCCATATACTTTACACTAAACTAACAGAATGAAAGACCTAAATAAGGAGTTCTGCTATGTTTCATTTCAATCTATATATTAATAAAAGAGTAGGCATCAAGACCAAAGTACAATTTTATGTTATTCAACTGGCATTCCTGGGAAGCCATGAACACCTATATTTTCACCTCTCCATGCAAAGCTTGATTCTTCAGGATACTGCATGGAAGAAAATTATCAGTTAAACCATATTGATGTGGTCTTGATGCAGCAACAGCAATCACACCACATTTCTGTGCATAAGATTTATCCTCACCAGGCACTGTCTTCCATCACAGTAAACTGTGCACGGGGTGTTCTCTCATCTACTTTCCTGAACACTCACACTGAAACCAAACTTCCCAAAGTGTAGGTTCCACCAATACTCTGCCATGCAAGAAGAGTTGAGGCACAGTGATAGAGCCTTACTGTCAGATTCAGTCTTGCCTATCACTGCTAAGATGTACAGAAACACTAACTGAATAGTTTATTCTGTAGTGGGTATATCTCAGTTCAGTTCTGTTCAGTCGCTCAGTCATGTCCGACTCTTCGTGACCCCATGGACTGCAGCTCGCCAGGCCTCCCTGTCCATCACCAACTCCCAGCGCTTATTCAAACCCATGGCCTTCACATTGGTGATGTCATCCAACTGTCTCATCCTCTGTCATCCCCTTCTCCTCCTGCCTTCAATCTTTCCCAGCATCAGGGTCTTTTCAAATGAGTCAGTTCTTTGCATCAGGTGACCAAAGTATTGGAATTTCAGCTTTAGCATCAGTCCTTTCAATATTCAGGACTGATTTCCTTTAGGATGGACAGGTTGGATCTCCTTGTAGTCCAGGGACTCTCAGGAGTCTTTTCCAAAACCACAGGTCAAAAGCATCAATTCTTCAGCACTCAACTTTCTTTACAGTCCAACTCTCACATCCATACATGACCACTGGAAAAACTATAGCTTTAACTAGATAGACCTTTGTTGGTCAAATAATGTCTCCGCTTTTTAATATGTTGTCTAGGTTGATCATAGCTTTTCTTCCAAGGAGCAAGCATCTTTTAACTTCATGGCTGCAGTCACCATCTGCAGTGATTTTGGAGCCCCCAAAATTAAAGTCTCTCACTGTTTCCATTGTTTCTCCATCTATTTGCCATGAAGTGATGGGACCAGATGCCATGATCTTAGTTTTCTGAATGTTGAATTTTAAGCCAACAATTTCACTCTCCTCTTTCACTTTCAACAAGAGGGTCTTTAGTTCTTCACTTTCTGCCATAAGAGTGGTGTCATCTGCGTATCTGAGGTATTGGTACTTCTTCTGGCAATCTTGATTCCAGCTTGTGCTTCTTCCAGCCCAGCGTTTCTCATGATGTACTCTGCATATAAGTTAAATAAGCAGGGTGACAATATACAGCCTTGATGTACTCCTTTTCCTATTTGGAACCAGTCTGTTGTTCCATGTCCAGTTCTAACTGTTGCTTCCTGACCTACATACTGATTTCTCAAGAGGCCGGTCAGGTGGGATTCCCATCTCTTTCAGAATTTTCCACAGTTTGTTGTGATGCACACAGTCATAGGCTTCAGCATAGTCAATAAAGCAAAAGTAGATGTTTTTCTGGAACTCTTGCTTTTTCAATGATCCAGCACTTGTTGGCAATTTGATCTCTGGTTCCTCTGCCTTTTCTAAATCCATATCTAAATCTATATCCTAAACCTCTGTAAAAGCTTAAAACTTGTAATCTATGTTGAATTCATTTAAAATTCTCTGATGTTCAACTAACTGGTACATTATTTTTCAACTTTTTATATATTGTTTAAAATGCTAATGTTTATAGCTAAAGACATCTAAGATTTTATTTTAAGCCCCCCGTGACCGAGTCTGATGAAAAGATGTATTTGATGATATGATAAACAGCAACTGAGAGCATTTCAGTACCAAGATAATGACACAGTATCACAGAGAACTGATGTCTCTTAAGGACAGCAAATGGGTAATTTTCAGGTTGTGCACTACAATGCAGATTCAAGGTATATACCTTCACTAACTTTCTTGAGTAGAAAAGCTCTGTGTCAAGTATCTTGTCACAGTACAGCAGATTGCTATGTATAGAAAACACCTGAGGCATACTCAATCACAAAGCAGTCCCTTGGTGCTGTCAGAAGCAGGTAATACACCAAGGTTATATGGGAATTAGAAACTACAGATTCAGAAGTCCAATGGTATATCTACCCACTTACTAAGGCAGCTATTGCTGCTAAGTTGCTTCACTTGTGTCCAACTCTGTGCGACCTCATAGACAGCCACCTACCAGGCTGCCCCGTCCCTGGGATTCTCCAGGTAAGAACACTAGAGTGGGTTGCCATTTCCTTCTCCAATGCATGAAAGTGAAAAGTCAAAGTGAAGTCACTCAGTCATGTTTGACTCTTAGCGACCCCATGGACTGAAGCCTACCAGGCTCCTCCACCCATGGGATTTTCCAGGCAAGAGTACTGGAGTTGGGTGCCAAAGGCAGAGGGCCATATAATCCCTTCAAGTTTGGTAATTTGTACTGATAGCATAACAGTATGGCCAGTTTCTGCAGTTCAGCGGAATGTGGATAGATTGCTGAGTCCCAGACCCTAATTAGGACCTCTGAAGTGGGAAATGACTTCCCAGGAGTCTCCTGTATTTGTCAGAAATACAAGGAGACATATTACCCCTACACTCATTAGAAATCCCCTGGAGTCTAAACTATAAGCTACCTAGAAATAGGTATAGAACTATAAACACATGGTAAACTTCATGATTTGTACTAAAACATGAGCACATTTTGCATCCCATTTTTGCTCCTATTTGCTGCAAACTAAACCTGAATATTCCTTCAGTGGAAAATTTGTTCTGCTATATATAAACCATTGGTGGCTCTCAATACAGATGACAGAGAAATACCATTGTGGTACACATTCAATGAAAATGTTGGAAATACATTGTTGTTAGTTATTTCACTTTTTAAGTCAAAATTATTGAGCAACTGCTATAAGGGAAAGGAATTAAATGAATATAGCAGAGCTCTTGTTTTTAGAAGTTTTATAGCATGGAAAGGAGATTGATTCTTGTGGAAACACTGGCCCAATGTATGAATAGACAAGATTTGGTAGTAAATAATAATTAAGAAAAATTCAAAACTACTTGCAGATTGTAATTCAATGTAAGACCAAAAAAAAAAAAAAAAGGCAGTTCTATCAACTGAGAAGCACTATACTGTAATAGAAAGATGAGCATTGATTTCAGAATCCTGGGTTCATACCCAATTTCCTTTTTCTTTTGGAGCATTCTTGCCTAGAGAATCCCATGGAGAGAGGAGCCTGATCGGCTACAGTCCATAGGGTCTCAAAGAGTAGGACATGACTAAAGCAACTTAGCACCATATGGCAAGACATGGGATAGTTACAGTAAATTTATCAAATTATCAGAGCTTTGAATTTTTATTCTATAAAACATTGATAATAATCTCTATGTCTGTGTCCAAAACACCTCATGAAGTGTCTGGCATATAGGATGCATTTAATACTTTTCAATAGGATATGACTGTACTTTTTGGTAAGGGGAAGATAAGCAGTAGGGTTTTAGCCTTAGTGAGTTTGAAGTAAAGCAGGGGCTATCTGTAATCCCCAATAAGGAATTGAAATAGAGAGATGACCTCTAGGGAGCAGGCAAGGGTTTAGCATAACTCGTGCTAAAGTGATGGTGAAAAGCATGAGAGTAGAGGAAAATGCCAAGGAGGAAAATAAAAGTGTAAAAAGTTTAACCCATAATGAAGTCTACAATTGGGGACCACAATTAAGAAACAGAAGCAATAAAAGGGTGGAGAAAAGCTGGTGTTAGAGTAATATAAAAGTGAAACAGATTGCTTCATGCTGCAAAAGTTAAAGATAGATAGTATCCCCCAAAGGACATTCAATGGTTTGCTCACACAAATTTATGTTCATGCAGTCTCCCAATTCCACGTTCAGTGACACATTGGAAGATTAAAGTCATGCATGTTGGAAGAATTTACACCAAGGAAAGTGGTAAAAGACATGAGTCTGAGTGAACTCCGGGAGTTGGTGATGGACAGGGAGGCCTGGTGTGCTGCAATTCATGGAGTTGCAAAGAGTCAGACATGACTGAGCGACTGAACTGAACTGAACTGAGGGCTTTTCCTCCCTGGAAAAACTTGTAAAACTTCTACCAGCATGGCACTGTCTCACTGAAGATGTCTCTCTTCTGTTACTTCTGCTACTTGGAACATCAAGTGATGTGGAAACATGAAAGAAAATGGAGACAATTCAGGATTCTGGCAATTAATAGGACTCTGGTAACCTTGGAGGAGGCAGTTTCAAGAGAGTAGTGAAAGGCAGACTACATGTATAAGCAGATGCCAAGGAACTGGAAGCCAAAGAACAAATAGGTTGCATCTGGAATTTGGAAGTTAAAGGAAGAGAGACAACACTAGAAGTAGAAGCAGTGAAAGATAAAACTATGTTTCAAAGGAAAATAATCTGTAAAAAGTGATATTATATAACTGAGAGGAGAATTTGGTTTGAATCCTAATTTAGCCAGATGGAGAATTTAGGGCTGCTGAGGATTAAAGAGGTAGCAAATGTAACATACTCAAGGAGAAAAGTCAACTTTCTTTATGCAGAAAAGACATAAACACAGACAAACATTAAAATAATTATGGATTGGGGCAGATAATTAAGGGGGCAAGTATCAAGAATAATTGAGAAGGGATTGGATCAAAAGCATATGTTGTAGTTATGTACTTGATACACTGATGAGAAATATTAAATTTGGGGATCTATATTTTCCCTCAAAAAGCAAACCTCTGCCAAGCACAGTAAATATAACTTTTTCTATATTAAGATTTGCCTTAACAAAGCTTGATAGAAGTCTAGCTTTCATCAATGCAATAGCTCATCAGTTGTTTGTTGTCCTTTATGGTATAGATATATGACATTAAGGCTCAAATTCTTAAATACTTACATTTTTCTTTTTTCAGCACTTTTTATTGTCTAAAATCATTCTAGTTTTCTTAGTAAGTGAATATATGTTATCATAGGCAAAGACAAAAAATATAACTTGCATACATTAATTAACCATGGCCTTTATGTCCATCACTAACTCAATGGACATGAGTTTGAGCAAGCTCCGGGAGTTGGTGATGGACAGGAAAGCCTGGCATGCTGCAGTCCATGGGGTCACAAAGAGTCAGACACAACTGAGTGACTGAAGTAAACTGAACTGATGGACTTTATGAAATTATATCCAAATATACATACACAGTAAGACAACAAAGGATTCTAAACTTTATACTAAATTAAAGAGAAAACAAAATCATTTGCTCTGGGAAAGTTTGAATGAGTAAAATGAGTAGAATAAACAATTTTCTTTCTAGGATGATCTAAGTTAAAACCTCTAGGATGATCTAAGTTGAATCTAAAAAAAAAATTGGAAATGAGTTGTGGACTGCCAAGAACTCTTCCGGGTTTATGTTATCTTATATCTATTCAGTGGATTAAAAATAGTTCTTCCTCTCTTGCTCAATGCTATGATTTTAGGAAAGATATTCAGGAACTCTGCACTAATGCTCTGACTAATCAAAAGGACAACATGCTCTTGAAGGTTTGTTTTTGTTGAATTTTTTCCTAACGACAAAACAATTTCCATCAGCCTTCTATCTTTATCATAAGTATTTGACACAGAAGCATCATTCTTATCTCTTTATGATTTTTTACGTTAACTTCATGGTGTTTATGGGTTCATCTTTGAATAGGAAGCATGAGGCTGATGAAAGCTAAGAGTTGTTCATTTCTCACCTCTGTGCTATGATCTCTTTGTATAAAGGGAAGCAGCATCAGTAAAGCATTTAATCTAAGAAGTCTGAGCAGTTTCCAAATCCTCAGAATTTTTAGAGTAGGAATATGTCTTTGCTTTACTTTCAGATACTAGAAGACAAATAAAAAGGTAAAGGAGCAGTGAAAAAGTAATGTGTGATGCTAAAAGAAATGAAACAGGATAGAGTTTTCCAAATTTAGAGTGCTTGTTCCTAAAAGCCAATCAGACGTATTAGATAATGCACGAGATAATGAAATGCAACATGAACAAAAGCAATTCAAATTGAGCAAAGCATTCTTCATCTTATTTTAGCTCATAAAATATGAATAGTATAAAGAATGCAAGTGGTTTTAACTACCTTGAGATAATTACATTTTGCCACATTAAAGAATTAATAATCCACCTACTTTCCTCTTGAAACTATAGAAGCAATGTTTCATTTTAAGTACAATTATCTGATGTATCAAGGCAAATTTGCCTCATTAGTGATGATTATATGCGTTCTATCTTCAGTGCATCATTTACAATATCCAGGGGGTCCTTCCATCACTTGTAGTTGGTAAATACATAAATACTACTGAAGATGAGGTTGCCGTTATCTTCAGAAAAGAAGGGAGACTAACATATCAGGCGTCCCTATTTCCTTAGAAAGGAGACGGCACTTGGACTTGGTTAAAATTTGACCTAAGATTCTCTTGGAAAAGTCTCTTTGGGCAGAGACAGCTGTGTTTGCTCTAGAAATAACCTCTTGAAACTTCAGGGATTAAGCATGGGCTGCCGTCTATGGGGTCGCACAGAGTTGGACACAACTGAAGTGACTTAGCAGCAGCAGCAGCAGCAGCAGAGGAAGAGAGAAGACCCATTCCTTGCTACTACATCAAAACAGTCTAACATCTTAGGAAAACCTAGGTAGGAAAACCTAGGAAGGAAACAAGTCCAGGTCACTTAGCTATAAATATGAGGCCATTTCACTAAAGTATTATCACAAATTTATTTCAGTATTAGATTTTTAATAAATACTAATTTAAATCTTATAATTAGCTAGGTTTTGGTTTTCTGAATTTTTTTATGTGATCATTAATAATAAAAATTGATATAGAAAAATCTAAATTCTATACAAATTTTGTGTTTATAAATACATTTTAAAATATCTTTGTAATATTTAACCTAATATGACTATTACTTCTATCTGATTTTTAGTGTGCTAATCAGACACATTGCTGTTGTTTAGTCGCTCAGTTGTATCCAACTCTGTGTGACCCCATGGACTGTAGCCCTCCAGGCTCATCTGTCTGTGGAATTTCCCAGGCAGGAATACTGGAGTGAGTTGCCATCTCTTATACCAAGGGATCTTCTTGTCCCATGGGTCAAATCCGCGTCTCCTGCATTGGCAGGTGGGTTCTTTACCACTGAGCCACCTGGGAAACCCAATCAGATATATAATGCAGAATTAAACCAAATGTCATAGGAATACAGTGGGTTACCCCATATATTACACTGTGATGTCTTTTTTCTTTATTCTATCATCTCAAAAAAGAAGGAGTGTATATTTTTAGAATTACAGATTATAGCACCAAGCATTATAGTACTCTACAAAATAAACCATGATAGTCTAAATGTTGTGTCACTGTGCCAGATCTCTAGTACAAACACGGAAGATCTGAGAAATTATGCCATACACTTTAACCACTGGCAGATAAAGTTTCACATAACATTTTCTCTTTTAAAGAAACTATTAATATATTTCTTACTGTAAAACAGCAGCAAACCATAGACATATGCACCAAGGCTAGACCTGAGCCAGGCCCAGACACAAAACCAGGCAATACCACATCCTATAAGCAGAGTCCCGGAGAAGGCAATGGCACCCCACTCCAGTACTCTTGCCTGGAAAATCCCATGGACGGAGGAGCCTGGAAGGCTGTAGTCCATGGGGTCGCTGAGGGTCGGAAACGACTGAGCAACTTCACTTTCACTTTTCACTTTGATGCATTGGAAAAGGAAATGGCAACCCATTCCAGTGTTCTTGCCTGGAGAATCCCAGGGATGGGGTAGCTTGGTGGGCTGCCGTCCATGGGGTTGCACAGAGTCGGACACGACTGAAGTGACTTAGTAGTATAAGCAGAGTCCACACACTGCAGTGTAACCAAAAAACCATAAGAGTACAAGGATGTTCCTTTCACTTTTTATAAGAGATATTTTCCAAAGAAAATTAAATGCTGTTAAGCCAGTAAGAAAAATCTGATCGGCCAGGCTTTTTTCCTTCCCCCCAACTCATTTTTTTCGTGCGTTACCATTTGCCAGTCTCTCAGAAGAGAAGGTTTAAAATCACTGTGGGGCTGGTGCACTGAGACGACCCAGAGGGATGGTACGGGGAGGGAGGAGGGAGGGGGGTTCAGGATGGGGAACACGTGTATACCTGTGGCAGGTATCATGCTGATGTATGGCTAAACCAATGCAATACTGTAAAGTAATTAACCTCCAATTAAAATAAATAAATTTATTTTAAGAAAAAAAAATCACTGTGGATTTTTCCCTTATCTACATTCTTTCTATGGTTACTCTTGGCTATATTACTTAAAAATTATTATACTTCATTCCCTTTTTCAAAATCATGCATTGTCTCACAGTTGTCACATTCACTTATTCCTCCTAGACAAAATAATAAATAACATGTATTTAGCTATTACAAGGTGCAAAGCATTGTTCCAAATATTTCACATATTTCAATCCTTCAAACATCTAAAGAACAGGAGAGTATTATTTGCTTCATTTTACAAGAAAAAATCATTCTTAAAAACAGTCAAGTAATGTCTCCAAGTTATTAGGCTAATAGCTGGTAGACCTGGAACAGAAATCCAGACAAGGAATTTTAACCAATATTCTGGCAGTCATTCAAGACTCTGCAAAATATATATGTCCAGCCATATCTCCTCATAATTATTAAAATGACCTCTTTCCTCAAACACTCATATTCTCCTCAGTGGTCTCTAGAAGTCACTGTATCCAGAGCCCTGAAATCTCCTTCTAGTCCTCACCAGTTATTAACATGTTACCTATCCTTCAGGACTAAGATATGCCCTCTGAAAGCTCCTGATTCTTTGATTTTCTTTTATTTAGTTAACTCTGAAAAAAGTTATCATCAGTAGAGCACAGTGAATAGAACGTGTGTAAAACAAACCTAGATTTAAATCCTAGTTCTGTCACTTATCTGCCACGTAATTCTGGAGAGCTGACACAAATGTATTCACTCAGTTTGCATATCTGCAAAAAGAAAATGGTTTAATATTTGCCTTGAAAGGTTTGTTGAAGTAAAGGAGATATTGTAAAGAAAACGCTCATAATGATTGGATGACACACAGTAAACATGTAACAATTATTATTATTACTTATATTCACTTATTTTAGCATCTAATCATATATGTCTTTGAAATATAACAATGCAAATATTAACAGTTTATCCCAATTCCCACGCCAAATGAAATGTGACTTCAGAGAGAAAAAAATCATATCTTTGATTCTGTGTTTGTTGTAGTTCCTATGTTCCAATGTTGAGAACTGATAATCACAGAAAACATGTTAATTGTATGGGTGATTTAAATACTGAATAAGGATACAGAGGTGAGAGTCTAAAAAAGTAGGAAGAACTCCATATAGAACTTTCATTCAGCTATAAAAATAATAATAAAATTGCCTGTTTAAGGATTCCTAATTTACCATTTTAAAGCTAGACTTAGAATAAAGTGCTCTGAACACTACAGCAGCAGGTTGGAAAATGAGGAGAGAGAAGATTGTAACTAGAAGATAAGACAGAGAATTATCATCTCACTGATTAAGTGCAGATGGCAGAACATATATTGCCTGTTACAACTCTCTATAGGTGAATGGTTTCTGAGATGAAATAATATTACCATTAGGAATGTTGACTTCACTGGACTTTTCTATGGGAGGATGGCCCATTTTGGTAAATCAGACAAGAGATCAGCCTCAGCAGGTTTATTGGTGCCTGTTGAGGTGGAGGTGGAGCCCAGTGGGCACTGCCAGAAGGTAGTTTAAAAGGGGAAGTGAACCTTTAGTGTCCTTGGTGAATAAATGTTCATATTGAATAAGATGGAAAAAGCACAGCCTTTATTGTTAGCCAGGGGACCAATGTGAGACAGTTGCTAAGGAAATCACTTCTGTCATAAAGGTAATAATCTCCAGAAGGTTAAATAAAGAATACCTAGTTTAGGCTGGTGAGTATCTTGACCCTGAAATCCCCAGCATTCTACTTGTAAAATACAACTGCTTTTAAATATGGACTCATTTTAAAAATATTTTATTGCTACCTATTTAAAAAAAAAATAGGCTCAGAAAAACTCAGAAAAAATTTTTACTAACATTCACAGGAAATTTTTCTTTGTATAGTGTAAATATACATTTTTCTCAAAAGAAATACTCTGAAAAACACATTTTGCTTATAATCATATTCTAGGTTGTGTAATTTTGCTTTTTATGTAGGAATTGTGACATCATTAGAAAAACTGAATAACTTTTCTTAAAATTTTACTTGGGGCAATGGTTAATTTTAAATTGTTCTCAGAAATCTCCAGAGAGAAGCTTTTTTCATCTTATAAAAGAATAAAAAGTGGCCAAAAGGAAAATGTGACATTCTTTTGATAATCCATTCTTAAACTGGCTGAGGCGTTGAGGCAAATTTTGATAGAATCATGGCATGGCTTAAAAAAAAGAAAAAAAAAGAAATGAGCTTTTTAAATTCCCCATCCCAACCATAACTCCCAGCTCTGCCACTCAGCCACTATACTGTATTTGAATTGGCGGTCAATGTGTAGAGGTTTAAGTATAAGGACTCAAAAGTCAAAGATCTGTGCTCCAAACTTGGTTCTGTGAGTTTCTAGCTATGCACATTTGAGCAAGTTACTTACCCTTCCTACAGCTCAGATAACATTAGTATCCACCCAAGTTTTTTGTTGAAAGGATTAAATAAGTTAATTTTTGAACTGTTACTAGAATAGCGACTGGCACAGAGTAAGTGCCAGATAACTGTTAGATAAAATAAAAATAGAACAAAGGAAAAAGGGAGAAGTTGAACAGCAAGGAAATTGAGTGAAAAGAAGCTGATTATAGGCATTGGCACACAGAGGAGGAAAATTTTCTAAATGCGTGTCCACTGAGGAAGTGAGATAAAGGAAATAAAGAACAGCATGGGACCACAAGAACTTGTTATCTCCTTGCCCCAATTTCAATTCCCTCCCTCTGCATGCCCTATCCAGAACTAATAAAAGTATGTTTTGAAATCAACTGCTTAACCTGTAAATTAATCTCACTGAAGAATCATCTCCTCCTTAAGAAAAAAATATTATACAGGTTTTTTTCTTTTTTCAGAGACATGGAAACCAATGTACATTTACCCTTTACAGTACATAGTCTAAAAGGTAAAGAATCTCATAGATTGTTTGGAATAGCTTGAAGCCAATATACTATGACTTAGTTTCTAAACATTTAACCATATGCACCAAAGTGATGCGGGCTTCCTGGGTAAAGCTCAGTGATAAAGAAGACACCTGCAATGCAGGAGCCACAGGAGACATGGGTTCGATCACTGGGTCGGGAAGATCCCCTGGAGGAGGGCCTGGCAACCCACTCCAGTATTCTTGCCTGGAGAATCCCATGGACAGAGGAGCCTGGCGGGCTACAATCCACAGAGCTGCGAAGAGTCAGACATGACTGAAGAGACTTAGCACAACAAGCACCAAAAATTGAACAATAGGCCCTAGAAAGACACACAGAGGTTTTCCTTTCTGCTTCTGAGTATTTATCAGCCTCAGGCACAGACTTAGTCATTCGTGATTTGGGCTGTGCTAAAGTAAATAAAGGAAAAGTAGGCTGTTAGCTGGCCTCTATGAAGATTTGCACGGAGGACAAACTGAAAACAACCACAATTTGAGAGAAGTTGGATATTTAACAAAATTCCTTAATAAACAACTCTATGTAAAATCTTTTTAAAAACAGAGCTTAATGAGAAAAAAAAAACAAGCCCTGATTTCAACTGGACAACTTTTTTGGATATATATATATATATATATATATATATTTTTTACAACTTTTTTAGGTTCACAGCAAAATTGAGAGGAAGATACAAAGATTTCCCATTTATCTCCTGCCTCCACACATGTATAGCCTTCCTCATTATCAACATCCTTCACCATAGTGGTATATCGGATAAAACTGAGAATTTACACTGATACATCATAATCACTCAAAGTCCATAGTGTAGGGTTAACACCTAGCTTTGTACATTCAATTGGTCTGGACAAATATAAAATTATATGTATTCATCACTATGATAAAAATCCTGTGTATTCTGCCTGTTTATTCCTCTCTTCCAAACTCTGGCAACCACTGATTTGTCTCCATAGTTTTGACTTTTCCAGAACATCATGTGTTTGGAATCGTACAGTATACAGCGTTTTCAGATTGGGTTTTTTCTTTAGTAATGTTATTTGAAGGATCTTCCATGTCTTTTCATAGCTTGATAACTCATTTTTTTATGTGCTGAATAAAACTTCATTGTCATGTAATATTCTATCATACCACAGTGTACTTATCCATTCACATGCACCTACTGAAGGACATCTTGGTTACTTCCAGGTTTTACTAATTATGAATACAGAAGCTTAAACATTCATGTACAGGTTTTTGTGTGGACAGAAGTTTTCAATGCCTTTGAGTAAATGCCAAGGAGCGGGACTGATGGATCATATACCAAGAGTATGTTTCATTTGCCGGAAACAGCCAAGACATTCCAAGTGACTGTGTATTTCCATGAGCAATGAATGAGGGTTCCTGTTACTCATATTCTCAATAGCATTTGGTGTGGTCAGTGTTCTGCATTTTGGCTACTCTGATAGGTATGTGAGTGTGTGCTTGTGCTCAGTTGTATCCGACTCTTTGAGACCCCATGGACTGTAGGCTACCAGGCTCTAGTCTGCAGACACACACTGCACACATAGGTGACATAGTTACTTCAAAGTAAGAAAATGTTCTCAAGAAATTAATACCCAGTTCTATACTCAAAAAGGAAGCAGAGAATATAGATTTTGCCTCCAGTCAAGTCATTATCTAACTACAGAGATAATTTTTCCTTAACTGAAATATCTTGAAAATGTTTGCACTCATGTGAAACAGAGATACAGGCCATTTTATATGTGCTCATCACTGGAATATTTTTCAGTTCAGTTCAGTTGCTCATTTCAACCCCATGAACTGGAGCATGTCAGGTTTCCCTGTCCATCACCAACTCCCAAAGCTTCTCAAACTCATGTCTTTCGATGTGGTGATGACATCCAAGCATTCATCATCTGTCGTCCCCTTCTCTTCCTGCCTTCAATCTTGCCCAGCATCAAGGCTTTTCCAATAAGTCAGTTCACATCAGGTAGCCAAAGTATTGGAGCTTTATGTTCAGTATCAGTCCTTCCAATGAATATTCAGGACTAATTTCCTTTAGGATTGACTGGTTTGATCTTCTTGTGTCCAGGGGACTCTCAAGAGTCTTTTCTAATACCACAGTTCAAAAGCATCAATTCTTCAGTGCTCAGCTTTCTCTATGGTCCAGACCTCACATCCATACATGATTACTGGAAAAACCATTGCTTTGACTAGATGGACATTTGTTAGCAAAGTAATGTCTCTGCTTTCAATACACTGTCTAGGTTTCTCATAGCATTTCTCCAAGGAGCAAGTGTCTTTAATTTCATGGCAGCAGTCACCATCTGAAGTGACTTTGGAGCCCAAGAAAACAAAGTCTGTCAGTGTTTCCATTGTTTCCCCATGTATTTGCCATGAAGTGATGGGACTCGATGCCATGGCCTTCAGTTTTGGAATGTTGAGTTTTAAGGTAGCTTTTTCACTCTCCTCTTTCACTTTCATCAAGAGGCTCTTTAGTTCTTCTTGGCTTTCTGCCATAAGGGTGGTTTCATGTGCGTATCTGAGATTTTTCTATATTTTTCCCAGCAATCTTGATTCCAGCTTGTGCTTCATCCAGCTTAGCATTTTACATGATGCACTCTGCATCCTGTTAAATAAACAGGGTGATAATATACAGCCTTGATGTGCTTTTTTCCCAATTTGGAACCAGTCCATTATTCCATATCCAGTTCTAACTGTTGCTTCTTGACTTATATACAGATTTCTCAGGAGGCAGGTCAGGTGGTCTGGTATTCCCATCTCTTTAAGAATTTTCCTCAGTCTGTTGTGACCCACACAAAGGCTTTAATGAGTCAATGAAGCAGAAGTAGATGTTTTTCTGGAATTCTCTTACTTTTTCTGTGATCCAAAGGACGTTAACAATTTGATCTCTGGTTCCTCTGCCTTTTCTAAATCCAGTTTGAACATCTGGAAGTTCTAGGTTCATGTACTGTTGAAGACTAGATTGGAGAATTTTGAGCATTACTTTGCCAGCGTATGAGATGAGTAAAATTGTACAGTAGTTTGAACACTCTTTGGCATTGCCTTTCTTTGGGATTGGAATGAAAGCTGACCTTTTCCAGTCCTGTGGCCACTTGTGAGTTTTCCAAATTTGCTGGCATATTGAGTGTAGCAATTTAACAGCATTATTTTCTAGGACTTGGAATAGCTCAGCTGGAATTCCATCACCTCCACTAGCTTTGTTCATAGTGATGCTTCCTATGATCCACTTCACCTCACACTCCAGGTGGTCTGGCACTAGGTCAGTTATCACACCATCATGGTTATCTGGGTCACCAAGATCTTTTTTGTATAGTTCTTCTGTGTATTCTTCCCACCTCTTAATATCTTCTGCTTCTGTCAGGTTCATACTGTTTCTGTCTTTTATTGTGCCCATCTTTGCATGAAATGTTCCCTTGGTATTTCAAATTTCTAGTCTTTCCCATTCTGTTGTTTTCCTCTATTTCTTTGTCTCGATCACTTAGGAAGGCTCTCTTGTTTTCTCCTTGCTATTCTTTAGAACTCTGCATTCAGATGGATATATCTTTACTTTTCTCCTTGCCTTTTGCTTCTCTTTTTTTCTCAGCTCCTTAGACAACCATTTTGCCTTTTTGCATTTCTTTTTCTTGGGGATGGTTTTGATCACAGCCTCCTGTACAGTGTTACAGTGTTCTTGAGGCACTCTTTCTATCAGATCTAATCCCTTTATTCTATTTGTCACTTCTACTGTATAATCATAAAGGATTTGATTTAGTCAATAAAAACAAAGACTCATATGTCTTTATGGTAAATAGAGAACATATTTATCTAACTTACACTGAATAGTATACTTGTTTTAATGTTAATAAAAATTTTGCATTTTACGTATTTGCTTTGTTTTACATGCTGTGAGAAATGGAATATTTCCTGCCATAACAGCAAACAAGGATCACAGTCATCAGTGATTCCAGCCCTTCAAATGTGAATTCCTGAGTCCTAAGGGTACCCAGGAAGAGTACCTGAGCTCTCTGGCCCATTGGGCCACAGTCACTCCCTACAGTGAGCATGGAGGAATTCAGGATGTGAAAAATGCAGGATGCTGGGCCCAGATGGCTGAGATGCATATTAAAGGAATGATTTCTCTTGTATTTTCCCATACACAGAAAAGTGTTATATTCCTTAACTTGAGATATCTGGTTTTCTGTAATTTACCAAATACTTTTGATGTTCAGACTACCTGCCCTTTGTTGCAAAATTCTATGTGACCTGACTCTTCCCCCCACTTCCTCAGAGCAATTCTCTCAGGGCTGCTCAAGATGCTGCCTCCCAGGCTTAACTCCGCAAAATTTCCAAATAAAACATAACTCTCAACTCTTAGTTTGTGACTATATTTTAGGTTGACATCTGTCATTCTGTATTTGATGTCTATAGTCACTGTATGCAAAATTGTGAAGGAGATAGATAACGCACACAGATATCTCTAGCTATCGTTACGAACTACCTCACACCATTTACTCTCTTACATTTTTTTTGTCACCAAACATTATTTACCACCAATGACTAATTCTATTTTTGAAGCTGATAAATGCTTACTACTGTGTCCCTTTTCCTTGTCCTGACTGGGTCCCAACTCCTTCAAAGTTTATCTTTTCTCAGCCTCAAGTTCTTATAGACCTTCATAACAACTGCCTATCTCATTTGGTCAATTTATTTGATAAAAGGCCATATGCACTACAGTAGGAGAAACATCAATACATCTTAAAGGTTCTTAATACCATTAAAGAGTGACATGTGTATATTTCAGATAACATCAGTGGTTATAGATTCAGTGATTTCAGTGAGTGGATCCTTTAGGACACTCCCTCAATCAGTTAGATATGCAGTGGACTCTTGACTGCATTTGATTTACTTTGTCTGCAGTTTTTTACTACTTAGATGAACAGAAATCTTACCTCTGCAGCCACATCTCCAGATTTTCCTTGGTGAGGAATTTCATATGCCTCCATTTGTCGCTTTGTGAGTCGCACTAACTTTTCAGCTAGTTCTCTCCAGCCTTTCCCAAGCTTGACAGCTGAAGTCAGAATAGCAGCCTCTTGGACCAGATGCACTACTAACCCCTGGCAATCAATCTTCAGCAGAGCCTGCAGCAACAACTACATGTCATAATTTAAAGCAACTAATTTGAACTTTTATCTAGAAATTAAATTTGTTATTACATATTCTGGAAACTGGCATCCTTTTTTTCACCACACATATATTTGAGTTTTCTAAAATTCAAAGAGTTGATTTACTTTTAAGCGAATCCAACAAGCAAAGTACAGAGGATACAAACTAGACCAGAATTAAGGGGAGTTTCAGGGCTAACTTGGTAACTAATTATAGGGCCTTAAGTAAACCACTTAACTAATATGTCTCTTAATATCCTTAATTACCAAAGGAGGAAGTTGAATTAGCCACTTCCAAAGATACCCTGAGGTTTTAGCAGTTAATAATTTATTAACCCGTGATTATTCACTATACAAACAGTAATTACTTTCCTTCCAGAGAACTGGCTATAGGATTTCTAGAGTGAGCACACAGCTGTTGGTAAACATTATTTAATTTTTTAATCAAAATATGATTTAAAACTCCCCAGAATTATATGTATTACATAAAAATGAGAAACTTAGACAACCTTCAACAAAGCTATTGCTATTAATAACTTAAAAAATTAACTCTTTCCCTTTACCATCAATGTGCTGCTGCTGCTAAGTCACTTCAGTCATGTCTGACTCTGTGTGACCTCATAGACGGCAGCCCACCAGGCTCCCCTGTCCCTGGGATTTTCCAGGCAAGAGTACTGGAGTGGGTTGCCATTGCCTTCTCCGTACCATCAAAGTAGTTAATGCTAAATTTAATCACAAGGTATGAAATATAAAACACTTAGGTTTCAACAATGCAAAAGAGAAAAAATTCAGACTTTTTTGTTCTTTAATTAAGCATTGAGCTTTGTCAGTCACCATGCATGTTTCAAACAAGTCTACAAGTTTCTGTTTTGTCTTGAATATATTTTTAAAGTACAAGAGATTTATCTATATTTCTTTTCTGTTCAAATAAAAATGTTCAGTAGTCCTTCATCATTTAACGGCACTTAAAAGCTTTATCTATCATTATGAAACAATAAGTTCTTCAGTCATGTCTGACTCTGTGTGACCTCATAGACGGCAGCCCACCAGGCTCCCCTGTCCCTGGGATTTTCCAGGCAAGAGTACTGGAGTGGGTTGCCATTGCCTTCTCCGTACCATCAAAGTAGTTAATGCTAAATTTAAATCACAAGGTATGAAATATAAAACACTTAGGTTTCAACAATGCAAAAGAGAAAAAATTCAGACTTTTTTGTTCTTTAATTAAGCATTGAGCTTTGTCAGTCACCATGCATGTTTCAAACAAGTCTACAAGTTTCTGTTTTGTCTTGAATATATTTTTAAAGTACAAGAGATTTATCTATATTTCTTTTCTGTTCAAATAAAAATGTTCAGTAGTCCTTCATCATTTAACGGCACTTAAAAGCTTTATCTATCATTATGAAACAATAAGTAAAAATGAATGACTGAGTGAAGCAACTATTAAAGTCCAAGGAATGTTCATTCTTATGGATGCATTAGGAGAACTACCCATGGTCTCTATACATGGACTATATTTATCTGTAAATTTATGGAGAGGAGTTGTGACCTCAGGGAGAAGCAGTGCTGAGACAGTAGGCCCCTGAGGGTGCTTTTAGTAAACTGTGGAGTGGGTTTAGTTTATCCCAGTTCCTTGTTTTAAGGAAAATAAATTTGCACTTAAAGTTATAAAACCTAAGTTTAAAATCCAACTCCAAAAAAAATAAAATAAAATCCAACTCCACAAAGAATAGGAATTTAGATAAATCACAAAATGTCTCTATGTAATGACTTTTTAAAGTGGATATGATAGTAATACTACCCTGTCTAATTCCCTAAAATCATTATGAAAGTTGAATTAGATGCTGAAGTGCTTAGAGTGTCAAATTCCAAAATATATAAAGACAGTCTTAATGTCTAGATATGATTAAGGAGATTGTAACCCACAATCTTTATAAGTTCATTTCCAGCTACTCCAAGCTGGAATCCCAAGTATACAATCCAAGAAAAAGGTACTCCTAATTCCACTGACTGTATAGTCCATGGGGTTGCAAAGAGTCGGAAGCAACTGAATGACTTTCACTTTCACTTTTCATTATACGAATAAAGTTTCAAGAGGTAGCCTCTATACCATATGCTTCATCATCTTCTGTTGATAATAGACCTTAGCTCTTTCCTTTCAGAAATTCTGAAGCCTCCACTGAGGCGCAACATGAAATTGTAGGAAATACTCACTTAAACGAGCTGTCTACCAGCACTGTCTAGTTAGTCACCAAAGTGACTCAACTATCATACACTAACATAGAGTAAGTGTAACCCAGCTTAAACTTTAAGACCATTTGGTCAATATAACCTTTTCTGCCACAAAGAGAAACAAGAAAGCAATTTTCAGTTCAAACTTTCATGGGTCCATGCTGAACACAAGCTATGAGAGGTCATGAGCTATTGCAAAATGCATGTGCAGCTTCAACCAGGTAGATTAGCTAATGACTGTAAATACCCCAGATTAAGTGAGAATGCATCACACCACCATAAAGCCACCTATTTAACTGGATATTGGGTTTTTAAAATTCATCCTTCACAGTATCACTGTAGAATCATAAAAACAATTAAAGAGTATCTGTGTGTGTGTGTTGGTCGCTCAGTCGTACCTGACTTTTTGCAACCCCATGAACTACAGCCCACCAGACTCCTCTGTCCATGGAATTCTCCATGCAAGAATACTGGAGTGGGTTGCCATTCCCTTGTCCAGGGGATCTTCCTGACCCCGGGACTGAACCCAGTGCTCCCACACTGCAGGCAGATTCTTTACCATTTGAGCTACCCAGGAAGCCCATAAGCCCATATATATAGATATATATATTATATCATGTTAGCTATTGTTAACATCACAGAATAAACCCGTTGCCAAAAATTTTTTCTCCCATTTTGCACTTTGATTAAAACTTGACTCCTCTACATGAATCTGCCTCACCTTACATAAATCACTCATCTCTTATAGGGCACCACGACTAGCTACTTCACTTTCACTTTTCACTTTCATGCATTGGAGACGGAACTGGCAACCCACTCCAGTGTTTTTGCCTGGAGAATCCCAGGGATGGCGGAGCCTGGTGGGCCGCTGTCTATGGGGTCGCACAGAGTTGGACATGACTGAAGTGACTTAGCAGCAGCAGCAGCACAATGATATTTACTACCCACCAATACACATACTTAAATATCTTTATATACATATGTACATTGTTAAAAACTTTGTTTCAGGGAAATATAGTGGTTTTATGTGTGGCTTTGGAACCAAAAAGATTTCAAATTCCATCTCTAATACTAACCAACTGGCATATCTTGGGCAAGTTGCCCAACCTCCCAAGACTCTGTTTCCTCTATTTGAAGATGGAGATACTAACTAGACTTATCCTGTATTGCAGTTAAAATGGCCAAATGAAAGAGTATGTACACAGTGCTGGGCACAGTGCCAAATATATAGAGATCCTTAGGAAAGTGGTATATATCATTATTATTATTTATACAGTCACATTTTAGCCATTTTTAGAAATATGTTCTTGATTTTTTTAAATAAATTACTGAATATCCAAATGTAAGACAAAACAGTTCTTCATGTTTTTTATAGTTCTCTGCTGAGCCTGAATGCTATGTTGAAAAAAACATGATTCTTAGAGTCCTATTAAAACATAAAGATTAAGAAGAGAATTAGCAATATCACTTTTGGATCGTGATACACCACATACATAAGACAAATGTTGAATTGTTAAAGTTAAGGACATCGGTGATATGTCTTAAAAACACTAAAAAGTGAATCTACAGCAATGCCCAAGTTAAGTAGTTTTGTTTCAGTTTTGTCTTATTTACTTTCATATAATTGGAACTCCTCTGATATTTTAAGAGCTATCTAAATATTTGAAAGAGGAAAAAAGGGATCTCTTAATTGTTATGTTTTAGCACAAACAGAATATTTAATCTTCCATTAAAGGATGATCCTTGGGGGCTTAGTTTCTGGGAAAATCACAATTGAATGTCAAATCTAAGAAACTAGTTATATGATCTTGTACGCAAAGCTCTGAAGTGACTTCAATTTACTTGAAACTACTGAGAGTTTTTCAAACTACTCTCATATGTTTACTTATAAATATTGCCAAGTTAATAAAGTTCTCTATGGTAAGTAAATTCCTGTGATCAAGCAATACTACCACAGTAAGTTCATAAAGAAACTTCCTGGTATTTCTATCTGCATGGCAATCTTCCTTTAACTTCTTTACAACATAAGCAACTTTTTCTGATTCTTTGTCTGCTTGTAGTTGATCAAAGTCTTCTAGTGCCAGATGTGAATAGCCTAGGACATAAGCTAAAACTTTCCAATCATACACTTTTTCTGACACCAAAGTCAAGACAACTGAGTAGATGTAAGTCAGTTTTTTAAGAGGCAGGGTAATTTGTTCAAGAAGATTCCGGGTTGTGAAGACATTATCTGACATAGACATTACTTGTTCCTTTGCAATCACCCTGATGTTTTTGCAATGTAAAAGTCCAATCTTACCTCTCAGGACTCCCACATACCATTCTTTCACTTTGGACTGTCCAATGGCTTTTACTTTACCCTCTCCAAGAAGAGCTACTGTGTCGCCTTTGAAATATTCAAGTAAGTATTCAGTCTTATTTTGTCTTATCACTGTCTTCTGGGTTACTCCATAGGTGGTAAAGTTCAATTTTTTGTCTTGAAATGTAGGATATTTAACATGGACTATTGGTAATAAAGGAGAAGATTTGCTTTCCTTCTTCTTCTGCAAATCACTTGGAAGATTTGACAGAATTTTTAGGTTCGGAGCTGGATCAGGTGAAGTTATAAAGAACTGTGTCACTGGCCTACCACTGCAAGGCTCCACCTGAACACAGAAAACAAACAAGTGCATTTCTCTGGAGTCAACTAAAGAGAAGAAAAATTGTTGATGAACTACTTGACCTGATTGCAAGTGCTTTTGCTTAACTTCTTTCCTTTTTCTTTCTGCTTTTACTTCAAAATCAGGATCACATGATAAGACAGATATACTTAAATCTTGTGGCTTTTCAAGTAAGAAGGAATGCTTCCCCCAGAGCTGAAACACAACTGGAGGTGTGTTGGATTTCCCACCTTTTTTAATGTTAGAGATAGTAAGCTTTCCTGGCATATAACTATGTCCACAAACTGTGAAAACAGCAGTGAAACTGGGGTGATATATTTGGGTCCATAAACTCCAACTGAAATGGTTTTGTGGATATAATCCCAAATGGTGGCAGCTGGTGACTGAGTACCTTTAGTTTGTGCAGCAACCACTAGGTACATCACTTGACTCAAGTCTACTAGCTTGACCTGGATGGTGTCTTTATAAATGTAGCAGTTGTCTAATACTTTGAAAGGGCCTTCTTTATCCAGACTGTGTAAACACACTATTTCTGCCATGACTTGGCTGAAAGGATCCTTTTTCACTTCAGCCCCAATTTTCATCTCCAGCAAAATGGCTTCCATTGTGTTAAGGTTACCTAACATGATTTCCAACAGTGGGCTTATGGTGCATGAAAGATCATGGTTAAGCTTTTGTGGAGGATCTAGAAAAGCCCTTAGAGACACCTCTTGCAATTCTCCCACAGCTACATGGCCTTGGGGCACATGAACAGTGATATCTGATTCAGGTAATTGTACTGACCCTCCTTGGTGGTTTAATTTGCAAACTACTGTAGTCTCTGCAACTTGTGTTTGGGCCCATCCAGGACTCTGATTAATTGTACTCAAATCTAGGCAGGAACGGGCAAGGTGGCGCTGACTTAACCAAGCCATTTTATAAGCCTCTCGATCATTTCGAAGCCATTCTAAGTCTTGTTCTAAGATCTGGTCAAAGTTATGTATATTCTGATGGGCATGTGCTGTGTCATCCAAAATGTCCAAAAGTTCTGAAACACTTTTAGATCTTCCAGATTTCCTTGAGGAAGACTGCCTAAGCAACTGATGCACATCAAGTTCATCACCAGAGGAATCAAAAGAGTTTCCAGTTTCTATTTCTCTAAAAAAAAGAAGAGGATCTTCCTTCAAGATAGAAATATTATCTCTCTTCTGGTTATTTCTTAGCTGAGCTATATCATCCAAAAATGGGTTAGATGCAGACAGTTCATTCCAGAATGGATTTGTAGCATTGGAAGGATTATTGCCATGAAGTGTGAAATCCTCTGGCCAATCAAAAGGCAAACCTGGATCTGGACATCTTGTTATTTAAACCAAAAAAAAGCAAAACAAAGGTGAAATGGCATTCTGAGATACAACCAAGATTAATTTTTAATATAGCTTAAACATTGAAGCATTTTTATTTGTCTTTAATCTCCAGTCTAAGTACTACAAAATCAATGTTAATTTTGGTCAAATTTTCATGTTGAGAGGAAAGAGAAATTGTTTGATCAGGTTATTTTGACTCTATGTAACATTCTTTTATCTTAAGACACTATGATTTATAAACAAAAATATTTAGAAATTTAAATAATAATCATTTAACACATATTTGTGAAAATGACCCAGACTACATTTATGCCTTGTTTAATATGTCATTTTCATAAATGAGTACCTCTGAATAAACAGAATAATTTACTCTATTATCCATATTTTTCTAAATACACAGTGGTTGGTCTTATTACACCTAGATTATTTATTTAACATTTTCTTTCCTGATAATATTCAATATGTGAAAAATATCAAATATATCTATAAATAGCTAAAATGTTAAAGAAATAACAAATTAGACAAGCATGGATTCCTTAGAATATTTTCTGAAAATTTCATATTGATAAATTTTAACAGGTTGAATTTTTTTTCTTGAAAAGTGAACATTTCATGAAAATAAGCACTGAAAAAATAGACCACCATTAGATTTACTACTTGAAGGAATTCAGTGAGCTTTTAAGATTTAAAATGGCAAAGAACAGGCTTATTACCACCACAAAAGGGAAATACGCTGTTACTTTGGAAAGTGGATATTGTAAGAATCAGCAACAAATTCAAATACTTATATATCAACTCTAATGAATTTCTATATATCTCAAAAATACTGAATATTTATGTTTAGAGCAAATTATATTTGATCACCTTTTCAATAAATATTGATAATGATTCTGTGGACTTTGTAAATTTGTGGCTGCTTTAGAGAAAATGAAATCTAAAATACAAAAAATTAGTTCAAGTAAGCTTTCACATATTTTTGTTATATATTGATTGAAATTAGTTTTAAGTGTCTAATTAAAAATGTTAAGATACATTTTGAAATGCTGGAGAATACTCTTGAGAGTCCCTTGGACTGCAAGGGGATCAAACCAGTCAATCCCAAAATAAAGCAACCCTAAAAACTCATTGGAAGAACTGAAGCTGAAGCTCCAAAACATTGGCCACCTAATAGGAAGAGCCAACTCACTGAAAAAGACCCTGATGCTGGGAAAGATTGAAGGCAGGAGGAGAAGGGGATGATAGAGAATGTGATAATTGGGTGGTATCACTGATTCAATGGACATGAGTTTGAGCAGACTCCGAGAGATAGTGGACAGGGAAGCCTGACATGCTAAGGAGGACTCCATGGGGTCACAAAGAGTTGGATACAGTTGAGTGACTGAACAACAGCTTCATGTTGCATTGCTTCAGGAGAACAAATATCTGCCTGTTTCAAAATGCCAAGATTGATCAATGGATTCAGCTGGTGTCAGCATACCCATCCATTATAATGTGTGGTTTTTGCCTTATAAGTAATCTGCCACAAACACCTAGTTCTTCATTGGTTCTTCACTATTAGCACTGATTGCTGTTTGTTGCCTAAATCAATTATTACATTAAGGGTTACAAAATGAAGATTTTATCGTTGCATCTTTCTTTAACTATGCATCAACTGGAATTCTTCTTAAAAAGATTTCCCTCATCAACTAGTACTAATTGGTTACTCTGAAATATAGTTCATACAATGAAGACAGGATAAAGGCTTAAGATTGTCCTTTAATTCAAACTGTTCAGGGTAATAGTCCATTGTTTTTAAGCATTGGTCACTGAAATTACTTAATCAGTAGTACTTGTGATATCATTAAGAGAATGGTGACATACCCAATGCCTGGGTTAAAATTCTATAAAAAATCATATAAAATTCATTATATCAAGAATGGACTTCGCATGAAGATTACATCTCTTTGTAATAATAGATGAGAGGGCTGTTTGTAGGTGCCTGAATGTGCTATTCATTTTGAAAAGGTTTGGAGGTAAAATCTCTTTTTTTTACCCTTAAACTCATAATTATTTGATTTTTTTCTCTCCACTTTTAAATCACAAGATTTAAAAAATCAATTTATGCTGTTCATAGTGTACAAAACACCTGTATAGAAAGGAAGGGACACAGAAGTTAAGGTGGAAGAGTGGGGTGTGGAAATGAAGATTTGTGGAAAATTTTCTGGTCCCCAGATGGTTCATAGTTTAACAAATAATCTCTAAGCAATGGGCCACATAGCAATCCACTATTTCAAATACTTTACTTTGAAAGAGAGTTTAACTTAGAACGTTTCTTCAGCCTTTAATGTAGTGTCAGACTTATATGATAACAGAAGTCTTATCTTGTCTAGAAGTCTAAAGACTTCTAGCTGCTACCTATGGAGCATCCAGGGTTTGACATTTTCTGTTATAAATGGTCACTGTCTTTTGCTATATGGAAGTGATGTGACAATTTTTGTGATCCCAAGAGTCAAGATTTCATGGGAAATTTTCCTGTGACAAAAGCTCTTTACATTCCAAGATGTTTGCCAGGAAGTTTATTTGTCTCCATGCGTATTGTTGACAATTGCCTTCTTAGCAGAGACAGGTGTGACCTCTCGTGAAACCTTGCCTCTTATCAAGCTTATTAAAGAGCTCTGCCACTATTTAATCAGAAGGGTTGTAGCAAACATCAAACATGACATGTCTAGTTGCAAGGAATGCTATTTACATTGAACACGATGCCTCAAGTACAGAGGGCTAGTCCCTGCCCGCCATATCATGTTCTAAGAAGTTTTGGGAAAGCATGTCATGGCCTCCTCCTGAGTGTAGGGAAATGAACAGAAAATCATTCTCTCCTTTAGGAATTGTAAATAAGGTGCATGTGTTCAGTCTGGAAAAGTATTCCTGTTCTCTTGGACCAGTCATGACAGAAGCTATGGTCTGTCGAGTCAAGGCAAAATACTGACAGGGAAGCAAAGGGTAGCTAGCCTTCTATCTCTTTTTAATTTTTTTGCAAATTTGATAGTTGAACTACATTCTTAGTCTGGCATCCATTCTTACTTTTTTAAAGGTAGGAAAGAAATGTGGCTTGGTGATCTTAAAGACTTAAGAGCGCTTAAATGTTGTAATTCTCATGGCAATATAGAAAAAAAATGTTTTGTTGTATTAATATTGTAACTATCCTGGCAGAATATAGCTCCTAACTGGAGCCTAAGCCATATCCATGAATGGGAATCAGAAATGTTCAGCCATTTCTAAAGCCCCACCATCAACCTCCTGTACAACCTCTGCCATTGCTGTAGTCTTCCAGAGGCAAAAGCCACAAGACACAGAGGTTTCAGTCATGGGTTCCAGAGTCATAGTACCTGAGACTGAAATCTGACTTTACCATGTGAGAACTGTGACGCTGGCAATTACTCAGCTTTTCTCTACAGGTCAGATTCTTCATCTCTGCAGAAAACATCATAACAGTTATTAGTTACTGAGAGATTCAAATAAGACAATAGACACACAGTGCCTAGAGCCTAATCCTTAGTGAGCACGAGATCAATGTTGGCTTTGCTTCTTTTTCCATTATTGCTATTGACTAAGGCAATGGCACCCCACTCCAGTACTCTTGCCTGGAAACTCCCATGGACGTAGGAGCCTGGTGGGCTGCAGTCCATGGGGTTGCTGAGAGTTGGATACAACTCAGTGACTTCACTTTCACTTCTCACTTTCATGCACTGGAGAAGGAAATGGCAATCCACTCCAGTGTTTTTGCCTGGAGAATCCCAGGGACGGGGGAGCCTGGTGGGCTGCCATCTCTGGGGTCGCACCGAGTTGGACACGACTGAAGCGACTTAGCAGCAGCAGTGAGGGTGAACATGCCAAGAGTTGATCTACACAAGGTTTGTTTGGGCTTAAAATCTGGAGCTAGCACTTCCTGAATGCATGGCTGCAGACAAATTGCTAAATCTTTCCATGCCTTAATGTTCTCATCTGTCGAATGGAGATTATAAGAGTACCTTTCTCACAGGGTTGTGCTGATGTGGTTGTCACTCAGTTGCTAAGTCGTGTATGATCTTTGTGGCCCCATGGACTGTAGCACACCAGGCTCCTCTGTCCTCCACTATCTCCCTGAGTTTGCTCAAACCAAACATGTCCACTGTGTCAGTGAAGCTATCTAACCATCTCACCCTCTGCCACCCCCTTCTCCTTTCAAGTCAGTTTTTTCGCTCTCTTCTCTCACCCTCATCAAGAGGCTGTTTAGTTTCTCTTCATTTTCTACCATTACAGTGATGTCATGTGCATATCTGAGATTGCTGCTATTTATTCCTCCCAGAAATCTTGATTCCAGCTTGTGATTCATCCAGCATGGCATTTTGCATGATGTTCTCCACGTAGAAGTTAACCAAGCAGGATGACAATATACAGCCTTCCCATGCCCCTTTTCCAATTTTGAACCAGTCGGTTGTTCTATGTCTGGTTTTAACTGTGCTGATGATTAACTGATTAAAGCTGTGTGAGGCCTTTAGAAGAGTTCTGACAGTATTGGCACAGAATAAACATTAGCTAATGTGCCTAGGGTATTTGTAGCAGTTGTGTGAAGAAGTAGGCCCAGAGGGGAAGAGATTCGGAAGATGGTACACAGATTAACATGTGCCTGGACTTTAAAGAGATGGATGCCAGAGGCATATGTCACAGAAGTAATTTTCTTTGGGGCCCAAGTGACAAAGTCTAGCACAAAGGGGAGGGGCAACCCACCCCCTGCTCTTGCAGGAATGAGAAGACTTTAGTGATTTGAAACCTGCAGAGAATGTGGTGCTGGTTTGGTGCCTGGAAGCCTTCAGGGCACTGCTGATGACCGCAGTGCCTCTTGTGGGCAGTGGTGGCACCTGGCAACAAGGGGGTCAGTGACAGCCGAGCCCTGGCACCGAGAGGGGCTGAGCAGAATGGGGCTCAGAAAATGCCGGCTACCATGTGTCACTGGGAGGCACCATCTGGAGACTTCCAGAAGTCATTGGGATAGAGAGGTTCAGGGGTCTGAGGAAGGAGCCAGAGTTTATGAAGACATGCTGCCCTCCACTGTGGCTTTTCACTGTGACTTTACTCACCCACTCATTCCCTCACTCACTCAGCTCTTCAGCAAGGACTGGTCTATGGTTGGGAGCCATCCGAGTGCTTGCAAACTCACAAGAGTAACCAGGATTTGTTGGCTTGAGTGTATGCTCGGTTGTGTCCAACTCTTCATGACCCCACTGACTGTAGCCTGCCAGGCTACTCTGACCATGGAGTTTTCCAAGCAAGAATGTTGGAGTGAGTTGCCATTTCCTATGTCAGGGGATCTTCCCCGCCAGGGATTGAACCTGTGTCTTTCTGCATCTCCTACACTGGCAAGTGGATTTGTTACCACTGTGCAACCTGGGAAAACCCATTTGTTGGTTTAGTAGGTGGGAAGGAAGGCATATTATAAGGAAACCTGCTTAATTATTTACAAACATCCAATCCACAACCTCAGAGGTAATGGAAGCAATGTAACTACATGGGGTAGGTGGATGAACCTCCAAGGGTCTATCCATGTATCATGAAAAGTGCTCTGAGATGCCTTCACTCACTCATGTAGCAAGGATGCTTTGAGTGTTTATTGTATGCCAGGCACTATTTTAAGAGTCACTGTGTGCCAGACATATGCCTGCTCTCAGACCTTCACGAGCTATGGGAAATGCAGATTAACAAGCAACTAAAATATAGCGTGACATTCCTAGGCCACAGAATGTGTTCAGCTTTAGTGCATGTTTGCATGCATGCTCAGCTGTGTCTGACTCTCTGCGACCCCGTGGACTGTAGCCCACCAGGCTCCTCTGACCATGACATTTTCTAGGCAAGAATACTGGAGTGGGTTGCCATGCCCTCCTTCAGGGGATCTACCCAACCCAGAGATCGAACCCGTGTCTCTTGTCTCTCCTGCATTGGCAGGAGGATTCTTTACCACTGGTACCACCTGGAGCTGCTAAACATTTTTCCACAGTAGTTGTACCAAGTTATACTCCAACCAACTGTGTTTGAGGGTTCCCATTGCTCTACATCCTTGTCCACACTTGGCATTTTCTATCTTTTTCAATTCTACCATTCGGGGTGCTTGTAATAGTATTCTATTATGGGTTTAATTCGCATTTCCTGAATGACTTAATGAAGTTGAGTGCATTTTCACATGCTTTTTTGTACTTTGGATATCCTTTTTTTTGGGAAATGTGCTTTTTTCAAGTAGCAAGTAGCTGCTTGCCTGGGATGTTCATTTAGCCAGTGAAGGTCAGGAAGCCAGTGTGGCTAGGGCAGAGTGAGGGAGAGAGCAGTAGGAGAGCAGGCTAGAGAGGAAATGAGAGGAGTACAGGGTCTGGTGGCTCAGGTAGGAATGTGCTTTATGTTCTGAGTGGGGAGCTTTGGGCAGAAAGCGGCAGAAGCAGACTTATGGTTTAACACAATCATTGTGCATGGCAGAATAATGACCCCCAAAGATGCCCATGATGTGGTCTGCAGAACTGTGAGCATGTTATGTCAGGTGACCTTAAAATGGGGAGATTATCCTGGATTATCTAGATGGGTCCAGAATAACCACAGTCCCCTTGTTGGTAGAAAGAGATGGGCAAGGGAGAACCAGAGAGGTGACAGTGTCAAGGCTCAGCCCACTATTTCTACTTTGAGAGCGGAGAAAGGGAGCCATGAGACAAGGGATGCAGGGGCTCGGGATGAGGCCAGGGTGAACTCTAGATGCTAGGAAAGGCAATGACATGCACGCTTCCTGAGAGCCTCCAGAAGGAACACAGCTCTGTGGACACCTTGATGTTTAAACCAATGGGAGTTCTAGTTTTAGATTTTTAAGTCACCTCCATACTGTTCTCCATAGTGGCTGTACCAATTTACATCCACCACCCCCCCCCAACAATGTAGGAGGGTTCCCTTTTCGCTACACCCTCTCCAGTGTTCATTGCTTGTAGACTTCTTGATGATGGCCATTCTGACCAGTGTGAGGTGATACCTCATTGAAATTTGCGTTTCTCTAATAATCAGGCATGTCAAGCATATTATCCTGTGCTTTTGGAGCATCTGTATGTCTTTTTTGGAGAAATGTCTGTTTAGATCTTCTGCCATTTTTTGATTGGGCGGTTTACTTTGTTGATACTGAGCTACATTAACTATTTGTATATTTTGGAGAGTAATCCCTTATCAGTCACTTCATTTGAAAATGTTTTCTCCCATTCTGAGGACTATCTTTCCATTTTGCTTATGGTTTCGTTTGCTGTGCAAAAGTTTTTATCTTTAATTAGGTCACATTTGTTTATTTTTGTTGTTATTTTCATTACTCTAGAAAGTGGGTCCAAAAAGATACTGCTGCAGTTTATATCAAAACGTGTTCTGCCTATGTTTTCTGCTAAAAGTTTTATAGCTCATCAAGGCTGGTGCCCTGCCATACTACCATATGATCCAGCAACCCCATCTTGAGCATATATCCAGAAGAACCATAATTCCAAAACATACATGCACCCCAATGTTCATCACAGCATTTTTTACAATAGCCAAGACATGGAAGCAACATAAATGTCCATTGACAGAAGAATAGTTGAAGAAGATGTGGTATATATATATTACTCAGCCATAAAAAATGTAAATAATGCCATCTGCAGCAACATGGATGGGCCTAGAAATGATCATACTTAGTGAAGTAAGACAGAGAAAGACAAATATATGATATCACCTATATGTGGAATCCAAAAGGATGATACAAATGAACTTATTTACAAAACAGACTCATAGCCTTCAAAAACAAACTTACCAGGAATTCCTCAGTTGTCCAGTGGTTAAGACTCAGCACTTTCACTGCAGGTTACAGTTTTGATCCCTCATCAGGAACTAAGATTCTGTGGTTGACCAAAAAAAGAGAGAGAGAAAGAAAAAATGGGAAAAGTTTAACAACCAAAAGCAAGAAATCCTACAAAGGGGAAAGGTGAGGGGAGGGATAAATTAGGAGGTTGGGATTAACATGCACACTACTCTATATAATCACTGCAGATGGTGACTGCAGCCATGAAATTAAAAGACGCTTACTCCTTGGAAGGAAAGTTATGACCAACCTAGATAGTATATTCAAAAGCAGAGACATTACTTTGCTGATAAGGTCCGCCTAGTCAAGGCTATGGTTTTTCCTGTGGTCATGTATGGATGTGAGAGTTGGACTGTGAAGAAGGCTGAGTGCCGAAGAATTGATGCTTTTGAACTGTGGTGTTGGAGAAGACTCTTGAGAGTCCCTTGGACTGCAAGGAGATCCAACTAGTCCATTCTGAAGGAGATCAGCCCTGGGTGTCCTTTGGAAGGACTGATGCTAAAGCTGAAGCTCCAGTACTTTGGCTACCTCATGCGAAGAGATGACTCATTGGAAAAGACTCTGATGCTGGGAGGGATTAGGGGCAGGAGGAGAAGGGGACGACAGAGGATGAGATGGCTGGATGGCATCACAGACTTGATGAACTCGAGTGAGTCTGAGTGAGCTCCGGGAGATGGTGATGGACAAGAAGGCCTGGCGTGCTGCGATTCATGGGGTCGCAAAGAGTTGGACACAACTGAGCGACTGAAATGAACTGAACTGAACTGACTCTATATAAAATAGATGATTGACAAGGACTTACTGTTTAGCATGGGGAACTATACTAAATATTCTATAATAACCTATATGGGAAAAAATCTGAAAAGGAATGAATGCATGTATAATTGATCCACTTTGTTGTACACCTGGAACTAACACAACATTATAAAGCTGCTGCTGCTAAGTCGCTTCAGTCGTGTCCGACTCTGTGCGATCCCATAGACGGTAGCCCACCAGGCTCCCCCATCGCTGGGATTCTCCAGGCAAGAATACTGGAGTGGGTTGCAATTTCCTTCTCCAATGCATGAAAGTGAAAAGTGAAAGTGAAGTTGCTCAATCATGTCCGACTCTTCGCAACCCCATGAACTGCAGCCTACCAGGCTCCTCTGTCCATGGAATTTTCCAGGCAAGAGTACTGGAGTGGGGTGTCATCGCCTTCTCCGAACACAACATTGTAAAGCAACCATATCCTAATATGAAATAAAAATTAAATAAAAATTAAGCCAATGGGCTCCATTTTGGCAAACTCCAGAACTGTCAGATAATATATCTGGTTGTTTTAAGCATCTAAATTTGTGGTAATTTGTTAACAACAGCAGTAGGAGGTGAATCCAGTCACTATAGCTGCTACATCGGGCATAGACTCGGGTGGTGGGCAAAGCAAGAAGACAGAGAATAGTTAAGGGCCACTGTGATGATCCAGGCGAGAGGTGATAGAAGCTTGAATCAGGGTGAATTAACACTGTACTTTATAAGGCAGAAAATAAACAAAACCACATAGTAAAGCTAATTTTTTAAAAAAATTCCCTACCATGTACCAGGATGTATGCTCAGCCATTTTCATTTTTTAAAATTTAATCCCCACAACAAAATAAGATAGGTATACTATTGTCTATGTATCATACATGAGGATTGAAGGGGCTGTCCCTTGCTCACTGAATACAAAGGGGCAGCCAAAATTCAAACTCAGGCTCTGATATACCAAATCTCTCTCGCTTTCCTTTTTGTTCTCCCCTAAGTCCTTAACAAAATTATGTGTAAATGTTCTCGTTTAAGTGGTCCCAGCTGTGCCTCTGAGCATTCTTGAAAGGGTGGGCTGGAGGTGAAGCCAGAATTGCAAGGACCTCTGGGGACAAATGAACCTCAGAACACAGGAATTAAGGCTATGGGCCGTGGCTCCCTTCCAAGAGGAGTCCTGTCTCCATCATCAACTGCGCAGAATCTGGGCTTGATTGAGCTAAAAAAGCCTTGGGACTCCCTGACAGCTGTAAACAACTAATTAGAATACAGGAAGATAGCTTCTGTGTTTGAAGTTTGTGCAAAACGCTAACCTGGACATCGCTTTTCTGTCCGAGATACAGCACTACTCAGAGTGCTTGATTATAAGAGGATAAACAGTGAAACAGGCTTTGCATGTCTACTTTTCTGTGATAGTGTGGTTTGTCTGATTAAGGCTTATTCACACTGATTCTGCGGGCCCTTTAGCAACCGGGTTCATTCTACCTCTTTCGATCACACAGCACATCTTGCATCTGTAGTTGGGCACCAGTGCTGGAACCGGCTGCTCACTTCAGGTATGTGGGGTTGTGTGGACAAGTTTGGCCTTTGAGGTAGAAGGTTGAGGGCCCACGCTGACTTTTCTGATGAGCATCACCTGCAGCTGACCTCTCTCGTTTGTTGCCTCTGCAGCCTCTCTGCAGATTGGGGCTGGTTGGGACTTTGTTCCTAGTTTCTGATCCCACTAGTTGGTGAGATTCGTTGGCTTCCTGTCAATTTCCCTAGGCTTTACCTCCTGGTGGATAACGCGGTGATTTTGTGATACACCCAGTCTCTAAGCTGGGCCTGAGTCTGGTTCAGCCCCTCATTTTTCTAGTGTCATTTTCAGTCTGTGTCCTTCCAGAATAAGAGCATTCTCAGCAGCGTCTTAGTTGTCAGGTTTTTTGTTTGCTTGTTTGTGCTTTTTCATTTGGCTGTGCCAGTTCTCAGCTGCAACCTGGGGATCTTTCGCTGTGCCATGCAAACTCTTCGTTGCAGCTTGTGGGATCTAGTTCCCTGACCAGGAATCAAACCCGGCCCCTCTGCATTGGGAGTGCAGAGTCTTAGCCACTGGACCACCAGAGAAGTCCCTCCTTAGTTGTTTTTTTAAATTTTCTCTGGAACAATCAAGCTCGCAGTGGTGTTTCCAGGATGGAACGTCACTACCCAGTTAGTGAAAACTGCCTGCTGGGCTTAGGCCCTTCAATGGACATGTTTTATGCCACTCTCATAACAGTTCTGCATGGGTAGATATTACTGCTATTCCCAGCAGGGACCGTGGTAAGTGGGGAAGTCATCAGGTCTTCTAAGTCACATCCTTGATTTTATTATAGAAAAAGCAAAGCTTTCTCCAGGGAACTGGCATCATTTGACTGTGGTGTCAAATTACACAGAAGGAATACATTCTCCCTTCCTGGATAAGATGCATAGAAAGACTGCTCTTCTAACTTCTTGCTGTAGGTAGGTACCTTGACAGAGAGAAGAAGGAAACGTTAGCATGAAGTGGGAGTAAATGGACATTTGTCTACCAAGGAACCAGTGTCTCTAAGGAAAGGAATGCAAAGGCTTCTGAGCTATGTATGGCAGGCATCCCCTGACCCATTAAGGGAGGCTGACTAGAGAGTATATCAAATGGTGAACACATTGCCTGTACATCTCATTTGCTCATTCACAAAATTAGGTAATTATATTCCAAAGGGAGAAAAACTGCAGCATTGAATATACAGTATGTATTCAATGTCACTACAGGTAGCAGATTGAGCTTAACAAGCCATATGGGTTATAATTGTCTGAGTATGATTAATTCATAATGTTTGTTCATTTTATGCCTTATATTATGATGTGTTATTATTTCATTTAATTATAATATATGTCCTTTTTCTAGGCATGATCAAGAACCCTTAGGGATTTTGATATCCCTCAGATAAGAACAAACAATGTCTCTGGCTTTCTGGACTTTACCTGGGACTTATTTCTTTCGGTGCAAGTTCCACGAAAAGAGCACTGTGAACTCAGAGCAGATGGTGCATCCGTCCATCGCCGGGCTCCACTTGGAGCCTGAGGAAAACCTTATACCGAAGGTGGAAATAATGGCTTTCTGCTCAGTTTGTTGTAAATTCTAAATGGGGTGATGGAAGGCTGTAATGATCACTGTTGTTCAACGCCTCTGGGCTCCAACATCTGGTGAATGCCTTTCCTAGCTGACAGCTGTTCGCCTTGGTATCACAGTGTGCTGCCCAGAGCTTTTGTTCTAAGTAGACTGAGAATCGGGCTTGAAGCAAGTATCACTAGTTCATGTATCAAGATGTTAAAGAGAGAGAAAACAATTTTATTTTCAGGATTAACTTCACTATGGTACATTTAGTAAAAACAGCCTTTTGCATATTGTTATGGAAATGCTGCAGGCTTTTACCCTCAAAACCCAAGATTTTTATTACATTTTTAGCACAAGAGTGTAAATTAATATTCTAAGTCATTTAGCCTCTCTCAGAGAAAAATCCAAATTACTAACATGCACAAGATAAATTTAGGAAGATTGGCTTATATTCTGAGATCAAGTTTGAAGATTAATCCATAAAACTTAACAACAAAAAAGAAAACAATTTGCATTCTGGAGATAACAAACTGAAGGGGTACCATTAAAAAGTATAGTACTTTGAATTGGAATAAGCAGTTTGTCTATGGTTTTAAAGAATGGAATTTCAAAAATAATGCAGGCAAGGTGTTTGGTGTAAATATTTCCATTACTAAGATTATGCTGCTGCTGCTGCTGCTAAGTCACTTTCAGTCGTGTCCGACTCTGTGCGACCCCATAGATGGCAGCCCACCAGGCTCCCCTGTCCCTGGGATTCTCCAGGCAAGAACACTGGAGTGGGTTACCATTTCCTTCTCCAATGCATGAAAGTGAAAAGTGAAAGTGAAGTCACTCAGTGGTGTCCGACTCTTAGCGATCCCATGGACTGCAGCCTACCAGGCTCCTCCATCCATGGGATATTCCAGGAAAGATTATGCTAAGATACTTCAAATCTAGGTTTTCTGTGACTAATATCATTTAAATAGGAACAAAATAAAATCTGAAAAGAAAATGATCACGAGGTTTTTAAATTTTTTAGTTTTTTTCTTGTCATTTTTTAATGATTAAAAAGTCTTTTTAATCACTTTACCCAGATTTATCTCTTTGCACATTTTAAAAACATTGCTACTATATTTAAAGACCAAGGAATTTTTTCTTTTTTACAAGTGAAAGCTACTCTGATAAGAATCAGAGAAAGGGAAAGAGAGTTATAGAGACAGAGAGAGATTGAGAGGGAGGCAGGCTTGGGTCTTTTGGCTATGAATCTGCCATTTCAAGAACCAGAGTGGTTGGTAGAGTTATGATCTGAAAGGAGTCAGTCTACAACTATATACTTCCTGTGTGAAAATACACATGAGAAGGTTTTTGTTTTTTGACTTTTTATTTTGTATTGAGATATAGCCCAATTAACAATACTGGGCTATCAGTTCAGTTCAGTTGCTCAGTCATGTCTGACTCTTTGCGACCCCATGAATCGCAGCACGCCAGGCCTCCCTATCCATCGCCAACTCCCGGAGTTCACTCAAACTCATTCCATCGAGTCGGTGATGCCATCCAGCCATCTCCTCCTCGGTCGTCCCCTTCTCCTCCTGCCCCCAATCCCTCCCAGCATCAGGGTCTTTTCCAATGAGTCAACACTTCGCATGAGATAGCCAAAGTACTGGAGTTTCAGCTTTAGCATCAGTCCTTCCAAAGGACACCCAGGGCTGATCTCCTTCAGAATGGACTGGTTGGATCTTCTTGCAGTCCAAGGGACTCTCAAGAGTCTTCTCCAATACCACAGTTCAAAAGCATCAATTCTTCGGCGCTCAGCTTTCTTCACAGTCCAACTCTCACATCCATACATGACCACAGGAAAAACCATAGCCTTGACTAGACACGGACCTTTGTTGGCAAAGTAATGTCTCTCTCTGCTTTTTAAATATGCTCTCTAGGTTGGTTATAACTTTCCTTCCAAGGAGTAAGTGTCTTTTAATTTCATGGCTGCAGTCACCATCTGCAATGATTTTGGAGCCCAGAAAAATAAAGTCTGACACCCCTGTTTCCCCATCTATTTCCCATGAAGTGATGGAACTAGATGCCATGATCTTCGTTTTCTGAATGTTGAGCTTTAAGCTAACTTTTTCACTCTCCTCTTTCACTTTCATCAAGAGGCTTTGAGTTCCTCTTCACTTTCTGCCATAAGGGTGATGTCATCTGAGGTTATTGATATTTCTCCCAGCAATCTGGATTCCAGCTTGTGCTTCTTCCAGCCCAGCGTTTCTCATGATGTACTCTGCATATAAGTTAAATAAGCAGAGTGACAATATACAGCCTTGACGTACTCCTTTTCCTATTTGGAACCAGTCTGTTGTTCCATGTCCAGGTCTAACTGTTGCTTCCTGACCTGCATACAGGTTTCTCAAGAGGCAGGTCCGGTGGTCTGGTTTCTATATCTGATATGTATTGGGATATAGCCGATTAACAATATTGTGATAGTTTCAGATGAACAGGGAAGGAACTCAGCCATATACATACATGTATCCATTCTATAAGTGAATTTTGAGGTGAAGGAAAGGAAGTGCTCGTGTCTCCTCTCAGAATTTTCAGAGAAAGAGAAAACGTACATATCAGCTACCTCCAGAAGCAATAGGCAGACTCTCCTGGGAGAGTAGAAGTTGAGCTAATTCTAATATGTGAACATGGTTCCTCTTTGTTAACTTAGAAGACAAGATGCTTACTTCCCCAATCTTCAGTGTCCCTGCTGTATCTACTACTAGAGACTATGTAGCGCTATGTCTCACTGCTCTGTAAAAATGCCCACCCTTATCATATGGTTGCTGGGTACCTGACAGATGATGATGTTGAAGAAGAGGAAGAAGAAGGTGATGATATTGAGGAAGGTGACGGTGGTGATGTTGAAAAAGATGATGCTGATGTTGAGAGTGAGGATGTTGAGGAAGAGAGTTACCTTAATTTTTAAAAGAGCCTAGTATTGTACATGCCCTTATACGTGCTGGGATGCATTTTAGAAACTCTGTCAGCAACACTGATAGTTCAGGGACTTCCTTGGTGGTTCAGTGGTTAAGACTCCAAGCTTCCAGTGCAGGGGGTGGGGTTCAGATTTAATCCTGGGTTGGGGAATTAAGGTTCTGCATGCCATAGGATGTGGCCAAAAAATAATAATAGTTAATATAAGCTACCTCCAGAAAGCAACTTTGAGAGTGTCCAGAATTGATACACGAGTGAACAGGTGGGTTGTATAAGTGTGTTATAAACCAAAATCAAAGAAAAATGAAAGATTAAGCTCATTAGGTATTTAAGAGCAACCAGCATGTGCTAAATATTAATATCTTTAGTGTCTTGTTTTACTTAATCCTTATAAGAACTCAGCAAGGGAGGTGCTATTTTTATTCTTGTTTTACAGAAGCAGAAACTGAGGTTTCGAAAGATTAAGAAACCTGCCTGAGGCCATGCCACTGTTAAGCAGTGAACCCAGAATGTAAACCCAGTCATCTTAACTACAACATCATCAACTCCTAACCACTTGCAACAGAGACTTGGCGTTTGCTTTTCAGCAAAAGAAAATTACAAAGCAGTCATTGCTCTCTTGCCTCTGATCACTCAGGCCATCACTGTTTCCCATCACCACCCCAGTCAATCTTTGTTTATCGTGCAGCTGGGTCAGAACATGCAGCCATACTTGTGAAATCACAGCGTGCGGTTTTAGCCATGAATATGACATTGCAAAATTAAGATTTGGTGTTATGATCTTTCAGGGAGCTAATGATGGATGTGAGATGAATCACAAGTGCATCATGGCAGAGAATAAAGAATGCTACCTGGAAGTCAGAGCAGGAACTCTGCCACTAATGGGCAGTGTGACCCCATCAAGTCATATAGCTTCTCTGGGACTCATTTTCCTCAATGATATCATGAGAGCATTAGAGTAATTATGTCCAAGGTCTCTTCAAGTTATAACATATGAGGAAATGGGCCTTATTACTTTCATGCCATTGTTCTTATTAATGTGCAAACACCCTTCATTTTGAGACCTCGACTAACAAGTATAATTTGATATAGCTGGAAAACAGGCAAATGGCTCTACCTAGTAAGTTTTTCCTTTTTCATAGACGGTCTAGGATTTGCCATTTGGAGAAAGTCTGGGGAGGCCTGGACGTTTGCCAGTTCTCCTGAAAAAGGGTTGCAATGTGGTTACGCCAAGAACGCTGCATGTTGATCTGGACTCAATACTGTGTCTCTTGTTATTGTCTGCTCCTGCCAACTGCTGCTTTCTGCTCCAGCTGTTTGGAAGCCAGACCTGGCACTATGAGGTCTGCCTTGGCATGCTGTGTGCGTGTGTATGTGCCAGTGTGTCTGAGACTCAGTGTGACGTGATGAAAAGAAGCAAAGGCAGCAGCCATGTGTGGACCTTTATCTTCTTCACTTGCTCACTGCAGAGCCAAATTCTAAATGTACTTCTCCCCATGTGACCCAGACCTGTCTTAGTCCCTTCCCAACGCCTTTGGCTATGTTGAGACCACAAAACAACCAGTGATGACAAAGCAAAGTGACTGTAGTCTGGTCAGTGGTCTCACCAGGCTGGTGGCACAGCATATGTAATAGTAGAAATCTCTCCATGTCCACAGGACTATAAGGGCATCTCCTGCCTGCGGCTCTTTTGTATTTTGTCTCTTTGGTGAGCCACAGGGATTGAGACATTCATGGTTTTACCAGTATACCTGTGGCTCCATCTCAGGTTGGGTGGCATCTGAGTGTTTTCATGGGCAATGCTTCCATGTATTTGGGCACAGCCCAGTAACAGGGCCAGTTTGGAGCATGTGTGGAGGAGCTGCTTATAGATTAGTGATCCAAGTCACTCAGTGATCAGCCTGTCTTCCAGTTGCTGCTGCAGGCTGATCAGCAACAGGGAAGATGGACTTTATAGCCCATGGCTTTTCAGTGGGCAACTGAAACAGGGATGGCCTCAGGTAGTCAAAGTGAGAAATATGTATGAGCAATAATATGACCCATGAAACTGTGAGGTAGGTTAGGTTTTTTTCCTATTTTAAAAAATCATTTTCTATCTATTCCCTTTTGCTTTTTTAAAAAAAATACCTCTGCAGATGGTGATTGCAGCCATGAAATTAAAAGACACTTACTCCTTGGAAGGAAAGTTATGACCAACCTAGATAGCATATTAAAAAGCAGAGATATTACTTTGCCAGCAAAAGTCCATCTAGTCAAGGCTATGGTTTTTCCTGTGGTCATGTATGGATGTGAGAGTTGGACTGTGAAGAAAGCTGAGCACCGAAGAATTGATGCTTTTGAACTGTGGTGTTGGAGAAGACTCTTGAGAATCCCTTGGACTGCAAGGAGATCCAACCAGTCCATCCTAAAGGAGATCAGTCCTGGGTGTTCTTTGGAAGGAATGATCCTAAAGCTGAAACTCCAGTACTTTGGCTATCTCATGTGAAGTGTTGACTCATTGGAAAAGATTCTGATGCTGGGAGGGATTGGGGTCAGGAGGAGGAGGGGACGACAGAGGATGAGATGGCTGGATGGCATCATGGACTTGATGGATGTGAGTCTGAGTGAACTCCAGGAGTTGGTGATGGATAGGGAGGCCTGGCGTACTACGATTCATGGGGTTGCAAAGAGTCAGATGCGACTGAGAGACTGAACTGAACTGAACTGAGGGATAGATTGAAGACAGAAGGAGAAGAGGGCAAAGGTGGATGAGATGGTTGGATGGCATCACTGGTTCAATGGACGTGAACTTGGGTGAATTCCAGGAGATGGTAAGGGACAGGGAAGCCTGGAGTGCTGCAGTAGTCCATGGAGTCTTGAAGAGTTGGACATGACTTGGAGATGGAACAACAGTCTTGGTACCACCTTATAAACTCTCAGACTTCCTCGTTACCTTGATGGTTGTTTGAGCAAAGCTGTAATAGCAATCCATTCTTTCAGTCACTGTGCCCAGGTGGCCACTGGAAACACGTGACAAGAAAGAAAGAGACAAAATACAGGAGGCACAATCCAGAAGAGCAGAAGGTGGAAAATGCCCGCAGAGATCTATGGACTGCGGAGACTTATACTATTACATACTGGGCCACCAGTTTGGTAAGACTGCCGACCAGCCTACACGTGAGCTGGATACCCAACTCCTGCCCTCAGAGAACTTACCATTTAACAAGGACGACTCTAACTGACCACAGTGAGGTGTGTTAAGCTTTACAGGAGGGGATCAGTTCGGTTCAGTTCAGTCGCTCAGTCG
>SJXQ01008889.1:97255-182203 GCA_006408695.1 Aepyceros melampus | reverse complement strand
TCCAGCTTGTGCTTCTTCCAGTCCAGTGTTTCTCATGATGTACTCTGCATATAAGTTAAATAAGCAGGGTGACAATATAGACAGGCATAAGAAGACAAAAAAAAAAGGGTGATCTCACTATTCCAAAGACCATTCTGCAACTTTTTAGAGTCAGCAGTTTCTTCATCATTTTAAGATTCTGGTTTTCCCTTACAAACATGGCAAGGGGATCCTCACTGCAAATCTACGAACTGTAACCCGCCAAATCTCCTCTGTCCATGGGGATCCTCCAGGCAAGAATACTGGAATGGGTTGTTTGATGCATATGAGATGCATCAAACCTGCATCTCATATCTACCTGCATTGGCAGGCGTGTTCTTTACCACTAGCGCCACCTGGGAAACCGTTCCAAAGCGGAGTCAACTAAAGCAGAGCTCTCTCAGGAACCCTAGATTAGAGAGGGAAGTCGACTCCAAAATCCTAAAGCCTAGTGGCTGCCAAAGAAAGGGAGCAAAAGAAAATGAGGGCAAAAACAGGTGCCAGGTCGTTAACTCACCCCTGCAGTACTTCTACTCCATAGAAGATGGCAAACTTCACAGGAGCTAGAGGCACAGAGGATTTTTTTATTTTTTTTAATATAGGGTTTGCAGCTTGTTGGAACAGCAGAAAGAGACAAAGAGGAAAGATCTTCCAGGGAAGGGAGGAGCAAGAAGGCTCACAACACCAACTGCCATCGCAGCACCAACTACCAGTGCCGCACCCACTGCGCGCCTTTGGGACTGAGCGGTGCCTCAGCGGCCGGCCGGAAGCCAGAGTCTCGCAGCCGGAAGCAAGAGCCTGGCAGCCGGAAGCAAGAGCCTGGCAGGCTTGGAAGCTTGGACCCAGCACGCAATGGCAAGTCAAGATGTGAGGGCGAGAAACCTGGGGCAAGGAGGTTGGAAGTTGGAACCTCATTCAGAATAGCTCGGTCGCGCTGGCACCAGTCCCTGAGCTAATGTTATCCGAGGGAAGGGGACCAAGCCTTCTAATGTGCTGCCAGACAGTCCTTCGAGTCCATTTCTCAGTCCCCATTCTGGCCTTTGGTTCTTATGAGGTACTTGTTCTTGCAGCCTGCGAAACCCTAACAGTGTGTTAAACCCTTCCAAGTCCCTGTCCTGAGAGCTTCACCAACAACTATATATATGCATCTTATATTTATATACATAAAAATATATCTAATATATATTAAATTCAGTGAGAATTTATTAAATAGCTATTTGTACTAAGCTCTGTTCTAGGTTTTGGTCATAGAAAGTTGACTCAGTCTTTGTCTTAGAGATCTGAGCTCTGAGTCTTGGTGGGGGAAAGGGACAGAGCACAAAACAATTATCTTTAAAGGTATAAGATGAATAATGGTAAATGCTATGCACAGATTCAGATCAAGTGGGACTACAGGAAACAGAGAACTGAACTGTACGTCTGGAGGGAATTGAAAACGCTTTGTAGAGGAGGTAACTTGTAAAGTAAGAAGTAGAAGAGGAGGGGTTATGTTTACAAGTGGAATTCTGGCTTAAGGTTTGAACTTTCTAACAGGTCTCAGTTGAGTGCTTTGCTCCATTTTCTCTTGCTTTCCAGTTCACTTTGCCTTCTACTCACCAGCTCTTGTTCTGTTTTCTTGGAAGTAGCCAAGGCCAGGGTATTTCACTTATGAATGATAATTGCTTCTTATTAAAATACCTATTTCTGCATTGACAGCCCTTGTAAATAAAGAATTTTCTTTCTTTTTTTTTTTTTTTAAACAGCCAAGTCAACAAAACACAATTCCTGTGGCTCATCTCCTAGAACACAAAAATAGCTTCACCATGTCCATACAGATGTTTAAAATGGTATTCATTAAAAAGAAATTCCACCTGTAATAGAAAACAGAAAGTGGATGCAAAATGAATGTTTTACGCTGGCAGTGCTTGCTATTGCCTTCCATTTCTTTAGAAATGCATATTTGTGGGTAAAATCTTACTAATAAAAATGCGTTTCTGGCTTTGGTCTCTAACCATAGGGCTTATTAGTAATATTGACAAACAATTATCTAGCTCATTACGAAAGTAGTAGTCATGACCAAAAAAAAAAAAAAACCAACTATCTCTAGGGCGGATGCCTTCTTACCAATGAACAAAGTTATCTCATGCAGAAAATTAATGATTGTCCTACATTAGTAACAGAAATGAACATTTACTAGTTATCTTCTGTGTCGGGTGCCTTACATTTTTACAGGGACCCTATGAAAGAAATATCCTCATTCTGTAGATAAAGAAATTGAGACTGAGCAATCTGTTAAATAACTTGCTCATGTTGATGTATGGCAAAACCAATACAATACTGTAAAGTAATTAGCCTCTAATTAAAGTAAATAAATTTAAATTAAAAAAAAAATAACTTGCTCAAAGTTATAACTACATTGGCTCAAAGTTACAACTACAGTGGAGTCCAGGACTCTGATTCCTAAGCCAATATACTTTTTTCCAGTATTTCACACTGTCTTTATAGCGATGCAGGCACATAAGGGTTAAAAACCCTACCCTATCAAGTGGAGTGTCTGGGATGTAAATCAAGGTCTGTCTGTGTCTACATATTTCTATGTATTTTTGGCCTTTGCTTCCAAGTTCATTCAGCCCCATTTATGGCATAGAGGAGAAGGCTATCTAGTAAAATAGACAGTGTTCTAAGTTATAACTAGCATGCCCAGACTGGCACTTCAGTTCAGTTCAATTCAGTCACTCAGTCGTGTCCGACTCTTTGCGACCCCATGAATCGCAGCACGCCAGGCCTCCCTGTCCATCCCCAACTCCCGGAGTTCACTCAGACTCACGTCCATTGAGTCAGTGATGCCATCCAGCCATCTCATCCTCTGTCATCTCCTTCTCCTCCTGCCCCTAATCACTCCCAGCATCAGGGTCTTTTCCAATGAGTCAACTCTTTGCATGAGGTGCCCAAAGTACTGGAGTTTCAGCTTTAGCATCATTCCTTCCAAAGAAATCCCAGGGTTGATCTCCTTCAGAATGGACTGGTTGGATCTCCTTGCAGTCCAAGGGACTCTCAAGAGTCTTCTCCACACCACAGCTCAAAAGCATCAATTCTTCTGTGCTCAGCCTTCTTCACAGTCCAACTCTCACATCTAACTTCTTTACTACTTCATATTTTTCATGTTATTTCATTGATCAATACAATAAATTTTGTTGATCTCTTACTTTGTGTGAAACAGAGGATTAATCAGACCAAAATCCCTGTCTTCATGGAGTTTACATTCTGGTTGGAGATGCAGGCAATAAGATAAGTATAAATCAGTAAAATATGTTGCATGTTAGGTGCTAAGTGTTAAATACAAAAGTGAAGTAATGAATGAAGGTAAGATATATGTGGTAGGGACTGTTGCATTTTTAGGTAGGATAGCCAAGGAGGACCTTACCTAAAGCAGACAGGGGAAAGAATCAAGCTGTTATGTGTGGGGAGTACATGTGAAGAGATGGAATATCAAGTGCAGAGGCCCTAAAGCCAATGTGGCAGGAACAGAATATGGAAGCGGTAGATAGTAAGATGAGGTTGGAGTGATAAAGGGAAAGAGTTTAGATCATGAAAGACTTTGTGAGTCATAATGAAGACTTTGACTTTTACTCTGAGATGAGAACTGTTGAAGGATATTGAACTGATGAATAAGCTAATTTGCCTCAGTTTGTTGTTGTAAAATACATGTCCCATAAAATTTACCACCTTACCTGTTCAGTAGTATTAAGTACATTAACATTGATATGCAGTGATCACCATCATCTATCTCCATAACTCTTTTTATCTTGTAAAAGTGGAACTTTATACCTATTAAACAATAACTTCCCATTTTCCTCTCCCTTGAGGCCCTGCCAACCACTGTACTATTACACTTTGTTTCTTCATGATTTTGACTAAGTATCTCATGTAAATAGAATCATACAGTATTTCTTTCTTTTTTTGTGACTGACTGGCTTATTTAACTTGGTGTAATGTCTCCAAGGTTTATCCGTGTTGCAATATATAGTAGAATTTCCTTCCTTTTTAAGATTGAATAATATTCCATTGTATGTATATACCACATTTCTTTACCATTTATGTGTTGATAAACTTTTAAGTTATTTCTGTATCTTGGCTATTGAGAATAATGATGCCATGAACATTGATGTACAAATATCTCTTTGAGACCCTTCTTAAAATTTTTTTGGGTAACTACCCAGAAGGGGAATTGCTAAATCATGTGATAATTCTGTTTTTAACTTTTTGAGGGCCCTTTATACCATTTTGCACAGTGGCTGGGCCATTTTATATTCCCATCAGCATTGCACAAGGGTTCACAATCCTCACCAACACGTATTTTCTGGTTTCTGTTCATTTGTTTTTGAGTATTAGCCATTCTGTTGATGTGAGGCAGTATCTCATTGTAGTTTTTATTTGCATTTCCCTAATGATCAGCAATGTTGAGATCTTTTCATATACTTATTGGTCATTCATGTATCTTTTTGGAGAAATGTCAGTATTCAAGTGTTTTGCCCATTTTTGAACTAGATTGTTTGCTTTTTGTTGTTGAGTTTGAGTTCTCTATTCTAGATGTAAATCCTTTATCAAATGTATGGTTTGCAAATTTTCTCTCCCATTTTGTGCATTGCTTTTTTACTCTCTGGGTAGTGTCTTTTGACGTACAAAAAGGATCTGATATGCAAAAGAATTGGTATTAGTTCTTCTTTAAAAGTTTGGTGGAATTCACCATAGTAGCCATCAAGTCCAGTACTTTCTTTGTTGGGAGATTTTTGATTATGGTTTCAATCTCCTTACTGGTCTGTTCAGGGTCTCCTTATAGGTCTGTTCAGGTTTTCTATTTCTTTGTGATTTAGTCTTGGTAGGTTTTGTGTTTCCAGGAATTTCTCCATTTCATCTAGGTTATCCAAATTTTTTCCATATAATCTTTTATAGTACTCATAATATTTTTATTTCTATAGGATCAATAATAATGCTTCCCTTTCTGATTTTAGAAATTTGAATCTTATTCTTTTTTTTTTTTTTTTTCAGCCATCTGCCTAAAGACCTGGAGAAGGCAATGGCACCCTACTCCAGTACTCTTGCCTGGAAAATCCATGGATGGGGGAGTCTGGTAGGCTCCAGTCCATGGGGTCGCTAAGAGTTGGGCATGACTGAGCGACTTCACTTTCACTTTTCACTTTGATGCATTGGAGAAAGAAATGGCAACCCACTCCAGTGTTCCTGCCTGGAGAATCCCAGGGACAGAGGAGCCTAGTGGGCTGCTATCTATGGGGTCGCACAGAGACTGACAAGACTGAAGAGACTTAGCAGCAGCAGCAGCCTAAAGATTCGTCAATTTTGTTGATCTTTTTGAATAGTTAACCTTTGGTTTCACTGATTTCTCTATTGTGTTTATCTTTCTCTATTTAGTTTATCTTTGCTCTCATCTTTATTATTTCCTACCTTAAGCTAAGCTTTGGGATTCTTTGTTCTTTATCCAGTTCCTTAAGTTTTGAAGTTAGGTTCTTGATTTCATATCTTTCTTGCTTTTTAATTTAAGTATTTATAGCTGTAAACTTCCTGCTGAGCACTGCTTTCTCTGCATTCCATATTTTGGTATGTTGTGGTTTTGTTTTCATTTTTCTCTAAATATTAAGTTGGTGCAAACATAATTGCAGTTTCAGACGTTAATTTTAAATCATTACAACTAGGGTCAAACACATCTTTATTAATCAAAATAGGAATCATTACAATCAACACGTTTTTGTCACAAGAATTAAGTTTGTTTATTCCTCTAGCATAAAATTCCATGCTTTGTGATTTCACAAACTCTTGGAAAGCATTTTCTGCTTTCTGTGGTTGTGGAAGCATTTTCCCTGAAAAAGTTGTCAAGATGCTTGAAAAAGCTGTAGTCAGCTGGCGAAAGGTCAAGTGAATATAGCAGATAAGGTGAAACTTTGCAGCCCAATTCATTCAACTTTTGAAGTGTTGGTTAAGCAACGTGTGGTCGGCTGTTGTGGAGAAGAATTGGGTCCTTTTGGTTGACCAATGCCAGCTGCAGGTATTGCAGTTTTCAGTGCATCTCTTCCATTTGCTGAGCATACTTCTCAGATGTAATGGTTTTACTGGGATTCAAAAGCTGTAGTGGATCATACCACCAGCAGACTAACAAACAGTGACTATGATCTTTTTTGGTGCATGTTTGGCTTTAGGAAGTGCTTTGGAACCTCTCCTCAGTCCAACCACTGAGCTGGTCATCACCTGTTATTGTATAAAATCCACTTTTTGTCCCAAGTCACAATCTGACCAATAAATGATTCATTGATATTGTGGAGAATAAAAGAAGACAGCACTTCAAAATGATGGTTATTTTTTGATTTATGGTCAGCTCATGAGGCACCCACTTGTCAAGCTTTTTCAGCTTTCCAACTTGCTTCAAATGCCAAACAATCTTAGAATGGTTGGCATTGAGTTCTTCAGCAACTCCTCATGTAGTTGTAAGAGGATCAGCTTTGATGATCCTTTCAAATGGTCATTATCAACTTCTAATGGCCAGCCACTGCACTCTTCATCTTCAAGGCTCTTGTCTCCTTTGCAAAGCTTCTTGAACCACCACTGCACTGTATGTTTGTTACCAGTTTCTGGGTAAAATGCCTTCTTGATGTTGAAAGTTGTCTCCACTGCCTTACAACCCATTTTGAACTCAAAGAAAATTGCTTGAATTTGTTTTTTGTCTAACATCATTCCTCTATTCTAGAATAAATAAAAAATAAACAGCAAGTAATAAGTCATTAGCTAAAAAACATAAAATGAGAAATGTATGTTAAAATGATGTATAACATAACTACATTTATTTAAGAATGTACTTCAGTATCAAAAGGCAAACTTCAACAATGCAAAACCACAATTACTTTTGCACCAACCTAATAGCTGGATATCCAGAGTGAGGATATGTCACCCTAGACGTGCCCATCTCAGATTTAAGGTCCTTGGGGAACAAGGAAAGGCAAGGTCAGAGGGCTTGGGGAGCAGCTGCTCCCCAATAAACAATAAACAATCCATTGTTTATTTTTAAGCACCTGTAAATTCAGGTGAGTCAACACTCAAAAGGTAAATGAGTGAATAATGAAATATCTACCTTCAGTTATGGTTCCCTTTACTCAAGCAACTGGTGTTAGCAGTTTCATATGTATGGCTGTGTAGTTTTCCATCCCATGAATATGTGGACATAACAAACTCTTAGCTGATGAATGTCAAGTTGCTTCTAATCTTTTGCTAATACAACTGTGGTGCAATTAATAACCTTTTATATATGTCATTTCATATCAGTTCAGTTCAGTTCAGTTGCTCAGTCGTGTCCGACTCTTTCTGACCCCATGAACTGCAGCACACCAGGCCTCCCTGTCCATCACCAACTCCCAGAGTCCACCCAAACCCATGTCTATCGAGTCGATGATGCCATCCAACCATANTTTACTGTGATCCACACAGTCAAAGGCTTTGGCATAGTCAATAAAGCAGAAATAGATGTTTTTCTGGAACTCTCTTGCTTTTTCCATGATCCAGCGGATGTTGGCAATTTGATCTCTGGTTCTTCTGCCTTTTCTAAAACCAGCATGAACATCTGGGAGTTCACTGTTCACATATTGCTGAAGCCTGGCTTGGAGAATTTTGAGCATTAGTTTACTAGCATGTGAGATGAGTGCTATAGTGCAGTAGTTTGAGCATTCTTTTGCATTGCCTTTCTTTGGGATTGGAATGAAAACTGACCTTTTCCAGTCCTGTGGCCACTGCTGAGTTTTCCAGATTTGCTGGCGTATTGAGTGCAGCACTTTCACAGCATCGTCTTTCAGGATTTGAAATAGCTCCACTGGAATTCCATCACCTCCACTAGCTTTGTTCATAGTGATGCTTTCTAAGGCCCACTTGACTTCACATTCCAGGATGTCTGGCTCTAGGTGAGTGATTACACCATCGTGATTATATATCAATAAATCTATGAGATAAGTTCATAAGTGAAATTGTTGGGGTAAAGGATATATTCATTTGTAATTTTAATAGATTTTGCCAGCTGTCTTCCATAGAAATACTACTATATACTTCCCTCAATAATATATGAGAACTTCCATTTTCACATATAAGGAACTTGGAAGTCACCACTCCATCTTAACAATAAGTAAAAGGCCGACAGGTTGAAAAATAGAAAACTAAGACACAGGATCAGAAAGACAATTAAATACAAGGAGTCACAGTTTATCAGAGGAGAGATTCCTGCCTAAGCAGAAAATGAACCAGAAACCAGTGTCAGGGTAGGAGAACCTGAACTGTAATTGTGAATTGCTGGAGCCTCAACATGGGCCTGTCTGAGAGTTAAAAACTCCAAGGAATATAGTCATAGGGGAGCACTCACAGTGTTGTTCAACCAAGAGTTCAACCAAGTTCCCACAGCAAATATCTGAGAAAAATCCCTTCATGTTTCCAGCATGAGTATGGAAAAAGGAACCAGTTTGAAATATGCCATATCATTCTGTTCTTTTTGTCAAGACCTACCATCAGGGAAAACTGTTTAAACAGAGCCTAATCTGCTGAGATATTATCAGAGCCTACTCTAGGGGGAAGGAAAATGCTCAGCTCCAGCTCCCTCTAGCCATTCTGCCTCACCCAAGAGGGGAGAAAAAAACCTGAGATACTCATGAAATTCACAGTCCAGTGGCATAGCCTCCCTGAAAGACTGAGACCTACTCATAGGACTGTTTCCGCTCCCTTGACACCTTACTAGTGTAGTTCTAAAAGTCTCCTTAAAACAGTTCCTTTTACCTAGCATATCATGTCTCATCATCAAGAAAAAACTACGAGGTATACTAAATGGCACAAAACACACTTTGAACACATTGAGCTAGAATCAGAATAAAATGTGACAGAGAATTTGAATTACCAGAATGGTAATTTAAAACAAAGATCGAACCCGGGCCTCCCGCATTGTAGACAGACGCTTTACCATCTGAGCCACCAGGGAAGTGCTAATATACTAAGAACTCTAATGGATAAAGTACAGCTTTCAAGCAGAGATGTGCAGTGTAAGCAGAGAGATGAAAATCCTAAGAAAGAACCAAAAATAAATGCTTAAGATCAAAAACACTATAACAGAAATGAAGAATGCCTTTAATGGACTTAACAGTGGATTAGACATGACCAAAGAGATAATCTTTGAGCTTGAGGATATAGCAATGGAAGCTTCTAAAACTGAAAAGAAAAGAAAAGAAAAGAGAGAAATTCTGAAAAAACAGAACAGAATATCCAAGGACTGTAGTACAACTACAGAAGCTATAATGTATGTGTGATGGGAATACTAGGAGAATAAAGAGAAAGGACCAGAGGACATATTTAAAATAATAAAGACTAAGAACTTTCTCAAATTAATGTCAGACACCAAATCACAGATCCAGGAACTCAGATACCATTGAGCAAGATGAATGCCAGAAACTTTTTTTAAAATGAATTATAGAAGATCAAAGATAAAAAATTCTGTAAGAAACCAGAGTATGGGAAAACCTTACCTATAAAAGAACAAAGATTAGTTATATCCAACTTCTCCTCAGAAACCACACAAGCAAAAAGAGAGTGGAAATAAATATTTGAAGCATTAAGAGTAAAAAATAACAACGTAGAATTCTGTACCCTACAAAAATGAAGGAGAAATACTTTCTCAGACAAACAAAAATTGAGAAATTTGTTGATAGTAGATCTGCACTATAAAAAAATTCTAAAGAAGTTCTTTAGCAAGAAGAAAAATCATGTAGGGCAGAAACTCTGATCTACATTAAGAAAGGCAGATCATCAGGGAAGGAATATGGAATAATTTAAATTTTTTCTTTTTCTTCATTGATCTAATAGGAAAAATTTTGTTCAAAATAGTACCAACAATATGTTTAGTTATGTGTGTGTGTATGCTATGTATAAAAGTACAATGAATAACAAAATGATACAAAAGATGGGAGGGGGGAATTAGGATTATTTTCTTATGGTACTCCCACTACCTATGAAGTGTTACAATATTGTTTGAAAGTGGACTTAGAGGTAAATATGTATTCCAAACTCTAAAGCAATCATGAAAATCAAATTTTTAAGTATAACTGATGTGCTTAGAAAGAGAAAATGGAGGGAATTCCCTTGTGGTCTAGTGGTTAGGACTCCACACTCTCACTACCAAGGGCCTGGATTCAGTTCCTGGTCAGGGAACTAAGATCCCACAGGCCATGCAGTGCAGCCAGAGAGAGAGAGAATGTAATCATACAAAATACTGAATTAAAACAATGTATGAGAATGCTTCTATTTTTCCACATCTTCACAAAGTGGTATAATATTCAATTTTTTGTCACTATAAGGAAACAATATCACAGTGTAGTTTTAAGTTATTTTTTCTTAGTATCAGGAAGTTTTTTTTTAATGTCTCTGCTTTTTATTTATTTATTTTTTTATTGTGGTGGGTTTTGCCATACATTCACATGAATCAGCTATGGGTGTACATGTGTCCCCAATCCTGAAGCCCCTCCCACCCCTACCCCTCATCCCATCCCTCAGGGTTGTCCCAGTGCACTGGCCCTGAGCACCCTGTCTTAATGCATTTAAAATACTTGTGTTTTATTTCTGCAAACTGTCTGTTGCTTGGAGATATTTTAAAGAAAAAAAAGAAGTGAATTCCAGAAATTTTTTTGATGATATTGTAGACCAGAAAATACTTATGTCTAAATTTAAATTTTAGATTATTTTGAAAAAAATTCCAAAAAAGTATTGGGGAGATTTGTAAAGAACAGTAATCTATCTATGCGTGATGGCAGCCGTGACCTAGCTGTTCACATAACAGAAAAATTGAACAACTTCTATCAAATCTCTAGTACATTTATCTTCTTAATAAATGAGTCAGAGAATTTGTGTCTAAAAGATAGGATGGAGTGACATCAGCTAGATGGCAATCCTTGTTTCCTCACAGATACACAGATTTAACAATAACATAAGTAACAAAATATCCTTATGAGCAGTATATAATTCAGTTAAGAAGTTACAGTACTCCAGACAAGCACAAGGCTGAGATCAGCTTCATCAAGAGAGGTTACACAGAGCAAATTTTCTTTACCTGTATCACAACTAAGCAAGAAGAGAGATTGTGAGTCCTCTATTTTTGGAAGGAGGGAGAAAAAGTAGGGCCAACTTCTACATCTCTGGTCTTTCAGTGGACTGCCAGAGGGACCAGCTTCAGTCCCATTTCATGTGGATCACAGAAAGAACTGGCATAATGCAGTTGTCTGTTGTGGCTAAAGGAATGGACAGCATTTCTACAGCTGGCATGGCTCTGCAAGGTTGAAAAAGGCACATAATTGATGCTTCTCAAAGGGAGGGGAAAGAGTGTAGCATGTCCCCAAAGTTAGCAGTCTTTCAGTGTACCACCGAAGGGGCTGGTTTCTATCTCACTTCATACAGAGGACTGACATGATTGACATAGATCCTGCAAGCCACATGGTGTGGCCAAAAGAAATAAATAATAATTAAAAGAGTTGGGTTTTTAAAAAGATTTAAAAAATTGACAAACCCTTGGCTAGACTAAGAAAAAAAGAGAAGACTGAACTAAATAAAATCAGAAATGGAAGAGCAGAATTACAACTGATGCCACAGAAATTTAAAAGATTGTAAGTAACTATTATGGGCTTCCCTGGTGGCTCAGCAGTAAAGAATCCACCTGTAATGCAAGAGACCGGGTTTGATCCCTGGGTTGGGAAGATCCCCTGGAGGAGGGCATGGTAACCCACTCCAGTATTCTTGCCTGGAGAATCCCAAGGACAGAGAGGCCTGGTGGTTTACAGTCCATAGGGTTGCAAAGAGTTGGACACGACTGAAGTGACTGAGCACACAAGTAACTATTATGGACAGTTATATGCAATCAAACTGGATAACCCAGAAGAAATAGCTAAATTTTTAAAAACACATAATTCACCAAGATGAATCATTAAGATTTAGTAAACATGAGCAGACCAATATCAAATAAGATTTCATCACTAAAAAAAAAAAAAAAAACAAACCCCAAAAACTCCCAATGAAGAAAAGCCCAGAACCAGATGGCTTCTTTGGTGACTTCTGTCAAATATTTAATAATTAGCACTAGTCCTTCTTAAACTTTCCAAAAACTGAGGAAGAGGGAACATTTTCAATCTCATTTTATGAAGCCAGAATTACTCTGATACCGAAGTTAGACAAAGACTACAAGAAAACTATGGACCTATATCCCTAGTGAATATAGATGTAAAATTTCTGAAAACAAAACAACAAACACTAACAAACTGAATCTAACAGCTCATTAAAATAACCATACATCATGACCAAGAAGATTTTCCCCTGAGATGTAAGGATGGTTCACCACATGCAAATCAGTTAATGTGATTCACCGTATTAGGCGATTGAAGAATAAAAATCAGATGATCATCTCAATAAAGCCAGAAAAAACACTTAACAAAAGTTAACATCTTTTCATGATAAAAACTCTCAACAAAGTAGGTACAGAAGGCATTTACTTCAACATAGTAAAGGAAAAGTGTGAAAAGCCCACAACTAACATCATACTCAACAGTGAAAAGCTAAAAGCTTTTCCTTTAAGGTCAGGAATGATGCAAGGATGTCCACTCGCTTCACTTCTTTTCATCATAATCTTGGAAGTTATAGTCAGAATAATTAGGCAAGAGAAAGAAATAAAAGATACCCAAATCAGAAAGGAAAAATTAAAATTACCTCTATTTGCAAATCACATGATCTAATGTATAGAGAATCCTCAGGACTACACACACACACACAAAAAAAAACTATTAGAGCTAATAAATGAATACAATAAAATTATATGGTACAAGATCAATATATAGATGTAAGCTGTATTTCTATACACTAGGAATGAATCATCTGAGAAGGAAAAAGAAAACAATCCCATTTACAATAGTGTCAGAAAGAATAAAATATCTAGGAATAAACTTAACCAAGTTTAAAGATTCATACTATAGAAACTATAAATCATTGATGAAAGAAATTAAGACACAAATGAATGGAAACACTTCCTGTATTTATGGATTGGAAGACTTGATATTGTTCAAATGTCCGTATTGCCCAAAACAATCTACAGATTTGATGCAGTCTATATCAAAATCCCAATGGCAGTTTTTTAAGAAATAGAAAAAAACAATCCTGAAATTTGTATGGAAACACAAACGACCCTAGTTGCCAAAGCAATCTTAAGGATGAAGAACAAAGCTGGAGCATCACTCTTTCAGATTAAAATATATTATATATTATAATATATTTTAAAATATATTATAAAACAATAATATATATTATATATTATAAAATATATTATAAAACAATAGTGATTAAAATAGTATGACTGGGGCTTCCCAAGTGGCTCAACGTTAAAGAATCCACCTGTCAATGCAGGAGACATGGGTTTGATCCCGGATCCAGGGAGATCCTACATGCTGTGGAGCAAATAAGCCTGAGCGCCACAACTATTGAGCCTGTGCTCTAGGGCCCACATGCCACAACTGCTGAGGCCCGTGCACCCTAGAGCCTGTGCTCTGCAGCAAAAGAGGCCACTGCAATGAGAAACCTGCATGCTGCAGCTAGAGAGTAGACCCCACTCGCTGCAACTAGGAAAAAATAAAGCCCGAGCAGCAATAAAAACCCAGCCCAGCCAAAGATAAATAGATAAATTATTTTTTAAAAGTATGACTGACATAAAAACAAATATATAGAGAACAATGGAACATAATAGAGAGCCTAGAAATAAACCCGTAGATATATGATGAATTGATCTTCAACAAGAGAGCCAAGAGTATACAATGGGAAAAGAACAGTCTCCTCAACAAATGATGTTTGGAAAACTGGATATCCACATGCAAAGGAACAAAATTAAACCCTTATTTTACACCATAGTAAAAAATCAACTAAAAATGGATTAATGACTTACATTAAGACCTGGAACTGTAAAACTCCTAGAAGAAAGCATAGGAAAATGCTTTGCAACATTGAGCTTGGTAATGATTGATATATGCTACTGATATGGATAGGACACCAAAAGCACGAGCCACAGAAGCAAAAAAGGCAAGTGGGACAATGTAAAGCTGAAAAGCTTCTGCACAGCAAAAACAAAAACTCAAAAAACAATCAGTGTGACAAGGCAACCTATAGAACAGAAAATATTTGCAAACCATGTATCTGGTAGGAGATCGATATCTTAAGTATGCAAGGAACTTTCACAACCTAACAGCAAAAAAATAAAATGACATATATTTTAAATAAGAAAGGACTTGAATAGACATTTCTCCAAAGATATGCAAATGGCCAGCAGGTAAATGGAAAGATGCTTAATATTACTAATCATCAGGAAAGGGCAAATCAGTACTGCAATGAGATACCATCTCACATTTGTTAGTATGGCTGTTGTCAAGAAATTGGAATGCTTATACACTGTTGGTGGTAATGTAAAATGGTGCAGTCACTATGGAAAACAGTATGGAGATTCCTTAAAAAAGTAAAAATAGAATTACTACTTGATCAGCAGTCCTACTCTGGGTATATATCAAAAAGAGAAATCTGGATCTCGGATGAACACACCAGTGTTCGTTACGGTACTGTTCACAATAGCTAAGATATGGGAAAAACCTAAATGTCTATGAACAGATGAATGGATAAAGAAAACATGTTATATACATACAATGGAATATCATTCAGCCTTAAAAAAGAAGAGAATCCTGCAACAACATGGATGAACCCAGAGGACATTATGCTAAGTTAAATGAGCCAGGCACAAAAGGACAAACACAACATAATTCCACTTTTATGAGATATATGAAATAGTAAAACTCATAGAAACAGAGTACAAAGATAGTTACCAGGAGCTAAATGGAGAGGAAATGGAGAATTGTTCAATGGGTATCAGGTTTCAGTTACACAAGATGAATATATTCTAGAGGTCTATTGTACAACATTGTGCCTGTAGTTAACAATACTATGTTAAGCACTTAAAATTCGTTGAGGGTAGATCTCATATTAAGTGTTCCTATCAAAATTTTTTTTATTATAAAAGACTCATAGAGAGTTTTATGCTATTTAATAGCATTTAATAGTATTTAATAAAATAAGATGATGGAGTGGATATTAATGCTTAAGAATTACCATTAAGAAAATTTAATTTCTATTTATGTTCTATTCTTATCTATAGCTAGTAGTAAAGAAACTGCCTGCTAATGCAGGAGATTTTACAGACACAAGTTTGATCCCTGGGTTGGGAAGATCCCATGGAGAAGGGCATGGCCACTGACTCTAGTATTCTTGCCTGAAGAATCCCCATGGACAGAGGAGCCTGGTGGGCTACAGTCCATAGGGTCGCAAAGAGTTGGACACGACTGAAGTGACTTAGCACACACAGAGAATTAATAATATACCTTACATTCCTGTATTTCATGGTATTATATTATTGGGAGAATTATGTTTCAAAATGCAATAATATTAAATTTAGTGCATTAAAAATTGCGTGTGTAAAATCAAGCAGTTTTAATTTGGCATAGCTTGGGACTTTCAGTAAACAGATTTTTAAATTCTTTGTTGATGTCTGGATTAAAATATCTGACTTTATCTGAATTTGTTTTCTTTTTTTCCTTGGTTGTGGAGCACAGGCTCTTCACTGTCGTGAACAGGCTTAGTTGCCTATGACATGTGAGATCTTAGTTCCCTGAGCAGAGACTGAACCTACTTCTCCTGCATTGGAAGGTGGATTCTTAACCAGTGACCATCAGGGAAGTCCCCACCTGATATTTATCTGAATTTCTGAGATGCAAGTTTATGTTGTGACAAGAATTTGGGCTTTGAAGACCTGGGTTAAAATTATGACTTCTTATTAGCTTGTGAGTTATATAATTCAGTTCAGTGGCTCAGTCATGGCTGACTCTGTGACCCCATGGACTGGCAGCACACCAGGCATCCCTGTCCATTACCAATTCCCAGAGCTTGCTCAAACTCATGTCCATCGAGTCAGTGATGCCATCCAACCATTCATCCTTTGTTGCCCACTTCTCTTCCTACCTTCAGTCTTTCCCAGCATCAAGATTTTTTCTAATGAGTCAGCTCTTCACATCAGATGGCCAAAGTATTTGGAGCTTCAGCTTCAGCATCCATCCTACCAAAGAATATTCAGGGTTGATTTTCTTTAGGATTGACTGCTTTGAGCTTGCAGTTCAAGGGGCTCTCAAGAGTCCTCTTCAACACCACCGTTCAAAAGCATCAATTCTTCAGTGCTCAGCCTTGTTGATGGTCCAACTCTCACATCTATACGTGACTACTAGAAAAACCATAGCTTTGACTACACAGACCTATGTTGGCAAAGTAATGTCTCTACTTTTTAATATGCTGTCTCAGTTTGTTATAGCTTTTCTTTCAAAGAGTAAGCATCTTTTTATCTCATGGTTGCAGTCAACATCTGTAGAGATTTTGGAGCCCAAGAAAATAAAGTCCTTCACTGTTTCCATTGTTTTCCCATTGATTTGCCTTCAAATGATGGGACTGGATGCCATGATCTTTGCTTTTTGAATGTTGAGTTTTAAGCAAGCTTTTTCACTCTCCTCTTTCACTTTTATCAGGAGGCTCTTTAGTTCTTCTTCACTTTCTGCCATAAGGATGGTGTCATTTGCATGTCTGAGGTTATTGATATTTCTCTTGGCAAACTTGATTCCAGCTTGTGCTTCATCCAGCCTGGCATTTTGCATGATGTACTCTCCATAGAAGTTAAATAAGCAGAGTGACAATATACAGCCTTAACGTACTCCTTTCCCAATCTGGACCATTCCATTGTTCGAGTCCAGTTCTAACTGTTGCTTCTTGACCTGCATACAGATTTCTCAAGAGGCAGGTAAGGTGGTCTGGTATTCCCATCTCTTGAAGAATTTTCCACAGTTTGTTGTGATCCATGAAGTCAAATGCCTTGGTGCAGTCAGTAAAGCAAATATTTTTCTGGAATTCTCTTGCTTTTCTATAATCCAACGGATGTTGATAATTTGATCTCTGGTTTCTCTGTCTTTCTAAATCCAGCTTGAACATCTGAAAGTTCTTGGTTCATGTACTGTTGAAGCCTAGGTTGGAGAATTTTGAGTATTACTTTGCTAGACTGTGAGATGAGTGCAATCATGCAGTAGTTTGAATGTTCTTTGTCCTTGCCTTCCTTTGAGATTGGAATGAAAACTGACCTTTTCCAGTCCTGTGGCCACTGCTGAGTTTTCCAAATTTGCTGGCATGTTGAGTGCAGCACTTTCACAGCATCATCTTTTAGGATTTGAAATAACTCAACTGGAACTCCATCACCTCCACTAGCTTTGTTTGTAGTGAAGCTTCCTAAGGCCCACTTGACTTCATGTTCCAGGATGCCTGGCTCTAGGTGAGTGATCATATCATAGTGGTTATCTGGGTCATGAAGATCTTTTTTGTATAGTTCTTCTGTGTATTCTTGCCCCCTCTCATTAATATCTTTTGCCTCTGTTATGCCCATACCATTTCTGTCTTTATTGTACCCATCTTTTCATGAAATGTTATATAATTACTCAGTCTCAATTTTCCTTACATGCAAAGTAGAAATAATAGTATGAACTCAAAAGATTGTTGAAAGGATGTATTAGATAATGTACCCAGATGCATAGCCTATAGTGGAATCTATAATAAATGCTACAATTAAATGTAATTGTGAACTCTAAATTCTGAAACTTTACAATGAAGATATTACAGAAGCTGATTCAGTAATCATTTTGAAAAATCACATTATTACAGCAATGATTTTCCTGTATACTCTCTAAAGAAGTCATTAAAACATTGTGTGATTAAGAGTTTTCTAATTAAAATACCACATTTAGTATAGTTTCCTATTATAGTCAATAAATATTTAAATCTTATATGTGAAATAACATGTATTTTTTTGATTTGACATTGCCAGAGCTTACTGTGTTTTGGTATATCTCCTCTAAAATTTGACAATTATCATTTTTCATTCTAGCTCAAGAAAATAAGATTTAAACAAGGTGGTTCATAGCCAGTGAGTAACACAACTTAAATTATTAAATATTATTTTGCTTTTAAAAAAAGCTACTCTGTATCAGTTCCTAAACAAACCATGATCTTAAATCAATATAAAGTTATAGAAGCATATGCATTTATATTTAATTATATAAACATACAAGTACACATAATATACACACTAAAATATAATCTATTTGGTGTATTTAGAACCAAGTGGCCAGTTAGAAATTTTATATAAGCATTTAATAAAGAAGGCACTTTAAAAAGAAAAAAGAAAATTAAAAAGAAACAAAAAATGCTGGAGTTGGTTCAAGAGTTTATTTATATAGTTAAATGCCTTTGAAAGATTGCAGAATATTACTTGCCAACATTTTATTTCATTAACCTAAACTTTATTTTAAAACTTTCATATTTTTCATAAATACTTTCATTTTTAGTACCTTCAGATAAATGCTTGCACAACTCAGCTATTTGATAAATATCCACAAGATGGTGCCATGGTTAACATATTAACATGGAAATTTGAAAATAAGGGAGAAAGTGTTTGACACACCATTGTATATGACAAAATTACCACCAAATTTTCATTTGTTTTCTATAATAATATTCATTAATGCATTTTGCATGTTCAAATTATTACATTTTAATATTAAAATGTTTTATTCTTTGTAAATGTATGTTTCTTCAAAAGGAATATTAAACAATGAAATGATATTCAAAGTTGCTAAAAGAGACATCAACTGGACCTTTTATATTTTACAAATTAATGGATATGTTTTTAATGATCTCATGTTCCGTCTTTACTGCCATAATCAAGAATAACATCCAAATGCTGTTCCATTAATTAGCATCAGTTAATCTTATATATAGGCTAGGTCTTTGCTCTGAGCTGAATTGTGTTCCCCCAGAATTCACATGTTGAAAGCTTAACCTTCAGTGTGATGGTATTTGGAGATGGGACTTTAGGAAGGTAATTAGGTTTAGATGAACTCAGGAAGGGGGCCCTCATGATGGGATAAGTACCCTTATAAGAAAAGACACCAGAGAGCCTACTCTCTCCTTCACCGTTGAGGATGCAGCCAGAAGGTGGCATTCTGCAAGCCTGGAAACTGATTATGCTAACATTCTGATTTAGGGCTTCCAACCTCTAGAACTGGTCAGTTCAGTTCAGTTCAGTCACAGTCGTGTCCAGCTCTTTGCGACCCCATGAACTGCAGCCTCCCTGTCCATCGCCAACTCCCAGAGTTCACCCAAACCCATGTTCGTCGAGTTGGTGATGCCATCCAACCATCTCATCCTCTGTTGTCCCCTTCTACTTCTGCCTTCAATCTTTCCCAGCATCAGGGTCTTTTCCAGTGAGTCAGCTCTTCGCATCACGAGGCTAAAGTATTGGAGTTTCAGCTTCAACATCAGTCCTTCCAGTGAACACCCAGGACTGATCTCCTTTAGGATGGACTGGTTGGATCTCCTTGCAGTCCAAGGGACTCTCAAGAGTCTTCTCCAACACCACAGTTCAAAAGCATCAATTCTTCGGTGCTCAGCTTTCTTTATAGTCCAACTCTCACATCCACATATGACCACTGGAAAGCTACTCAGTCTATGGTATTTTGTTATGGCAGTTTAAGCAGATTAAAACAACCTTTAACAATAAAAATTATCCAAACTGCAGAAAAATTATTAAAAAATAAAGCATGTTTTGCACAGTAGATGGAAATTCATACAGTTTGTAACAATCAACTATTATTTATAGTTGCTGCTGCTGCTACTGCGTTACCTCAGTCGTGTCTGACTCTGTGCGACCCCATAGATGGCAGCCCACTAGGCTCCTCTGTCCCTGGGATTCTCCAGGCAAGAATACTGGAGTGGGTTGCCATTTCCTTCTCCAATGCATCAAAGTGAAAAGTGAAAGTGAAGTTGCTCAGTCATGCCCGACTCTTAGCGACCCCATGGACTGGAGCCTACCAGGCTCCTCCGTCCATGGGATTTTCCAAGCAAGAGTACTGGAGTCAGGTGCCATTGCCTTCTCCGATTATTTATAGTTAACCATATATAATTGTTAACAATATTTAAGGCTGTTCCAATTTAGGTTCACCATAGCTGTGGTAGTTTCCAGGTAGTGCTAATGGTAAAGAACCAACCTGCTAATACAAGAGACATATGAGATGTAGGTTTGACCCCTGGTTCAGGAAGATCCTCTAGAGCAGGAAATGGCAAACCACTCCAGTATTCTTGCCTGGAAAATCCTATGGAAAGAGGAGCCTGTGGGCTATAGTCCATAGGGTCGCAAAGAGTTGACCACGACCGAAGTGACTTAGCACAAATACAGCACATAGCTGTAGTAATAATGATTTTGTCAATGAAATATTTAATATAATCATTTTAAGGATGTATTTTGAAGGAAAATCTAAAAGGAGAATTTGATGAGTGGATGGGAAGAATTTGTTAAAATAGTCAGAGGTATACAGCAAGACTACACTGAAATTTAAGAAAACAGCTCAAGAGGGAAGCTAGGAAATGGGTAAAAGTGAAGTGAAAAATATGTGGAAAAGTGGAAGTATGAAAATACTCTGACTGGATTTCCTACAAACACCTAAAATTATTTTACATTTTTATCATTAAACTCTTAGACATTACTTTGCCGACTAAGGTCCGTCTAGTCAAGGCTATGGTTTTTCCTGTGGTCATGTATGGATGTGAGAGTTGGACTGTGAAGAAGGCTGAGCGCAGAAGAATTGATGCTTTTGAACTGTGGTGTTGGAGAAGACTCTTGAGAGTCCCTTGGACTGCAAGGAGATCCAACCAGTCCATTCTGAAGGAGATCAACCCTGGGATTTCTTTGGAAGGAATGATGCTGAAACTGAGGCTCCAGTACTTTGGGCACCTTATGCGAAGAGTTGACTCATTGGAAAAGACCCTGATGCTGGGAGGGATTGGGGGCAGGAGGAGAAAGGGACGACCGAGGATGAGATGGCTGGATGGCATCACAGACTCAATGGACGTGAGTCTGAGTGAACTCATTCTTTGGAAGGAATGATGCTGAAACTGAGGCTCCAGTACTTTGGGCACCTTATGCGAAGAGTTGACTCATTGGAAAAGACCCTGATGCTGGGAGGGATTGGGGGCAGGAGGAGAAGGGGACGACCGAGGATGAGATGGCTGGATGGCATCACAGACTCGATGGACGTGAGTCTGAGTGAATTCCGGGAGTTGGTGATGGACAGGGAGGCCTGGCGTACTGTGATTCATGGGGTCGCAAAGAGTCGGACACGACTGCGCGACTGAACTGAACTGAACTCTGTTTCATTTTAGTGTAGTGGGAACATGCTATATTTACATTTTGAAATTTCTTGAAGATAAATGAATTTTAGAACCTTTACATATGCTTATTTGTCCTCTGAATATCTTTTAAAAGTCTTGTCCAAATATTTTTTAAATTTTCTATTCGATTTCTGTATTTTTCTTATTGATTTTAGGGATTATTTATACATGTATATATTGTAACAATCATTTACAAATAAATATATTGCAAATACCTTCTCTGACTCTGTGGGGCTGCCTATTCACTCTCTTACTAGAGGAATTTTATGTTAATGTAGTCTAATAAACTACTTTTATTTTGGTCATAATTGAAGCATTGTTCATATCATTTAAGAACATTTTGCATACTTCACGGGTTATAAAGATATTCTCTCAGGTTTTCTTCTAAGATATTTATTGCTTTACTTTTCACACTTAACTGTGCAATTCCTTTGGGATTGATTTTTATGTACAATGTACGACAAGAATTCATTTTTTAAATATGGAAAATCAATTGACCTAGCACTTTTTATTGAACCGTCATTATTTGCTCACTACCCTGAAGTGTCATCTTTGTCTAAAAGAGAGTGCATATATATAGTGATCTGATCCTGCACTTTCTGTTCTTTATCATTGACATTTACTCTATTATGCATGAGAAGAGAAGTAGGAGTTATAGAATTTTTAATAGCCTTTATGTTACTTGCTGTGATAAAATGCACAAAGTTTGAAAAGTAAAATGCAGTATAAAGCTAGAAGTAAATTTTATTTCCAAGCCTGTTTTTATTTCCTAAGTTTAATTTTCTTGAAGTAAATGTAGATCTAGGTTTTGTATATTTCACAGCATTTATTTTCCACACAAATTCAAATATGTACATGCACACACCTCTAGTTTTACACAACTAGCATAGCAAACACATGGTTTCTCATCTCTGCTTTCCCCACAGAGCGATACAGCCTGATACTTCTTTCCTTCCCACATCAGATGTATATCAGAGACAGAGGTCAGCAAGTACTTCATCTACCCTCTCCCATTCTCCAGACTGTTGCTATTATACAGTTATCAAACTGCTGCTGCTGCTAAGTCACTTCAGTCGTGTCCGACTCTGTGTGACCCCATAGATGGCAGCCCACAAGGCTCCCCCATCCCTGGGATTCTCCAGGCAAGAACACCGGAGTGGGTTGCCATTTCCTTCTCCAGTGCATGAAAGTGAAAAGTGAAAGAGAAGTTGCTCAGTCTTGTCCGACCCTCAGCGACCCCATGGACTGCAGCCCACCAGGCTCCTCCGTCCATGGGATTTTCCAGACAAGAGCACTGGAGGGGGTGCCATTGCCTTATCAAACTAGCTATGTCCATTAGGCATAGAATGAACAGAGTAGTATATTTTACTTCCTCGCCAAAGCTTAAAGAAGCTGGATAAAGATTCCACACAACCACCCGTTTGTTAAGTCAGTGACTAAGAAAGATATGTTTTCTAGATGGTACAATGCAGAGATGTTAAATACTGAAAATTTAAAGCCTTGTTTAAAAAAATTAAAGAGGGCCTACATAAATGACAAGAGAGCCTTTGTTCTTGTATCAGAAGACATAATATCGTTAAGATGTGCCAGCAATAATCTCCAAATCAATCTACAGATTCAACACAAATCCTTTCAAAACCTCAGCTGCCTTTTTGTATGAATGGACAAGTTCATCCTAAAATTCATATGAAATTGCAAGGAACACAGATTTTTCAATCAAGAAGAAGAAAGTTATAACATTAATACTCCATGATTTTAAAACTTACCACAAGGCTATAGTTATCAAAGCAGTGTGGTACTGGCATAAACAGATCTATTGATCAATCAAACAGAAACTAGAGCCCACAAATGAATACTTGCATTTATGGCCAAATGATTTTTGACAAGTATGTTAAAGTTTGAGAAGTGTGGTCATCCAATGCAGAGTGAAAATCTCTTCAATGATGGTGTGGGGACAACTGAATATCCACATGCAAATAAATAAAGTTGGATCCCTACTTCACTTAATCAAATTTGATCATGGACCTAAATGTAAGAGCTAAAAGTATAAAACTTTGGAAAAAACATAGAAGTAAATGTTTCTGACCTGGTTAGAAATGGTGTATTAGATATGAAACCGTAAGCACAAGCCAAAAAAATAAAGATAAATGAGATTCATCACTACTAAGTTTTGTGTTTCAAAGGATATCATTTTTTTTTTTTTAATGAAAAGACAATCTGACAAACCACTGAATGGGATAAAATAGTCCAAGTTACATAACTGATAAGACATTTGTACCCAGATTATAGTAACAATAAACACAACTCAATATAAACAGCAACATAATTTAAAAATGAGATGAGAATTTAAATAGACATTATTCCAAAGAAGATATATGAATATCCTCTAATCACTGTATGTGTATATATGTGTGTGCTTAGTCACTCAGTCTTGTTCGACTCTTTATAACCCCATGGATTTTAGCCTGCCAGGCTCTTCTGTCCACGGGATTTCCTAGGCAAGAATATAGGAGTGACTTGCCATTTCCTCCTTCAGGGGATCTTCCAGACCCAAGGATCAAATCTTTGTCCCCTGGGTCTTCTGTATTGTAGGCAGATTCTTTACCTGCTGAGCTATCAGGAAGACCCTCTAATCACATGAGATAATGCATACATTATTACTTAGTTGGGAAATGCATAATCAAAATTGCAATCAGATACCACACTTCACATGTAGTAGGATGGTTTAAACCAAAGACTATGTAGACTCAAGGAATGTAGAGAGTAGATGCCATATTGTGTTATCTCTCTGCCTTATTCTAGCTCACTGGTATCTCCAGAAAAAAGTAATGACTTTTAATAGCCCACTTATATCAATGGATGGATCAGCTAAACAGAAAAGTAATAAGGAAACATCAGTCTTAAATAACACATTAGGCTTGACACACACTATATATATATGTGCAGAATATTCCATCTAATTGCACATAATACACATTCTTTTCAGGTGCACATGGAACATTTTATAGAATTCATCATATGTTAGACCACAAAAGAAGGTGGTCTATTTTAAAATTATAAAAATCATATTAAGCTTTTTTTCTGATCATTGTATCACAAAACTACAAATTAATTACACACAAAAAACTAGAAAATTCACAAACATGTGGAAATTAAAAAACATGCTACTACACAAAAAATAGGTTAAAGAAGAAATTTTTAAAAGCAACTGAGACAAATTACAATGAAAATATAACATACCCAAACTTGTGGAATGCAGAAGAAACAGTTTGAAGAGGGATGTTCATAATGATAAATGCCAATCACTAGAAACAAGAGAAGTTTCAAACTACCTAACTTTACACCTCAATGAACTAGTAAAAGAAGAACAAATGAAGCCCAACACTAGGAGAAGGGGAAAAAAATAGCAAAGATTAGAGCATAAATTTAAAATAGATACTAAAAAGACAATAGAGAAGATCAGCAAAACTAAGAACGCGTTCCTTGAAAAAATAAACAAAGCGACAAGCATGTAAACTCACCAAGGCAAAAAGAGAGCATTCAAATAAAATGAGAAATGAAAGAGGAGATGGTACAAATGATACCACAGAAATATGAAAGATCATAAGAGCTATTCTCAACAATTTTATGCCCATTAATTGAATAAAGTAGAAAAAAAATGAATAAATTCCTAAAGAAGTACAAAGTAAGACTAAATCATGATGAAATAGAAAATCTGATTAGACTGATTATTAGTAATGACATTGAATCAGTAATAAAAAAAAAAAAAGAAAACCCAACAAACAAAAGTCTAGAACAAGACTGCTGCTTCACTGCTGAATTCTACCAAACGTTCGAAAAAAGAGTATCAATTCTTCTCAAATTTCCAAGAAATATAAGAGGGAATTCTTTCAAATTCAATTTTATAAGGCCTGTACTACCTTGATACCAAAAATGAATGTCGCAAGAAAAGAAAATTATAGGCCAATATTCCTGATGAACACAGATCAAAATTCTCAATAAAATATTGGCAAACCAAATTCAAAACATATTAAAAGGGTCATATACAACAATCAAGCGGGATTTATGCCACGAATGCAAGGACAGCTCAAATCAGCCAATGTGATAATAAATAAAATAATAAAATAAAGAATATAAATCACATGATCACCTCAATAGATGCAGGACAGCATCTGAAAAGTATGCATTTAAGATAACTCTCAGCAAAGTGGGTACAGAGGGAATGTACCTCAACATCATAAAGGGCACTTATTTCAAACCCACAGCTAGCATTACACTCAATGGTGGAAAACTGAAAGTTTTTCCTCTAAAATCAGGAATAAAACGAAAGTGCCTACTCTAATTACTTCTATTCATTATATATTGAAATTCCTGGCCATAGTAATCAGAATAAAAACTTAAATAAATAAATAAAATAAAGATGAAAATTGAAAAAAAAAAGGGAAAAACAAAAATTGTGACTACCTGCTGATGACGAGGTAATACTAGAGTGCCAATATGGTTGAGTCCTGGTGTGAAAAATGAGTGAAGTGGGTCAATAGGTAAAAAACAAAATGATGCCAGAAAGCAAATGGCAATTACCTGTTTTCATAAGAATGTGGAAAAATTAAACAGTCACACTTTGGAAAACAGTTTGGCAGTTTTGAAAAAGTGAAACATAGCAATTCCACTTCTAGGTAGAGTCTCAAGAAAAATGAAAACTTATTTCCACACAAACACTTGTACAGGAACGTTCACAGCTGCTTTACTCATGCCTAACAGTCGATGACAGAAACACAAAATGTGGCATATCTATATTATGGAATATTATATTTTTAATGAAATAAGAAGTCTCATATCTTAATATTAAATACTATAAATGACCTCAAACTTTGTCTACTTGTAACTTCTGCCCTTTGGTATAGGAAGAGTAGTTATGGAAGTGACTTATATTTAAGCAAGCACTTTGATGTACGGAGGAGTAAAATATTTTCTGAGGTTGTGCCATACCTGTGCAAAACAGTGGTCTTACAATCATTTATGAAATCAAATAAAAAGTAGCATTTTAAAATTTTGTAAAATCATGCACAAAGGCACATAAGACATGATACCAGATGTAAAGTAGTGCTATATTTCGAAGACTAGATTATGAGAAGCAACAAACACAGAAGTTTTGCAAGTCGTTTGAGTTGTATTAATAATGAGTTTTAAAGTGCCCTCCTTATAGTCCTTTTTCAGTATAACATGCAATGTATTACAATGGCTGAAAATTGAGTAAAATGTTTATATGTGGTGCAAGACTCTTCCGTTTTCACAATCCCATATATTGTCTATCATTATTTTATTTCAAGAGTTTTATAAATTAAATCAATCAATAAAAACATTTTCAGCATAAAAAAAATTAATTTCTTTTGGGTAAACAGCAGCCTCCTTGGAAATAGCTAAGAATGAACCTAAAGAGACATAAAAATTATAACAGTATGCTGGTGTCTATGGTATATGAAAATATAGGTCAGTTCAGTTCAGTTGCTCAGTTGTGTCCGACTCTTTGTGACCCCATGAGTTGCAGCACACCAGGCCTCCCTGTCTATTACCAACTCCCGGAGTTCACTCAGACTCATGTCCACCGAGTCAGTGATGCCATCCAGCCATCTCATCCTCTGTCGTCCCCTTCTCCTCTTGCCCCCAATCCCTCCCAGCATCAGAGTCTTTGCCAATGAGTCAACTCTTCGTATGAGGTGGCCAAAGTACTGGAGTTTCAGCTTTAGCATCATTCCTTCCAAAGAAATCCCAGGGCTGATCTCCTTCAGAATGAACTGGTTGGATCACCTTGCAGTCCAAGGGACTCTCAAGAGTCTTATCCAACACTAGAGTTCAAAAGCATCAATTCTTCAGTGCTCAGCCTTCTTCACAGTCCAACTCTCACATCCATACATGACCACTGGAAAAACCATAGCCTTGACTAGACAGACCTTAGTCGGCAAAGTAATGTTTCTGCTTTTGAATATGCTATCTAGGTTGGTCATAACTTTTCTTCCAAGGAGTGAATGTCTTTAATTTCATGGCTGCAGAGCCCCCCAAAATAAAGTCTGACACTGTTTCCACTGTTTGCCCATCTATTTCCCATGAAGTGATGGGACCGGATGCCATGATCTTCGTTTTCTGAATGTTGAGCTTTAAGCCAACTTTTTCATTCTCCTCTTTCACTTTCATCTAGAGGCTTTTTAGTTCCTCTTCACTTTCTGCCATAAGGGTGGTGTCATCTACATATCTGAGGTTATTGATATTTCTCTTGGCAATCTTGATTCCAGCTTGTGTTTCTTCCGGTCCAGCGTTTCTCATGATGTACTCTGCATAGAAGTTAAATAAGCAGGGTGACAATATACAGCCTTGACGCACTCCTTTTCCTATTTGGAACCAGTCTGTTGTTCCATGTCCAGTTCTAACTGTTGCTTCCTGACCTGCATACAGATTCCTCAAGAGGCAGGTCAGGTGGTCTGGTATTCCCATCTCTCTCAGAATCTTCCACAGTTTATTGTGATCCTGCATAAAATGTAGATCCATACAAGTGGAAAGTTTTTAATGATTACCATGTTTGCCCCTACACTTCTGTTTGTTCAGATAATGGAGACACGGTGCAAAATTAGACAAATGAACTTCGGTTTCTCAATCTAACAAATTTAAATGATTTCTTACCCCACCACTTACAGATTGTAATACCTTCAGAAATTTTCTCACTCAGTTTATTGTTAATATTAATAAAAGGGAAGACAATAACATATATGTCTCAAGGCTGCCCAGAAAACTGAATAAGATTAAATGTGGAAGTGAAAATATCTAGGACATTATTAGCTATGTTTTCCCATTAAAGCACCAAGAGGAAACAACATGTCTTAAAAGCACAGTCTGTCCGTTCTGCTATAAAGCTTGTTTTGGAAATGCAAATTTATTTCAACACATGGGAACAATTTGAGCATAAAATACATTTTGAACTTATACATAGTTTCTGGAGAAGGAAATGACAACCCACTCCATCCAGTATTCTGCCTGGAAAATTCTATGGACAGAGGAGCCGGCAGGTTACATAAGGTTGCAAAGAATCGGACACAGCTGAGCACACATATACCCATACATAATTCCATCTATGATGAATAGTAGATGAATGCATAAACATGTACCCAGCTGAAACCAGTAACAAATATCTCCCATCCCAAACACACCTTGTGTGTGAGTGTGTGTGTGTATGTGTGTGTGTATATATGTGTGCGTGTGTGTGTGTAATGAGGAATACCCATCTACATTTTGCATTACGACTTCTTGTCTGATCTCAGAAAGTCTCCTTCTATCACTTATTAATATCTATAACTCAAATGTTGCAATCCTTCCTGTGACCACTTTCAGAAGTAAACTTCAGGTTTTTTTCAAGGCAAAGTGCCATATTCATTGTAGTATTGTGCATTTTCTTAACAGTTTGACATGTGTAAAACTGTTTATGTTTTTATCATGGCCCATCTTCATGTGTATGTGTGTGTCTGTGAGTCTGTATGTGTCTTAGTCTATTCAGACTACTATAACAAAATACCACATATTGAGTAATTTACAGAAAGCAGAAATTTGTCACAGTTCTGGAGGCTGGAATTCTAAGATCAGGGTGCCAATATGGTCGGCTTCTGGTGAAGGCCCTCTTCCTGGTTTTAGACTGTTACTTCTCATTATGTCCTAATATGGTGAAAGGGTGAAGGGTGAAGGTGAAGGTGAAGTCACTCAGTTGTGTCCGACTCTTTGCGACCCCGTGGACTATGTAATGTACTAGGCTTCTCTGTCCATGGGATTCTCCAGGCAAGAATACTGGAGTGGATTGCCATTTCCTTCTCCAGGGGATTTTCTGGACCCAGGGATCGAACCCAGGTCTCCCACATTGGAGGCAGACGCTTTAACCTCTGAGCCACCAGGGAAGCCCATGGTGGAAGGGAAGAGGGGTGATTTCAGGCCTCTTTTATAAGGTCACTATTCCCATACATGAGGGATCTGCCTTCATAGTCTAATCACCTTCCAAATGCCCTACCTCCTAATTCCATCACTTTGTGGGTTAGGATTCAACATGGATAAATTTTAGGGAGACACAAACATTAGTAATGTGTCACTAAAGAAGTTTTTGAATGTTGTGTCCTTAACCCTATTTTTTCCATATGGTATATAGTCTTTATTGTACTATTTTGTATAGCACAGTAATTTTTAGAATACATATGTCATACTGTAAGATAGCAATGGCCCATAGCTATTATATATACACTATCAATATTCAATGCTTTTCCAATTTCTCCTATCTCTACAATGATTTTTTTCACTTAGCAAATATATCATGGAGACATGAACACCTTAAGTTTAGAGTTAAAAAGATTGATTTATCTATGCATTTCTTGAATAATCTCCAATAGATACTTCTTAATTCTCATGGAATATGATACTCCATTATTTTGAATGTTGAACACAAAGAAAAAGCTTTAATAGACACATGTCCATGCTAGTTAAGCTTTCTGATTCCAAAACTTGAAGCAGATAACTCTTCATTTGAGATCATTTTCTTTAGTAGAACTTGATCATAAGTATCTCAGTAAATAAATGCATGTTGTAATCATCTCAAAATAAGGTAGATTAACAACACTAAGGAGGACTTTTTGTTTGTTTCTAACAGAGTTCACTTTCCAAGTATTCAGTATGATTTGCAATAACTTGCTTATAATGTTGACTTTTCATCATTGATTTTTCCATTTTCTTATTTGTTGTTGTCAGTAGTATTAAAACTCAAAGTTTGATATGGATCATAAAACTTTCCAAGAAAACCAGGCTGGTATATCTATCCCTGCAACATAAATACAAGATCAAATGATGAATGCTTGTTGATTTGAACATCTTGAACAGGGAGTAGAACAATTGCTAGAGGAACGCTTGAGGCTAAGTCTGTGTATTAGGAAATGTTTACACCACAAAGATATTTTTGCAGTAGTTTCAAAATTCCTTTTTTGTTGCACTCTGACAAATACTAGAAATGTCTTCTCTTTTCAGCTGAAAATGTCTGCAGATCAGAGCTTTCTTCCTGTTTTCAAGCAAGTCTGATCCTGATAGAAAACTTTCTATGAAGCGTGACTATTTTCCTATTACTGGCTTTCTTCACAATGAGTTTTTATCTTATCATTCATCTCCTAAGTGAGGCCGACAAGTAATCAGTAATAAGTATTATGATAAATTTTTCTATTGGGTAATACAGAAAAACAGTGGAGAAGCATGTGACACTGGTATGTGGAATAACATGAAACATTGATTGTCATCAAATTCAATTTGATTTTCTTTTGCCATCTCATTAAATTTTATTCAGTGGAGGTAATCTTACTCTGCCATTAGATCTCAACTCTGGCAAGCTCGTAACTTTTCTGTCCACTCTTAAATAACATACAGTCCTATCATTACATTAAGTAATAAACAGTCTCAATTTTAAATTAAAAAAAAATTAGAATGCCAAACCCTATGTAATAATTAAAGCTTAAAACCTGACAAAACATTATATATTTTCCTTTCTTTGCTTGGACCTCCTTCAGACTGGAAGCCTGAGGTAAGAAAGATGAATATAAGAGTTATATATTATATGTTGATATGTTCAGTCTCTAAGTCACACCTGACTCTTTGCAATCTAATGGACTGTAGATGTCCAGGCTCCTCTGTCCATGGGATTTTCCAGGCAAGAATACTGGAATGGGTTGCCATCTTCTTCTCAAGGGGATCTTTTGAACCCAGGTTTTGAAACTGGGTCTCCTGCATTGCAGGTGGATTCTTTATCACTGAGCCAGAAGTGAAGCCCAGTTCTTCATTCTTGTGGGAAATTTTTATACACCTTGTATAGGTCCCTTCTAGACTTGTCTTTTTCAAATTTCCTTAGTCCAGGCATCTAAAATCCAAGTACTTTATCCTGAGGTCTTTTTATCCATCAAGTAGCTCTACTAAAGGACTTCCCAAGTGAAGCAGTGGTAAAGAATCTGCCAGCCAAGCAGGAGACGTGGGTTGGGTCCCTGGGTTGAGAAAATCCCCTGGAGAGGAAATGGCAACCCACTCCAGTATTCTTGCCTGGAGAATTTCATGGATAGAGAGCCTGGTAGGCTGTAGTCCGTGGGGTCACAAAGATTTGGACACAGCTGAGCAACTTAGTACAAGTAGTATGTAGCTCCACTAAAAAAAAAAAAAAAAGAATCAAGATACTTTCACATGGTTCTCTCTCCCACAGGGCACACATCTGCTCTGTGGTTAATCATCACATACTCCTTGCCTTCCTCAACTCGATACCACAGAGCAGCACTCTGTTGGCTCCCTTATCAAAGCAGCTGGTCAGCCTTTCTCTGCCTTCTTGATTTTCTTGGACAGCAGGCAGTATTCAGTCCAATATTCACCTTCAGTTTCAGTTCAGTTGCTCAGTCCTGTCCAACTATTTGTTACCACGGACTGCAACATCCAGGCCTCCCCGTCCATCACCAACTCCTGGAGCTTACTCAAAATCATGTCCATCGCGTCAGTGATGCCATCCAACCATTCATCCTCTGTCATCCCCTTCTCCTCCCACCTTCAATCTTTCCCAGCATCAAGGTCTTTTCTAGTGAGTCATTTCCTCGCATCACGTGGCCAAAGTATTGGAGCTTCAGCTTCAGCATCAGTCCTTCCAATGAATATTCAGGACTGACTTCCTTTAGGATAGACTGGTTGATTTCCTTGCTATCCAAGGGACTCTCAAGAGTCTTCTCCAACACCAAAGGTCAAAAGCATCAATTCTTTAGTGATCAGCTTTCCTTATAGTCCAACTCTCACATCCATACATGACTACTGGAAAAACCATAGCTTTGACTAGATGGACCTTTGTTGGCAAAGTAATGTCTCTGCTTTTTAAAATGTTGTCTAGGTTGATCATAACTTTCCTTCCAATGAGCAAGCATATTTTGCCAAATTGCCAATATCCACCTAGGAATCTCAAATACTAGTTTGTTACCATCTTATGCTCTGTATATTACTCCTACAAGAAACACATTTCAAAGCCTCACAAGGCTGTTAAAGGCACAGAGATTTTTTTTTTAAGCCTTATTTTGACCTATATAATATTAGCTTTTGAGCAGCTTTTCCTTAATTAATGTGCTTGCCTGCAATTCACTACTCCTTTTTCATATTCTTTAAAATCTAGCTCTAGATTTAAGATCCCCAGCAGGGTCCTTGTCCTAAGTCAGTTAGCATTCTCCAGTGTCTGAACAAGGAATTCTGTGTGATGAATACTGTGGAATACGAAGAAAGAGAAAGAGTCCATGCAATGAAACTTATAGATTAAAAAAACTCAAAAATGGTTTTGAAGCCATTTTGTTATTATTGCTGTTGTTTAATAGTCTAAAAGAAGAGACTGGAAAGATGTCTGTGCTGTGCTCAGTCGCTAAATCATGTCCAACCCTTTGTGATTCCTTGGACTGCAGCCCACCAGGCTCCTCTGTTCATCAGGTTTTCCAGGCAAGAATACTGGAGTGAGTTGCCATGTCCTTCTCCAGAGGATCTTTCTGACCCAGGGACTGTACCCCCATCTCTTACATAGTAGGTGGATCTTTTTTTTAAAATTTTATTTATTAATTGAAAGAAAATTGCTTTTATAGAATTTTGGTTTTTTCTGTCAGACATCAACAAGAATCAGACATAAGTACACATATGTCCGCTCCCTCTTGAACCTCCCTCCCATCTCCCTCCCCATCCCACCACTCTAAATTGTTAGAGCGCCCATGTTTGAGTTCCTTGAGTCATACAGCGAATTAACATCAACTATCTTTTTTACATATAGTATTATAAGTTTCCATGTTACTCTCTCCATACATCTCATCCTCTCCCTCCCCCCACCCCACCCCTGCCTCACTGTGTCCATAAGTCTGTTATCTATGTCTGTTTCTTCATTGCTGCCCTGGAAAAAAATTCACCAGTGCCATCTCTCTAGATTCCATAAATATGCGTTGAAAGTGAAAGTGAAGTTGCTCAGTCATGTTCGACTCTTTGCCACCCCGTGGACTGTAGCCCACCAGCCTCCTCCATCCGTGGGATTCTCCAGGCAAGAATACTGGAGTGGGTTGCCATTTCCTTCTCCAGGGGATCTTCCCAACCCAGGGATCAAACCCAGTCTCCTGCACTGCAGGCAGGGGCTTTAGCCTCTGAGCCACCAGGGTTAGTACACCATATTTATCTTTCTCTTTCTGACTTACTTCACTCTGTACAATACAACTCAATACCAGAAAAACAAACAACCCAATCAAAAAGCGGGAAAAAGACCTAAATAGTAGGTGGGCTTTTTACCACTTAGCCACAAGGGAAGCCCCAGAAAGATGTCTAAATACCTATTAAAATATTCTAATACACTCGAGCACTGACAATAGACTTGAAACTTACATTACCACAATTTAACTGCATGCCTTGGTTAAGGAAATTAAGCAAAAGAAGTGGAAAAAACAACTGATATCCTCATTTATAAACAATAGAAATGGACTTTTATCCCTGCATGAATTATCTGTTGTTAAGGGGTTTAGTTACTCTCTGTCACCTGGTTGTAGGACCACCTCAGTTCTTTCCACTCCACTTTTTTATAGGACCACACATGAAACCTCCCTTTCATCAGAGTGAACAAACAAGAAAGCAAGATATGGGGAGATAGGGGAATAAGAGAGAAGTCAGTGCAACCTAGTCTTGAAAGTGACATCCCATAATTTTTATCATATTCTATTAATATTCATTATAAGCAAATCATTAGGTCCAGTAAACACTCAATAGGAGATGACACAGAGCATGAAAAATGGGAAATGAGGTTATTTGGAGTCATTTTGGAAGCTGAATATCACAATTCTCTCCCTGTTTTAATACTCTTTGATCCAAAGACTACTTGCTTTCTTAATAATGATACAGTATCTACCGCAAATTAACAATACCATAAATTCCAATTTATAGTAATGATAAAACTCCTGGTCAGCTGCTGCTCTATAATAAATGTTTGTTGCAAATTTTCTTATTTTGTTGACCAGTCAGAATAAGCCAATAAAAAAAATTCACATTTTCCACATACTCTGATAATTAATAAACTCTTTTACCCAGGGTCACATGCATAAGATATAAACATGAGGGAAAAAGTAAACATAAAAGTAAAGCAAAAGTAATGGGGGAAAGCAAAATAATGATAATGATTTTTCTCCTTTACAACTATTCTGGGCTTCAGAAAAGACAAAAAAATTGCAAGAGAAAAAGGAGACTTGCTGGAATGATAGGAAGACAAGAACTCCAGAACATTTTAAAGCTGATTACAAATGGGAAACAAGACAAGCTACATAGGAAGAACTATTAAAGCATCTGTCTCCAATGCGGCAGACCTGGGTTTGATCCCTGGGTCGGGAAGATCCCCTGGAGAAGGAAATGGCAACCCACTCCAGTATTCTTGCTTGGAGAATCTCATGGACTGAGGAGCCTGGTGGGCTGCAGTCCATGGGGTCACAAAGAGTCGGACACGACTGAGTGACTTTACTTACTTACTTACTTATTAAGGCCAAGACTAAGCCATAGCTAGTCTTGAATATGTGTCTCAAGTTTTATGGTTGAAATTTTAAGTCACTCAACAAAATAATACATTTATTTGCTATTCTGGAAACACAAGTATTTTGATGATTACAAAAAAAAAAAATCCACACTGTGTAAGAGTGAGAATTTTGCGGTTTCAAAATTAATCTTTAAAAGTCAGATGCTAAGCTTTGACTTGCACAAACTTTAGGAAAAACAGCTGTCTATGAGAACATTCTTAATCTAGAAGGTATATACTTTTTATATACTGATTAAATAAGTTATGATTATCTCAGTGAGTTAATTACCACAAGATAAATGAGCAAATTCAATTTCTCACCACAACTGTTATACAAGTTTAAGTAAATAAATATCATTCTCAGAATCAAACACCCTAATAAATGCTGCTTTTTACAAACATATGAATAGTTTCAAATATACCAGTTATTAATCTTTGAAAGTTAACTATATGACATCTATTCAATGTCACAGGGAAACATATCCTCCTTTTAGTAAACAAATAGAAACCTATTGACATGATGAAGAGCCACAAGAAGTATACATTGTCGTCCCTTTTTTTTGAGTGTAGGCAAATATTTGCTGACCTTTAAGGCTTTTCTGTGCAATCACAAGGACAAAGCTAGTGCTCTGCATTCTAACTAGGACTTTTGTCAATGACCTCTTTGTTCCCAATGATTTAACTAATTGTAAGGAACATGTAGCAAATAATTTGATGTTCATTATGATTATTTTTGCAAACATAAGTGAAAATATATGTGAAAATTGAAGATGAGGTGCAGCTCAAGATGGCCGACCAGGGAGATCCTGAGCTCATCTCTTCCCACAGACACACGAAAACTATAACTACATGCAGAACAAATATTTCTGAAAATGACCTGGAGACTATCAGAACAGATTTTCCATAACTAAGGAAAATATAAAGAAAAGGGCACATTCATTTGGGTAAGAGGAGCAGAGAGGGGGTCTAGTCAGAACCCACACTGAACTGCAGTGACAAATAAACAGAGGAGATATTATAGAAGTATCCATGAACAGCTGAGGAGCCCCACATCAAGTCCCCCTCCACTGGACACAGAAGCCCCCACAAAAATCTGAATTTGGCTTTGAAAACCACTGGAGCTAGGGAGGCCTGGCATGCTGCGATTCATGGAGTCACAAAGAGTCGGACATGACTGAGCAACTGAAATGAACTGAACTGAACTGGGGCTTACATCCAGAAGAACCAGAGGGCTTGGGAAACTGGGACTCCACTCTTGGAGGGTTCAAGCATAAAGTCCCTTCCTCACAGTCCCAGTGTATAGGCAGCAGCTTGAAAACTATGTGGGTCATACGAGAGGCAGAATCATTACTAAATTCAGGTTGTGTACTAGAGGGCCGGGATCTGGTGGAACATCCTCTGGGAATAAAGCAGGCACCTTTTTTTTTTTTCCCTAATATAAGACTTTTTCCACCTCGTTGTCCTGGTATTGGCCAGTGCCTTTTTGGCCATTCCCTGTCAACCTTGCTAATACCTGGTGTTCCTCTGAGAAACAGAGCCACCCAATTTGCTCATCCCAGCTGGCTCCTCCAAAGAGGCTCCCACCTGACACCACCAGTGGGGTCTGTGCCAGGCACCAGCACACCTCCAAGCAGCTCCAGCTCCACAGAGAGAGCCCCCACCCCACCTGGAAGATGGCACTGGATGGCACCAGTGACCCTCCAAATCAGCTCCCACTCAATAGGGCCAGTCCTGCACACCATGACATGCACACCGTCTGTGGCCAGACCTGTCAGCCAGTCAGTCTGGGGTCACACCCACAGCAATCATGGCACAACCACAACAGGAGGGGACACACAGGCTATTCAAGGGATATCTGTGGAGCATCTGGCTATAGTGCCCAAAGGGGGATTGTGCCCATGGGCCCTACAAGATACGTTCAACATAAGGTCCCTCTTTTAAGACCTGGAGACATAAATGATACACCTAATACACAGAAACAAGTATAAGAAGATAGAAAAAATGAGGAGATAAACAGATACATTCTAAATGAAAGAACAAGACAAAATCTCATAAAAAGAACTAAATGAAACCTTGCCAGATAAAGAGTTCAAAGAAATGATCATAAAAATGTTAACTGAACTCAAGAGAAGAATGAATGAACTCACTGAGAACTTCAACAAAGTGATAGAAAACATAAAAATGAACCAAATAATACAGTAACTAAAATGAAAAAATATACTACAGGGAATCAACAGCAGATTAGAGGATGGAGAAGCATGGATCAGAGATCTGGAAGTTAGGGTAGTGGAAATCACTCAACTGGCACAGAAAAAGAAAAAAAAAATTAAAATGAGGATAATTTAAAGGACCTCTGGAATAAGAGCAAGCATACTAACATTCACATTATAGGGGTCCCAGAAGAAGAAGAGAAAGAGAGAGAGAAAGGAACAAAAAACCTACTTGAAGAAATAATGGCCAAATATTCTGTAATCTGGTGAAGGAAGCAGATATCCAAGTCCATGAAACACAGAGAGGTCCCAATAAGATGAATCCAAAGATATCCACACTGCTGTTGTTTTTGTTCAATTGCTAAGTTGTGTCTGACTCTTTGTTACCCCATGAACTGCAGCACTTCAGGCTTCCTTGTTCTTCACTGTCTCTCGGAGTTTCTCAGACTCATGTCCACTGAGTCGGTGATGCAATCTACACATCTCATCCACTATTGCCCGCTTCTCCTTCTGCTCCAATATTTCCTAGCATCAGGATCTTTTCCAGTGAGTTTATTCTTCGCATCAGGAGGCCAAAGCTTCAGCATCAGTCCTTCCAATGAATATTTAGGGTTGATTTCCTTTAATATTAACTGGTTTGATCTCCTTGCTGTCCAAAAGATTCACAAGAGTCTTCTCCAGCACCAGAATTCAATTCAATTCAAAGCATCAATTCTTCAGTGCTCAGCCTTATATGGTCCAACTATCAGATCCGTACATGATTTGACTGTACATAGCTTTGACTTTACAAACCTACGTCTCTGCTTTTTAATATGTTGTCTAGGTTTATTGTAACTTTCCTTTCAAGGAGCAAGTGACTTCTAATTCTATGGCTGCAGTCACCATCCACATTGATATTGGGGCCCAAGAAAATAAAGTCTGTTGCTGTTTCACTTTTTCTCCTTCTATTTGCTATACAGTGATGGGATTGTATTCCACGATCTTAGTTTTTTGAATGTTGAGCTTCAAGCCGGCGGTTTCACACTCCTCTTTCACCCTCATCAAGAGATTTTTTCATTCCTCTTCCCTTTCTGCCATTAAGGTGGTATCATCTGCATATCTGAGGTTGTTGATATTTCTCCTGGAAATCTTGATTTCAGGATTGTGATTGACCCAGCCAGGCATTTTGCATAACATACTCTGCATAGAAGTTAAATAAGAAGGGTAGCCATATATAACCTTGCCATACTCTTTCCCCAATTTGGACCAGTCCATTGTCCCATGTCTGGTTCTACCGTTGCTTCTTGAACTGCATGCAGGTTTCTAAAAAAATAGGTAAGGTGGTCTGGTATTCCCACCTCTCGAAGAATTTTCCCCAGTTTATTGTGATCAACACAATCAAAGGCTTTCACGTAGTCAATGAAGCAGAAGTAGATGTTTTTCTAGAATCCCCTTGCCTTTTCTGAGATCAAACAAATGTTGGAACTTGATCCCTAGTTCCTTTGCCTTTTCTAAACCCAGCTTGTACATCTGGGAGTTCTTGGTTCACATACTGCTGAAGCCTAGCTTGAAGGATTTTGAGCATAACTTTTCTAACATATGAAATTAGCACAATTGTACAGTAGTTTGAACATTCATTGGTGTTGGCCTTCTTTGGGACTGGAATGAAAACTGACCTTTTCCAGTCCTGTGGCTACTGTTGAGTTTTCCGAATTTTCTCATATGATGAGTGCATGCTAAGACACACTATAAGTAAAATGTCAAAAGTTAAAAATAGAGATTCTTAAAAGTACTAAAAAAAACCAACTATTTACATACAATGGAACCCTCAAAACTATGTTTAAAGAACAATTAATATATAATCTCAATACTGAAGAAGATGGACTTTCAAAATCATTCTATGAGGCCACCATCACCCTGATACCAACACCAGAAAAAGAGAATATAAAAAAATTACAAATCAATTATCCTAATAAACACAGATGCAAAAGTATTCAACAAATATTAGCAAAAAATTCAACAATACTTTAAAAAGATCATACGACATGAACAAGTGATATTTATTGCAGTGATGCAAAGTTGGTTGAATATTCACAAATAATCAATGTGATACACCACATTATCAAAATAAAACATAAAAACCATATGATCATCACAATAGATGCAGCTTCTGACAAAATTCAACATTCACTTATGATAAAAACTCTCCACAAACTAAGTATAGAGGGAACATACATCAACATAATAAAAATCATATATAACAAACCCACAGTGAACATATACTCAACAATGGAAAGCTGAAAAATTTTTCACCTAGGATCAGGAATAAGATGAAGATGCCTACTCTTGTTATTTCTATTTGACATAGTATTGGAAGTCCTAGATATAGCAATCAGACCAAAAAGAGAGAGAGAGAGAGACAGAGAAAGGCATCCAAATTGGGAATGAAGAAGTAAGACTCAACAGTGGTAGATGACATTGTCATATAAGGAATACCCTAAAGACTAAAAAAAAAAAAAAAACCTGTTAAAAATAATAAATGAATACAGTATATTTTTTGCAGGATTAAAAAAAATCAATGTACAAAAGCTTATAGTGCTCCATAAATGAAAAACAAACTATCAGAAAGAGAAATAAAATAAGCCCATTTACAAATATCTGAAAGAATTAAATACTGAGGAATAAATTTAACCAAGGAGATGAAAGATATGTACAATGAAATACATTAATTTTAAAAGTTGAAGAAAGCACAGATAAATGGAAATAAGTAGCAAGTTTGTGGATCAGAAGAATTCATATTGTTAAAATACTAGGACTACTTAAAGCAATCTATAGATTCAATGTGATCCCTCTCAAAATTCCAGTGGCATTTTTCACAGAAGTAGAACAAATGATCCTAAAATTTTTATGGAACCACAAAAGATAAAATATAGTGAAAACAATGTTAAGTAAGTAGGACATGCAGGCATCATGCTACTTGATATAAAAATATGCTATCAAGGTATAGTATGGTACTGGCACAAAGGGAGAGCTTAGACATAAACCCACATTTATACGGCCTATTAATTTACCACAAAGGAGGCAAGAATATACAGTGGGGAAAAATAGTCTCTTCAATAAATGGTGTTTAGAAGACTAATCAGGCTTCACAGTTATATGCAAAAGAATTAAAACTGAAACACTTTCTTATACCATATTCAAAAACAAATTCAAAGTGAATTAAAGAATTAAATATAAGGCTTGACCCATAAAACTCCTACCATAGAACACAGGCAGTTCACTCTTTGACATCAGTGTTAGTAAAATTTTTGGATCTCTGACCTCAGGAAAGGGAAACAAAAGCAAAATCAAACTAAAAATCTTTTTCATAGAGAAGGAAACTACCAACAAACTGAAAACTTACTAAATGGGAAGAGATATTTCCAAATGATGTATCTGATAAGGGGTTAATAGCCAAAATAATAAAGATCTGACATAACTCAACATCAAAAAAGCAGACAATCTAAATAAAAGGTGGGGACCTGAATAACATTTTACCAAGGAAAATGGGAGATGGCCAACAGGCACGTGAAAGGATGTTCAACATCACCAATCACCAGGGAAATACAAATCAAAATCACAGTAAGATATCACTTCATTCATATCTGTCAGAATGGCTATTATTAAAATGAGAAAATCAACAAGAAAAAAAGACAATGTGGATAAAAATAAACTTTTGTGCACTATCTATGGGAATGTAATCAGTACAGTCACTATGAAAAACATAACATTTAAACATTTAAAAACAGAACTAATAATACAGTATATCAATTCCACTTCTGAGCATTTTTCTAAAAAAACAAAAACACTAATTTAAAATGATATATGCATTTCATGTTCAAAGCAGCATTATTTATAGTAGCCAAGATATGGAAGAAACTTAAGTGCCTCTTAATAAATGAATGGATAAAGAAACTGATCAAAGGAATATTGGATACAACAGAATATTATTCAGCCATGAAAAGAATGAAATACACTCATTTGTTACAAGATAGATTGACTAGATGGTTTTATGCTAATGAAATTGTTCAAAAAGAAAAAAATACCTTATGATTGCCCTTGTAAATGAAATTTAAATAGCAAAACAAAACAGAAAGAGACTCATAGATAAAGAGAACTGGTAGTCACCAGAGGAAAGGGTGATATGGAGCGGGCAAAATAGGTGAAGCAGCTTTTGTTCAGTTGCCTAGTCATGTCTGACTCTTTGTGACCCTATGGACTGCAGCACACGAGGATTCCCTGTCCTTCACCATCTCCTGGAACTTGATCAAACTCATGTCCATTGAGTCAATTATGCCATCTAAACGTCTCATTCTCTGTCATCCCCTTCTGCTGCTGCCTTCAATCTTGCCCAGCATAAGAGTCTTTTCCAATGAGTTGGCTCTTCATCAGGTAGCCAAAGTACTGGAACTTCTGCTTTAGCATCAGTTCTTCCAATGAATACTCAGGATTGATTTCCTTTAGGATTGACTGGTTTGATCTCCTAGGGATTCTCAAGAGTCTTCTAAAAGCCATAGCTTGAAAGCATCAATTCTTCAGGGCTCAGGCTTCTTTATGATACAACTCTCATAGTTCAGTTCAGTTCAGTTCAGTTCAGTGGCTCAGTTGTGTCCGATAATTTGTGACCCCATGGACTGCAGCACACCAGGCCACCCTGTCCATCATCAACTCCCAGTGTTTATTCAAACTCATATCTACTGAATCAGAGATGCCAAGTAATCATCTCATCTCCTGTCACCTCCTTCTTATGCCATCAATCTTTCCCAGCATCAGGGTCTTTTCAAATGAGCCACTTTTTCTCATCAGGTGGCCAAACTACTGGAGTTTCTTCAGCTTCATCATCGGTCCTTCCAATGAATATTCAAAATTGATTTCCTCTAGGATGGACTGGTTGATCTAATTGCAGTCCAAAGGAGTCTCAAGAGTCTTCTCCAACACCACAGTTCAAAAGCATCAGTTCTTCAGCACTCAGCTTTCTTTATAATCCAGCTCTCACATCCATACATGACTAATGGAAAAACCATCCGTTCAGTCACTCAGTTGTGTCTGACTCTTTGCGACCCCATGAATCGCAGCACGCCAGGCCTCCCTGTCCATCACCAACTCCCGGAGTTCACTCAGACTCACGTCCATTGAGTCTGTGATGCCATCCAGCCATCTCATCCTCAGTCATCCCCTTCTCCTCCGGCCCCCAATCCCTCCCAGCATCAGGGTCTTTTCCAATGAGTCAACTCTTCGCATGAGGTGGCCAAAGTACTGGAGCTTCAGTTTGAGCATCATTCCTTCCAAAGAAATCCCAGGGTTGATCTCCTTCAGAATGGACTGGTTGGATCACCTTGCAGTCCAAGGGACTCTCAAGAGTCTTCTCCAACACCACAGTTCAAAAGCATCAATTCTTCGGTGCTCAGCCTTCTTCACAGTCCAACTCTCACTTCCATACATGACTACTGGAAAAACCATAGCCTTGACTAGATGGACCTTTATTGGCAAAATAATGTCTCTGCTTTTGAATATGCTATCTAGGTTGGTTATAACTTTTCTTCCAAGGAGTAAGTGTCTTTTAATTTCATGGCTGCAGTCACCATCTGCAGGTTGGGCAAGATATGGACATTCCAGTAAGAACATGGAACAAATTAACATAAACAAATGCATGGAGATGGTACCAATTATGCCATGAGCAGCGGGAACAGAGCAGAGGGTGTTTACTGACACAAACAAACCACATTGCTACCGGATACTACGATGAAGGTGTTTTTGACTTGAGGTCATCACAACATGGACAAGGTATTTTGAAGGAATCATCAGGGAGGGATGAATCCTCATATTCCCAGATTACCTCCCTACAGAACAGTCCATGTATTTTCAGATGGAATTAACATGTCTATTGCATGCTCTTCTTCCACTAATTTTTGTAAGTGTTGGGTTGCAATTAAGATACTGTTTGTTAAGTAAATCTAAAATATCTGAAAACTACCTTGGCCCAGGCTACTTCCTCTTGAGGTCTTCAAGGAAAATATAATGCCTAGAGCAATCTTTTTAAAATATAAAGCATATAACATCACTCCTGTGCTTAATATCTTCTAATAGATGTCCAGCATCATTCTGTTGTGTAAAGCTTGAAAGTCATCACTTTCATCCTTACATTAAGAAGAAAGGTAATTGTACTGAAAATCAATGAGTTTTTTTTTTTTTTTTGACCCATCAGAGAACTGGGGTCTCAGGAGAAAGCACCACCATGAAATATGGAGAGATGAGTACATCTGGAAAGCTATAACCAAGATCTGTTTACCTTGAAAAGAAGCTGCTGGAGCCATAGCCTGGAAGGAACACTTAATTGGTAACTTTGATTAATTGCTAAAGACTGAGTGTGTACTAATTTGAGAGTGAGAAACACCTTGGGGCCCACACTATGAGCTTTATATCCCCAGTAGGTTGTCATGGTGAGGATCTGAGAAGGGTCCTCTTATGGCTTTGACTGACAAGGGAAGAATAATTATTATGGAATACTCATACAGCCTTCTCCATAACCAAGGGCACTCTCCAGGGCAAAAAGCTTACCATATTCCAGCTGTGGAAGGGGCATTCCTCTCGCTCCAGGTTCTTCCAGGCTCCCTGTCTCACCGAAGGGTGGTATGGAGTGGAAGTTGGAGTGGGCATAATTGACTTGATCAGGAAGAAAAAAGAAACTGTGGAGAAACACTGTGAAACTCGCAGCCCCAGTATGCAGACCAATCAGAGGATTTTTGAGGTTTAATTAGATCATAGAACACTCTCCCTCTCCTACAGTTTACCACCATATCAAAAAGGATCTAGTATGTAACAATCAACCGTAGTTGAAAGAGCTGCAAGACTTAGTAAAGCTAAAGTCAAGAGGGGAGATAAAAATGAGAACACAGGAAGAATTTGAAGCTTCTGGCATCAAAAGCTACAGCAAACATTAAACATAGCCCAACTTCTAGCCGATTAATATAAATAGTCACAGTGAAGGCCTGTATAACTCAATTCCTATTACCTGATACATGTGAAACTTTCACCAAAAAATACAAGGTATACTAAAAGCTAAGATAAAACAATCTGAAGAAATAAAGCAATCATCAAAACCAGACTTAGATAGAATTACCAAATAGGGAATTTAAAATTAACTGATTGATATGTTGAGAGCTATAATGGAAACAGTAGATAACATGCAAAAACAAATGGGTAATATAAACAGAGATGGAAACTCTAAGAAAGTATCAAAAGGAAATGCTAGACATCCAGATAGAAATGACAGATATCTTTGATGGATTATCAGTGGACTTATGGAGAAGGAAATGGCAACCCACTCCAGTAATCTTGCCTGGAGAATCCCGTGGATGGAGGAGCCCAGTAGGCTGAAATTCATGGGGTTGCTGAGGGTCGGACACGACCGAGTGACTTCACTTTTCACTTTTCACTTTTCACTTTGATGCACTGGAGAAGGAAATGGCAACCCACTCCTGTGTTCTTGCCTGGAGAATCCCAGGGACGGGGGAGCCTGGTGGTCTGCTGTCTATGGGGTCACACAGAGTCGGACAGACTGAAGCGACTCAGCAGCAGCAGTGGACTCAACATGGCCAATGAAAAAAATCTGTGACCTTGAAGTTAGGACAATAGAGACTTCCCAACCTGGAATTTAAATGGAAAAATGAAAAAAAATCAGAACAGAACATCCAAGAATTGTGGAACAATTTCAGAAGTTGTAACATATCTAACTGGAGTAACAAGAAGAAAAAAGAGAATAGCAGAAGAAATAATTGAAGCAATGATGGTCGCAACCTTCTCAAATTAGTGACATATCAAATCATAGATCCAAGAGCTGAGAGAACACTAAGCAGAGTAAATATAAAAAACACAACAACAAAAAAAACCAACAAAACCATGACCTTGGTATATTATAGTTGATTTACAGAAAACTCAAAACAAAGAGAGTTTTCATAAGAGTGAAAAAACAAAAAAAGCCAAAACATACCTTATCTATGGAAAAACAAGGATAAGAAACTAGAAAATAAGAGAACAAAGTGAAATATTTAAGTTTTGAAAGGGAAAAAAAACCCACCAACCTAGAATTTTACATCAAGCCAAAATACCCTCCAAAATTGAAAAGCGAATAGATTTCCTCAAACAAAAACCAAGGGAATTCTTTGTCAGCAGATTGGCCTTACAAAAAATGATAAAAGATTATTCTTCAGGGAAAAGGAAAATGATACAGGTAAAACATTTGTATCTACATAAAGAAAGGAAGTATATTGGAAAAGGGATAAATGAAGGTAAAATAAAATATTTTATTTAAAAGATAACTTTTAAAATCGGCTGAACATTAGAATCATATGCTACTGCTGCTAAGTCACTTCAGTCGTGTCTGACTCTGTGCAACCCCATAGACGGCAGCCCACCAGGCTCCCCCGTCCCTGGGATTCTCCAGGCAAGAACACTGGAGTGGGTTGCCATTTCCTTCTCCAATGCATGAAAGTGAAAAGTGAAAGTGAAGTTGCTCAGTTGTGTCTGACCCTCAGTGACCCCATGGACTGCAGCTTTCCAGGCTCCTGTATCCATGGGATTTCCAGGCAAGTGAACTGGAGTGGGCTGACATTGCCTTCTCCATTAGAATCATATAGAGAGCTTAAAAATTCTTTTGCCCAGGCTACATCCCAAAACAATTAAATCAGAGTTTTGGGGCTTGTACCCAGACAATCTTCTCAATCTTCTATTAAAAACTCTTCAGGTGATTCCAATATGCATGCTGCTGCTGCTGCTGCTAAGTCACTTCAGTCGTGTCGGACTCTGTGCGACCCCACAGACGGCAGCCCATCAGGCTCCTCTGTCCCTGGGATTCTCCAGGCAAGAACACTGGAGTGGGTTGCCATTTCCTACTCCAATGCATGAAAGTGAAAATTGAAAGCGAGGTCACTCTGTCGTCTCCGACTCTTCGCGACCCCATGGACTGCAGCCTTCCAGGCTCCTCCGTCCGTGGGATTTTCCAGGCAAGAGTACTGGAGTGGGGTGCCATCTCCTTCTCCGCACTGAAGACTGTGCATGCAGTGAAGGTTAAAAAAAATGGACTGGTGGTTCCATGATGGAATCCACTGTGGATGTTTAACATCTCCAGAGGGGAAGTCTAAAGAGCACTCTGATTTAGAACTCCTGCACATAAAAGTAAGAGGATTTATAAAGTTATTTGCTGCTTTTTTTTGTTGAGTTTTCACCCTAGAGAGGCTGTGAGTTCATCAGAATCAGATAAGCCATGTTGTGCTTATCTTTGTCAGCACAGACTAATGTGTGATAAATATTTGTTTAGTGCATGAATACATACTTAAAAAAAACACTCTTACTTATGCAACTTTTTGCCTCAACACTGTCTACTGCAAGATGCTTGGAATCTCTCTAGTATTTGTGAACTGTTGAGGGATTTCTGGAAGGGGCAGAGAAGGGCTGTATCATTGCAGTGGCAGAGGAAAATCACTTTACCCTTCATCTCTCTTGCCTGCTGGCTCACCCATTTTCTTTTTCCATTGCCCCTAGTCTTGTCCTTCACTCAGGCTCTGCCTTCTCCTACTGCATCCTATAGGACAAATACTCTGTGATTGAGAGGAAGTGTATTTCATACTCTCCAGAAATGGGAGTATTGTAAGTAAGAAAACAGCTCACACCTAGATGCAAAGTAGTCTTTGTCAAGATTTTTTTTTTTAATTAACTTGGAGCAACTACTTTTTAAAAATATGGGAACTACCTATGCTGTTGGTAGTTCACTCAGTCACTCAGTCATGTCCAACTCTTTGCAACCGTATAGACTGTGGTCCGCAGGTACCTGTTTTCAGGGGATATTCTAGGCAAGAAAACTGGAGTGGGTTGCCATTTCCTTCTCCAGGGGATCTTCCCAACCAGGGGATCAATCTGTGTCTTCTGCATTGGCAGGTGGATTTTTATAGCTGAGCCACCAGGGAAGCCTGAGGAATTACTTATAGCAAATGCATATTGTGAGGTTTTAAAGGGATATGATTCTTCTTTGAGTGGGTGACACTGTTCATCAGCAAGTAGAGAATGACAGGTAATATTCAAGAGGGGGAGATCATAGTCATTGAATCCCTCTTCTCCCCCTCACCCATATTGCTCTGGCCACACTGGATACCATCTTGTCTGCTGAATGTTCCAGGCAAGGCCTACCCTTCTGCCTAAGAGCCTTTGGTTGAACTGAGCTGTTTTTCCCACTTGGATGCTCTTCCCCAAGAAATCTGCTTAGCCAATTCCTTGTCAAGCTCAAGTCTTCTTCCTAGAGGTTACACTCATCACACTCTTGTTCTCCTTGCCCTAATCTACTTTTTCTTTTTCTAAGGTATTAACCACAACCTACTTACGTTTAAGTTGGATGCTCATTTTTTAATTTTCCTTTGTTTCTACCGCCTGGAATGTAAGCCCTGCAAAGTCAGGCATCTTAATTTGTTTGTTCACTGATGTACCTAAGGCCCCAGAACAGGTCCTGGCACATAGATGGCACTCAATAAATAGTTGATTGAATCAATGGGAGAAAAGGATTCCAAGAGCAAATGGAAAAGCTAGAGAAACACAGAGTTTGGAGGAAGAAGCTAGGGAACTGTGCAGTAAAACCTGGGGTGGAGAAAATAGAAGGCAGCATTCGGCATCTGTGGAGAGAGAAAACTTATGTTCAGGCCAGTGAAAGAGGAGACATAGAAAAGTCAGCCGTGAGGAATGAGGCTGGGATGTCAATGCAGTTTTGATGAAAGTTAAAAGGGAGAAATTATGGCCCAATGGAAGAGACTTATTACTCTTGAGGAATCCAGAAAAAGGCTAAAGATGGTAATTTAACTTGGGAATTGGAGATGGAAGTGTGTAGATCCTAATCAGTTATAAGCTAAAAGTTCAGGCTTTTAGAATTAGGCTAGAGAAGACAAAAGGGCATTTAAGGAGAGTGCTGACAAGCAGTGCCTGGAAAGAATTGTGCTTAATATATTTATACCTGAGCTGTCACTAAAAATGGTAATGGTGCGATTGAGTGCTTTAATTAAATCTGAGCTGTGCTGACCAGACAATGTGAAAGTGTAAGCATTGTGGTACTTCAGTGGAATATGATTTGTGTGAAATTCCTTCTCTCTCTGGCTGCCCCTCTGACTTGTATGTACTCAACTACTCTGAATAACCAATGGTTGTGGCTGGGTAATGTTAGAGGAGGCAATTTAGAAGGAATGCCCTAAAGATATCAGAAACTGGGGAGCAGACCCAAACCAAGGGTGTGGGGTTGTACAGCCGTGTGTGAGGGTGTGCACACATGCAAACATACACACACACACAGACACGCATACACACACACACACACCTATAATGCCAAGTCTGGTCCAGTAGGGGTCATTTTATACTATTTAGTTCAGTTCAATTGTTCAGTCATGTGAGGTTTTAAAGGGATATGATTCTGCTCTGAGTGGGAGTCACTGTTCATCAGCAAGTAGAGAATGGCAGGTGATATTCAAGAGGGGGAGATCATTATAATTGAATCCCTCCTCTGTGGCCCCATGGACTGCAGCACATCAGGCTTCCCTGTCCATTGCCAACTCCCAGAACTTGCTTAAAATCATGTCCATCGAGTTGATGATGCCATCCAATCATCTCATTCCTGTCGTCACCTTCTCCACCTGCCTTCAATACTATTGGGTAGGCCAAAAAGTTCATTTGGGTTTTTTCTGTAACATCTTATGGAAAAACTTAATGAACTTTTTTGGCCAACCCATATTTATTTCTGTTTGCCTCATGGATCTTAGTAGAGTGATAAGTAAGCACTTGGAATTGATAGCATTGGTATTTGGGGGTGGCTTAGCGGTTCAGGGAACATTTTTTTGGCAAAGAGTTAAAAGAAGATGGGATTTAAAAGGTAGTTTTTATAGTTCCCTACATTATCCCACCCTGTACTGGAAATGAGAAGGTAAGCTGACCCCAGGACTATTAGGTAATACCGCTTGATTGATCATGTAAAACTGCTTGGACATCATGCTTTATGTCTTACCACGGGAAGGAATTTCTTTAAAACCTTTTCCTTAAAACTGTGTACCATGATCGACGGGATCTTCAGTAAACATGAGCAGCGTTTTTTTTTTTTTTGTTTTGTTTTTTTGTCTCTCCTGCTGCTGCTAAGTCGCTTCAGTCGTGTCCGACTCTGTGCGACCCCACAGTCGGCAGCCCACCAGGCTCCCCTGTCCCTGGGGTTCTCCAGGCAAGAATACTGGAGTAGGTTGCCATTTCCTTCTCCAATGCATGAAAGCGAAAAGTGAAAGTGAAGTCGCTGAATCGTGTCCGACTCTTCGAGACCCCATGGACTGCAGTCTACCAGGCTCCTCCGCCCATGGGATTTTCCAGGCAAGAGTACTGGAGTAGGTTGCCATTGCCTTCTCCATCATCTTTCCTAGTCTGGGCAAATGAGGTATTTCTGGTAAGTCAGACAGTTCCACCTGCCTCGGGGGTTGGGTGATTTGGGAAGGGTAGAACATGAATGGATTGAAGGATCAGGGTGGAGTGGCACTGACTTATAGCTAGAACATCTTCCTTCAGCTTATTCTTCCTATTATCCTTCTGAAATGGCTCTTAAAAATAAGTGAGTGGCCACTAATACTATCATGCAAAGTTTTTTGAAGTTAGAGTACATTTCCTCCTTGTCTTTGAATCTACTAATGAGCTTTGATCCCTGGCATCTTCCCAATATTGTTTGCCTTTGATTGCTGACATAATGGATATGTTGTTATTTTCTGTAAACTCTACAAACAGGTCTTACATAACCTAATTAGCATTGAGGTTAATTAATAGGGAGGAAATTGGCCTCTTGAAAAAAGTGAAGATTTGTATACAATGTCATTACACACTGAAGGCTGGAAACAGAAAGAAGGAAATATAGAATGCTGTTTTTTAGGATTAATAAGACTAGGCTTCTTTTATGTACTTATTGAAAAGTAGAATATGAACCCTGATGTATTGCATTGTAAAGAACATTCTGGAAACACCTGAGATACTCTTCATCAATAAGATGCTATGGCAAGCTTTTCCCTTCTAAATTATTGACTCTTTAGTGCTTTGGGGAAACAACTTTAAAACCTGGAAGATAGAAAATCATGCTCTTCCTGGCCCAAGGATGTATACAAAGTGATTAAAAAAAAAAAGCCAGTGTAGATGATATCATTTGTTTAAACATTGAGGTCATTAGTCCTTATGTACTATATTAAAAAAAAAAAACTAGCAAGAGAAATGTCTGCTCTATGGAAACAAAAATACACAGAATTTATAATGTTAGTCATTTCTATCCATTGCCAAATGAAAAAGACTATTTTTTTAGCTCTTTAAATAAAAATTATAAAGAAAAATGACAGTGTTCTAGATGTCATTATGATGATTCTAAACAAAGAACACAGATCAGCACACAAAGGGAATGTTTAGTAAGACTGTGATTTCATTCTTGACCAGATAGGGAACTAAAAGGATGTATATTTTCCCATCTATATCCCACCAGTATTCGGGTGTGAACACTTACTGTAAACAGTAGATAATTTTACTAGTTTTATGGAATTATGTAAGAGCTTCCCATTAGTGAGTATTTTAAGTAGTCAGTATATAAAAAACATGATGATGGAGGAAGTTGAAGGGCAAAGATTAACTATATCCCCATATCTGAAGTGTAGGTATAGATTTTGAGTGTGAGAGGTTTAGGAAAATGGAAGCAGGCGGAGCAACAAAGAAAGGATGCTGTGGGAATTTCAGAGGAATTGTTCCACATCTTGGGCAATTTTATTTTCAGCAGATTCAAAAAGGTAGAATGAAAATGGTAGCTATGGAACTGGTCCCAGAATATCAGTCCCAGAATATCTAAGGAGAAGGCTGGCCAGGAAGACGGCTGGGGAGAGACGGAAGCTGTGGGAAGAGCGTCGAGGAGCCAAAAATAGATTTGATTTTTCTGTTTTGTCCACTTTCTAGGTAAAAGTTCCCCTTGTGCTGGGGAGAGATGAAAATACATTTCTTATGCCAGACTGAATGTTTGGCCAGAATACAATCACCCTTTGGTTGCTAACAATCTGTACACCTTTAGCAAACCCAAGTCTTGATATTATAGTGCACTGGAAGCAGCCGGCTTCCTAGTGCTTCATTTTGACACTTGGAATAGTGATGTTAATACCACTGACTTTCTGAAAGAACAGTTTGGGGAAGGCAAAAAATGGTATCTGCTTGTGTTAACAGACTGCTTAGTTATAAGTTGCTCTCAAAGGTCAATTTTTGAGGCTTCCTACCATCTCTGATGACAATTATAAATATATTTGCAGCTTTATTATATTTTCTTACTTTTTTCTTCATTTTGGCTATTCTTTTGGTTCAGAACATATATCAGGGCCCATTACCTACTATTTACATTGGTTTGTTACTTAAACCTCTTTAGACCTTGAAAATGTGAAGTCTTGAGAGGAAAATAATCTTATATTTGTTAGGGTTGGAAAGATACCATGAAGGTCAAGATTTATCATTTTTATTTACTGAAAGGTTCTTAAGACATTTTACAAAGATCATTGTGCCTGAGCTGGAGAATGAAGGAGGACTAAGCATAAATAATCAGCAACTGTGAATACTGAATTAGCTCTAAGAACAGCATTTCCTATTTTGGGTTTCCAATGTTTAGAATTATTAACAGAGTCTGAAACCTAGGCTAACACGAGTAGCAGCTTTCATGAAGACATTGAGCCTTTTAGGGACAAGCATGGTGACATGCCAAGCTGTCACTGGAGGGGCTGCTCTCCTTCAGGCAGTAACTGGCCTGTGCAATGTGATAGCAGAGCAACTGGTGCTGAAACATAGGGAAGACCACGTAGCTGTGGCTGGTCCCATAAAGGGTGGCTGAACTTTCCTACACACTTGAAATAGACATGTATAGTTTTCTAGAGACATTGTGGGGGGCAGTTTATTACCACTGAAAAAGGAGGACATTTGTTTACCTTTTAGCAGCACAAAAAAAGCTAAAATGTACTCAGACAGTGTCAAGATCTGATACTGAAATTTAGCATGTGATAGCTTTAGAAGGCTGAGCAGAAAGGCGAGATTTTAATGAGTCCTTTAAATGTCATGCTCAGAAATTGTACTATATTGTAGACCATCCCAATAAACAACTCTAGAATCTTTCTAACAAAAGGATCCCCTATAGTTGGGAGGCAGGATAGTTCTTGAACATGGACTTGTATACCTGTCCATGCACTATCAATTGAATGGAACAAGAGTTTATTTGGACCTGCTATGTGGTAGACATTGTGATAGACTCGAGATGGAAAAACCAGAAGACTTAGTTCCTTCCTAACAAAGGAAAACAAAAGACAGGTGTAAATGGATATTCTGCTGACAGTGTAACTTGTGATATTGTTTCTCTGTTCTAGTTGGTAAAGGGCTGGAATATGACTTTGTTACCCTTAGGAGAGTATATTATTTTTCAGGCAGTGAAGATAGCTCCCTTTTCCCAAAGGTGGCCATAGTCCCATTCTTCCTGCCCCAATTTAACTTCCCCTATTAAGCTGGCAAGTAGGGTTGATATACTTTGGTAGTAGGGCAGAAAGCCCTGTTTTTCAGGGTAATGAGTGATCAGAAATCGATGGAGATGCCTTTCCTGTACAACCACTGGGAGGATGATGTGTAGCTTGATTATCTGTGAGAGGAGATGTACTGAGACACTTTGCCTCTCAGAGGGTGAAAGGGAAAATTGTTTTTAATCTAGTGGATGAGAGTGTGCTAAAATTAATTAAGACTGGAGACCAGGCCTGTAAGGACAGATGCTGAATCATCTCTGACACAGCAGTCCCAACCTGGCTGATGCCCAGGATGTGGTGAATATGAAGCTCTCAAAGCCTTGGGAATCCAAGCCGGGGGCAATCTCAACCAAGATGAATTTCCAGGAGTGGTCTCATTCTCTTTTGAAATTCCACAGTTGGCCTATGGAAAGACTTGGCGTTCTGCCTTTACTCTCTGCATAGAACATTCCAGATCAATTAGAAGCATTAGGTAAGTACCTCCTCAGCTCCTCCCTGTGGCACTTCCAAATCCCGCCTCCTCAGCTCCTCCCCTCCTCTTCCCCTTTTAGATTAGGGAGGTATTCTTTCTCCAGGTACAGGCCAAGGCTTCCTGTCCTCAGAACATTCCATACTTAACCCATCTCTAGCTTGTATGTTTAGTTATGATTCCTCAACTCTAGCCTTCTCACCCATATTTAAACCTTAACAAATTTTTTGACAATAAAACCTCCTTCAACTTCTGCCTTCAATCTTTCCCAACATCAGGGTCTTTCCAGTGAGTCAGTTCTTTGCATCAGGTGGCCAAAGTATTGGAGCTTCAGCTTCAGCATCATTCCTTTCAATGAATATTCAGGACTGATTTCCTTCAGGATGAACTGGTTTGATCTCTTTGCAGTCCAAGGGACTCTCAAGAATCTCCTCCAGGACCACAATTCAAAAGCATCAATTCTGTGGCGCTCAGCTTTCTTTATGGTCCAACTCTCACATCCATACATGACTACTGGAAAAACCATAGCTTTGACTAGACGGGCCTTTGTCGGCAAAGTAATGTCTCTTCTTTTTAATATGCTGTCTAGGTTGGTCACAACTTTTCTTCCAAGGAGTAAGCGTCTTTTAATTTCATGGCTGCAGTCACCATCTGCAGTGATTTTCAGTTCAGTTCAGTCGGTCAGTCGTGTCCTACTCTTTGCGACCCCATGAATTCAGCACGCCAGGCCTCCCTGTCCATCACCAACTCCCGGAGTTCACTCAGACTCACGTCCATCAAGTCCGTGATGCCATCCAGCCATCTCATCCTCTGTCACCCCCTTCTCCTCCTGCCCCCAATCCCTCCCAGCATCAGGGTCTTTTCCAATGAGTCAACTCTTCGCCTGAGGTGGCCAAAGTGAGCCTAAGAAAATAAAGTCTCTCACTGTTTCCATTGTTTCCCCATCTATTTGCCATGAAGTTATGGAACTGGATGCCATGATTTTAGTTTTTTGAATGTTGAGTTTTAAGCCAACTTTTTCACTTCAAGTCCTAACTTGTTTTATTTATTTATTAATTTTTACTGGTGTATAGTTGCTTTTCTATGTTGTGTTAGACTGTACAGCAAAGTGAATCAGCTATACATATCCATATATCCCTTCTCTTTTGGATTGTCTTCCCATTTAGGTCACCGCAGAGTACTGAGTAGAGTTTCTTTTGCTGTACAGTAGGTTCTCATTAGTTATCTATTTTATATGTTTATATGTGTGTGTGCGTGTGCATGTGTGTATGCTAAGTCACTTCAGTAATGTCCGACTCTTTGAGATCCTGTGGACTGTAGACTGCCAGCCTTCTCTATCCATGGGATTGTTCAGAAGAGAATACTGGAGTGCATTGTCATGCCGTCCTCCAGGAGGTCTTCCTGATCTAGGGACTGAATCGAACCTGCATCTCCTGTGGCTCCTGTATTACAGTTAGATTCCTTACTGCTGAGCCGCCGGGAAAGTCCATCTATTTTATACACAGTATCAATAGTGTATGGGCTTCCCTTGTGGTTCAAATGGTAAAGAATCTTCCTGCACATGTGGAGACCTGGATTTGATCTCTCCTTTGGGAAGATCCCCTGGAGAAGGGAGTGGCAACCCACCCCAGTGTTCTTGCCTGGAGAATTCCATGGACAGAAAGCCTGGTAGGTTCCAGTCCATGGGGTTGCAGAGAGTTGGACACGACTGAGTAACTAACTCTTTCACACTTCACTTCATTGGTAGTGTATATATGTCAATCCAAATTCCCCAATTCATTCCACCCCCTCTTCCCCTCCCCTCTATAGTATCCATATGTTTGTTTTCTATGATCTGTGTCTCTATTTCTGCTTTGCAAATAAGTTCATCTGTATCTTTTTTCTAGATTCCACATATAAGTGATATTATACTGTATTTGTTTTTCTCTTTTTTACTTATTTCACTCTGTATGACAATCTCTAGGTCCATCCACATCTCTGCAAATGGCACAGTTTTGTTCCTTTTTATGGCTGAGTAATATTCCATGTAGATGTGTACCACATCTTTTTTATCCATCCCTCTTGTTGATGGGACCTAGCTTTTAAAGGTTGTTTATGTACAACTGTCCTTATTTCCTTACCTTCCATTCATTTTGGCTTCCACCCATCAAGCCACATAAGCAGCTGTCATTAAAGTCACCTGTGACTTCTCTGTCACTAAAGCCCGTGATAGTTTTCAGTTCTCATTTTATCCAACTTATTCATAGTATGCCCTCCTCTTGAAACATCCTCTCTTGGCTCTGATAGAGCGACATCCTCCTAGTTTGCCTCTACTTTGGTGACCACAGTCTTTTGTATCTTCCTTTCTCTGGCCATTGAATATTGGCCAAGCTTTGGACCTAATTCCTCAAGCTTTGGATTTAGTCTCTTCTCTCTTTTCCCTGACCATTCTGATCCCCATCTTTAGTGGAACTTTGCTGACAGTTTTGCTGATCTAGTATCTCTTGCTCCTTCTTTTAATGCCATCTTACCCATAGGTTTTTTTTTTTTTTCTGATAGAGAGGAAGCACCTCCATTATAGTCATTGGGCATGGTCTTAATGGGACCACCAGTCAAAGATCTCTGCTTTTACCTGAACAGCAAAATTAGAATTTCATTTCTGGGAATACTTATCTCAAATGCCAGAGGATGGAAAAAAATGGGGTTGAATTATTCCTGTGGTGTGATGCTTTGAAGTTAGCACTCATTGATTTATACTTCCTCAGTCCCCAGAGCCAGTCTATACTTTCCTTCTTAGGCTTAAATCTTTTCTTGAGACCTATACCATATTTCCTTGTATTAAATTCTTTTATCATCACTTTTCATTTAATCTAGCCCAGGAGGATTTCTAATTCTTGCAACCAAAAAATTGTGACTGACACATACCCATTGCCTCAAGTGTCATCCCCAGATAGATGCTTTTCCAGCTTTTATCTCCAGCCCAGAACTCTCTGAGCTCTACTATTATTTCCATTTACCTACCTGACATTTCCAAAGCATCTTAGTCAACATGTCCAAGACTGAACTCATGGTCTGTATTTCAAGGCTTTTTCTTTTCTCTTCATGGCACCATCATCCATCAGTTAAGTGAGTCAGAAGCCAAAGAGTTGATACTTTTCACATCTTCCCTGTTGCATATCCAGTTTATCAAGAAGTCTTTTTAAATTTTACTACCTAAATTTCTTTTTCTCCTATTATTCCTTAGTCCAAAGTACCAACATCCTTCTGGATGAATGTAAAAGCTTCCTAACTTGGTGACCAATATCTACCATTTCCTTCTTCCATTCTTTTCTCAAAACTGTGGCCAGAATATTAAAAAAAAAGCAAACCTGATGATATTGCCCTTGTTTAAAACCTTTCGATGGCTTTCCATTGGTTTAGAATAATGACTCAAAAACTTAACTTGGCTTACAGGACCCTGAATTGTTTAGGCTGTTTCTTCAAGCTTCATGTCACTCCACATCTCAACCCTCTCCCTATTTCAGATTCTTAAACCCACTAGGTTTCCTTCTGCCATAAATTCTTTGTATCTTACTCTCTGCATAGAAGGCTCTTCCCTATTGGAGTCTAGAGCACAGATTTGGGAGTTGGCAAAATGTGGGTGTGAACTCAGCTTTGGTTATTTTCACTTTATTGTATGGATCTTTTATTTTTTAATTTGATGATCTAGCAAATTGAGATCAACATTACATGATAATATGAATGATCTAGTCGTTCTCTTGTGCAAGAGAGAAACTCAAAGAGTCGGATGACTGGATAGGGCTAATGCTTCTTTTAGGTTAGATGCAAGGTAGGGAAGGAAACATCACAATTCAGAGGCCTACATTATAATCATAAAAGGAATGCTGATTGTACCAGTTATGTTTCTGAGCTCATTTGAGTTTCAGTAAGACTGGATATGGCCTACCACCTTCCTTCATCTTGATATTTTATCACTCCTAGATATTAATTTAGCCATCACTTCCTCAGAGAAGTCTTCTCTGAATCCCACTCTGCCCTGTTTATTGTGCAGTTTAAATAGGGGATTAAGTTGTACATCTCTAGTTGTAAATTCTCATAGTAGACCCAGATGTGAATGGGGTCATTTGGGATTAGGTGGGACAGCCATCTCTGGCTTAAATAATGAGATCAAATTATTTGTCGGGAGCCACGTTAGGCATTACTGACAAATGGAGGCATGGCCCCAACCCCCTCTCCTCATCTCATAGGCACGGTCCTAGGATGAAGGAGTTAGGCCTTGTGATTCTGACTTGTTCTGTCCTTTCTTCAGTTGAGTTGGCTGGAAAGAATGTTAAGGTGCTTATTGTTCTTGAGAGAAACATGAGAAAGCACAAAGCCTTCTGCAGTTGTGCCCAGAAAATAATCTGTAAAATAACCATTGACATTTGTTCAAGGAACTTTACAAAGAATGTCCCAGGATGAGCACGTAGGCCACAACTTGAGGCCATGGGAAGGATTGTTTTCTGAGACCTGTTTGTGAAGGAAATATTTATGGCAAAAGAAGTTTGCTGAGTTTAGGGTTTAGGAATAATTAAGAGTAGCTAGAAGCCTTTTTAGGAGATAGTGATCTTAAGATGCTAGAGGCAAACAGGATTTAGAAAGATAAGAAATAAACTGAGGAATGTGGCATGAGTTACAATGTAATCCCAAGTTAAGTATAGGACACATAAGAGAAAGTAGATAATAGGTAGTAAAGCCGATTCTGAGAGAATCGCTAAAGCAGGAACTCTGTTTGAAGGACAACGGTGATTTCTGGAGACAATAAATCTGGGTGGGGGGAACTGAAATGTCAAACCTCTGACCTAATGCTTTTGTCAAAGTATAAAAGAGAACCTGAAGCTTGAAATAAGCGTGTAGTTCCATACTATGAGTCAGAGGCTACATCATCATCCGCCGACACCGCTCACCCCTTCAGGCTGGTTCCCTGGCTGCTGGAGCTGGACTCCGGCAATTATTATTAATATCTTACATAGGGGTGTATCAGGGTATCCTGGTGGTAGGAGGGGAGACTTGAAGATTGCTTAATTCTCCTCAGTGATGGTATTGTCTGTCTTTATGGTCTTCATTGTGTAATTTTAGCTTTACTCATGGTTCCAAGTTGTCTGCCATTCAGTGAAAGAAGAGGGTCTGGTTCTTGCTACAAGTCTCCATATAGAAGCAAGCACCGATTTCACAGATGTAACCCCAGTAGTCTTATCTTCATGTATTATGCCCTACTTCCATATATGTGTATTGCATATGCGTATACACATATATACATATCCTCATACCACTAAGGATTTACACCTGGGCTCATTCTAGGATCCTCCTCCTGATTCATGTGGAAGGGTACACACAGAATGACAACTCAGCCAGCCAGGAAAGGAGAGAAGAGGCTGTTGTGCGGGTCACCCACTCTGTGACATCCCAGAGACAAAGTACTCTGGGAGGGTATTTTGTAAAAGCTCCTCTAAACCATGTTTCTTTTCTCCAGAGCATTTCTTTCAGTTTGTCATTACATATTTATTAATGTTACTGCTAAAGTCTGTCTCCTCCATTCATCTAAGCTTTCATCAGAACAAACTTGTGACTCTCAGTCCCTGGCACTTAGCAGAGTCTGGCTCCTAACAGGCACTCAGTAAATACATGTAGACTGTATAAGCCAGTGAGCCCAGGCTGTGTTCCTTTTGCGTGTGGAAGCAGGATTGGCTTCCCTTTCTGGACTCTCTCTATCCTTAGGCTCTTGGACCATGGTAGGATGAATCCCCAGGAAGGAGGTCCAGGGCTCCCAATTGCATTCAGTCCTCTATTTGCAGATTCTGTACTTGTAATTTGCCTACTTGCTAAAATTTATTTATATCTTGCAAATTAATGCTCTCAGCACTTTTGTAAGTCATTTGCAAATATCCACAGAGTGATAAAAATGTGAATTGCCCAATCTACATGTTCCCTGCTGAACAGACCAAGATGTCACCCTGCCTCATTGTTTGTGCTCTCATAATGTAAATGTGTCTTTTTTTTGTGGTCTATTTGCTGCTGCTTCTGCTAAGTCACTTCAGTTGTGTCTGACTCTGTGCCATCCTATGAACAGCAGCTCCCCAGGCTCCTCCCTCCACAGGATTCTCCAGGCAAGAATACTGGAGTGGGTTGCCATTTCCTTCTCCAGTGGTCTATTTAGTGCCATGTTTTTTTATATATGGGCTTCCCTTATAGCTCAGTTGGTAAAGAATCTGCCTGCAATGCAGGAGACCCTGGGTTGATTTGTGGGTCAGGAAGATCTGCTGGAGAAGGGATAGGCTACCCACTTTAGTATTCTTGGGCTTCCTTTGTGGCTCAGTTGGTAAAGAATCTGCCTGCAATGCAAGAGACCCTGGGTTGATTCCTGGGTTGGGAAGATCCCCTGGAGAAGGGAAAGGCTACCCACTCCAGTATTGTGGCCTGGAGAATTCCATGGACTATATAGTCCATATGGTTGCAAAGAGTCAGACACAACAGCGACTTTCACTTTCACTTTATGTGTGTGTGTGTGTGTGTGTGTGTGTGTGCTTTTTGTTGGTGACTTCACTGTTTAAATGGCTCCCAAGTATAGTGCTGAAGTGCTGTCTACTGCTCCTAAGTACAAAAAGGCTATAATGTGCTTACAGAAAAAAATGTTAGATAAGCTTCATTCAGGCATGAATTATAGTGCTGTCAACTGTGAGTTCAATGTCACTGAACGACCAATACATATTTTAAAAGGGATGTTTAAATAGAAACAGACGTAAAACAAGGTTTTGTACTGATTCGTTTGTGAAAGTGTTGTGACTAGAGGCTTATAGGAACCTAACCCTGTGTTTCCCCTAGGAGCAATGTTTGGTATTCACTAACTCAGAGTTCCAGGCAACATTATGGAACATAACTACTGTGAATAATGAGAGTTCAGTGTACTTTGGGTTTTTAAAAAAATTTCCGTGAAGAGTAAATGAGAGGACTATATTAGCTCTCACAGATTGTAGGAATATTCATAAGATTACATGGTTAACACTATAGCTTTGTAGATTCTCTGACAGAAATTATACAAACCTGCTGTTAGCATTTTCAGATGAATACAGGTGGTTCCCCCTCTTCCATCTCTGTCCTCTTCCCATCTCTGTCTTTTTATTTTGCACGAGGAAGAACCTTGCATGCATGTGTGAATACTTCAGACTCCAGGTTCAAGCCCTCTTCATACCTGCCACCAGATACTTGGAGCCCTTACTCCGAATATTTGCCCCTTGGTGATAGCTGTAGCCAAGAGGTGAGTATACGGGTGTCATGGTCTACACTTGGGAGGCAGGCCAAGAAAAAGGCCTTTGTTAACACTGGAAGAGGGCTCAGAAATATTAGGCAGGAAATAGTAGGATCCCAGCTACTGGGTTTAGAAGGTGGACATACACAGACTTTGAGTGTTCAAGTCCTTGTACTTTTCCCTTGGCTTCTTTGCCCCATTGTAGGTAAAAGATAGAGTAGGACTTTATAGAGAACTGGGCTTAGCACAGGAGTGCTAGTTTACAAAGTCTAAAGTAAGTACTGTGCGTGCGGTATGGTTTGGTACAAAAGTGGTTAGTGGGACAAAAGTGGTTATTTCTATTTCCAAATTAGGTAGAAGTGGGAGAGGGAAGAAATAGGACATTCTCTATAGAAAAATGACATATGAACTCAGTTTTTAGAGAAGATTAGGAACTTTCCAAGTGTGCTGAGATAAGGATGGAGTTAGAAGGAGAAAATATGTCAAGCAGGGGCTGGAGTGTGAAAAAAAAAATTAAAGACTCAATATGATAGCATTTTCCATGAACTGTGAGTAATTTAGTAGGGCTATAGCATAACACGAGAGACATGGAGGCTCATAGGGTAGTGAACCTGTGTCGCTGAGGGCCTTTCTTGTTTTAGAGGCTTTCTCTACTCCTTTCTTTTACTGGTGTTGGGGAATTATCTACCAATACCATCCAATCTCTTTTAGTTATAGCAACATGCATGTTGGATTGGAGAAGTGTAAGTTTGGCAGGAAGACTTTGGAAGTTGCTATAAGTTTATTGTAATGTTCTCAGGTGAAAGGTGAAGAGGAGGTGAACCTTAGTCATAGCACTATGGAAACATGTTTATTATGTAAGAGGCACTTTCCCAAGTGTTTTACAGATATGATTTAATCTTTATATGAATCTTGAGCAATAGGTACTATTATTTATCCCAATTTTATAGATGGAGCAACTCAGGCCAAAAAAACACAAAAGGTTAAATAAGACACTTACTATTAACTGAATGTCTGTGTCCACTCAAAATTCACATGTTGAAGACCTAATCATTAATATGATGGTATTTGGTGGTGAGGGCTTTGGGAGGTAGTTAGGTGTAGAAAGATTATAGGGAGAATCCCCATGATCATATTACTTCCTCTATAAGAGAAGAGGAGACCAGAGCAATCCCTTTTCATCATCTGTGGAATCATCAAGAATACAACCATATGTAAAGCAGGAGACAGGTTCCCACCAAAATTCTAACCTTGCTAGCCCCCTGATCTCAGACTTCCAGACTCTAAAAGTGTCAGAAATAGATGTTTGTTTTTAAATGTGGCTGCTCATTGGAATCATATCTGGAGCTTTGGAGAAAAGAAAAAAACAATACCTGGGCATTTATGTTTTTCAAAAAACTCTAAGATAATTTTAATGTGCACCTGAATTTTAAAAGGCAATTACAAGTTTAAAAACAGCTGGACTATATGATGATCTTTTACTTTTATCTGGTTTGTTTCACTTTTTCTATTTCATATTTATGCTCCCATTTCATTTAATTTATGTTCTCTAATTTCTTCATTGCTTTTTTTGTTGTTCTTTCTCAAGCCTTTATCAAGTGTAGAAGAAAAGCTCAAATATATATAAGTTCTCAGGTGGTGCCAGTGGTAAAAGAACCTGCCTGCCAATGCAGGTACACGTGAGATATGTAGATTTGATCTTTGGGTTGGAAAGATCCCCTAGAGGAGGGCAGAGCAACACACTCCAGTATTCTTGTCTGGAGAATCCCATGGACAGAGGAACCTGGTGGGCTACGATCCATAGGATCGCAAAGAGTCAGACAGGACTGAAGCGACTTAGCATGTACATGCTCATCTGTATTATAATATTTAATTTTAGAAAACTTGTGACTTTTTGCTTAGTTAAAAATTTTAGGACATTTTGGTTCCACTTGTTTGACTAAGTGTAAATAGAATGCTATATTTCTAATTTATTTTCACTCAAAACTTTGATATATTTCCATTTATTTGGCATCTAATATTACTGCTAAAAGTCTAGAAAGTTTATTATTTTAGTGATTTTTGGAAAAAAGTTTGAATGAGGCTTGAGACTTCTAATCCAATTCTAAGAATATAAAAAAAAATACTATGTTGTAAAAAAAAAGGAAATTAATATGTGACACAGTTTTATTAACTAAAATACAGATTTTGTTCAAATTTCACAAAATTTTACACTAGTGTCCACTATGTGTTTTCATACCTTATTCAACCTCTCACATTTTATTTAGTTGTATTGAGCAGCTTCAGCAGCATACAACAGATTCTGATAAATTCTCTTTTCATTTGTATTCTATTACAAATACTTTCTGATTTTCTTTGTCAATGGCTTCTTAGAACACCACCCAGCTTTTAAAAGTAGACATTTAATTTCCAAATACATCATGTTTTAACTGTACTTTGATATTAATTTCTCATTTTGATATTAATTTTTTTTTTCAGTTTTTTAACTTTATTGAGACTTTCTATGGCTAAGTCAAAGTTCTCTCTTGGTAAATGTCACACTGCACTTGAAAATATGTGGGTTATTTTCAGATATCTTTTGACATTGATTTCTAACACAATTCCACAGTGATAAGACAACAGATTCTGTATGATTTCAATACCTTTAGACATGAAACTTTGCACCTTGTTTTATGTCTCTGGATATGTTCTAGTGTCTCCTTTTTTGTGAGAACTTGAATAGAACTTGTATCCTGCTGTTGTGTGAAATTATATAAATCTTAATTATGTTGAATTGGTTCGTACTGCTTTTCAGGTCTACTATATCCTCCTACTTTACTGTCTATTCATTGTATTGATTTTTGAGAGTTTGATATTGAAACTCCAACTAAAAATCTTAATTTATCTATTTAAAAAATAATAGTAATACCTAGTAGAACTATGTGTAACTTTGTTCTTTATTTTCCAAGTCTCCTGTAAATGTGTTATCATCCTTTCACAATTTAAAAAGCAAAAAAAAAGCAATAAATGTTTGCTATTTAAGCCATCCTATCTATGGTATTTTTGTTGTAGTATTCTGAGCTAATAAACTGTTGAAGGTCATATTTTTAGTAGCTATTGTTCTGGAGACTTTGTTCTTAACCTCTAGGATAAGTTGTGAAGCGAGATGAGGGAGAATTTGAGAGATTATAGAGAGATCTGATCTTCAACCTAGTGACAGATTAGACGTGGAGGATGAGAAACGAAAAATGGTTCTAGGATAGACTCCAGATGTAACGTGAGAAAATATTGGTGACAATTAGAAATGGAGAATGCAAAAAGAGCAGTGATCTTGGGAGGAAGAGGCTGTGTCCCCCCTGGAGCAGGCTGAGCTAGAGGTGATGATGGTGCTTTCAAGTGGAGATGCCCAGCAGGCAGGTCCTGGAACTCAGAGGAAGGTCAGTCAGAAGGGTGGCTCCAGTGCAAGGCAAAGGCTTCTCATCTGTAGTGAGCAACCTTTAGCTAACAGAGAACTAATAGAAAAGCCTGGAAGTGACTCATTTGCCCCAAAGGTAGCAAAGATAGACAATAAAAGTGTAAACTGTAAATTTTATCACCTACCAGCAGAACAACAATAGCGAGTTATTTAACCTTTCCAGCCCTTGCTTTTTCAATCTGTAAAATTGAAATCATAAAACCTTTCTCATGGTATGATTTGAGGATTAAATGGGAAAGTATTTAGAAAATACTTTTAGTATTTATAACAGTGAAAGTATTTAGAACAGTGCTCAGCACATAATAAGGGATAGGTGATGCTTTTTATTTATGGCAGATTTTCTGCAAACAGACTTTAATTCCAAAGCAGAGTTAATCTCTTCTTGTCTGTCTCTGCAACAAAATGAAAATCTTTTGAAGAAACTTTTTCATAAAACAGATCTCTGTAAAGCAAAGCCCATTTTGCCATAGGAATTGTTACTGGGAATGATGTAATAACAGGTACATACCACATTCATATACACACAAAAATGTTGCTTGTTTATTTTTTCCTGTAAATTTCTTCCACTCCTTGAGTTCCTGCTGAATACTAAACAAGTCAAATATAGTCCCACACAAAACTTTTAATCCTCATCAAGAACTTAGAATAGTAGTGACAGTCTCCTTCAGGTAAATGCTGATAGATTGTCTTCCTTCAATTCTATCAGATTTGTCTTTCCTGATTGTCTTCTCCTTCTAGACTTGTCTCCAAGACAGTGCCTGGGTGAACGGTGTTAGGTGTGGGAAATGGTTACTCTTGAAGTGGCAGCAAGAGGTGGTGAGACCCAGTGCAGGCCTTTCCGCTGGGCCTCTGATTTCTGAGGTCATTCTTGTTGGCTTTGTGTTGGCATTTAGTTCTCATGTCTATGGCTGGTGAATTTATGATGTATTCTGTCAGTCTGATGAAGCCTCAGCTTAGTTCTTGCTGGCTATTACCCCTCACCTGAGGTCTAGTGTGCCTGTGCCTCCTTTCAGCTCCAGCCTGGGTACCCTGCTCTGTAGCCCAGAGCCTGGGGTCATTTCACCCCATTACAACAAACCCTTGAAAAAACTCTTGAGACAGAGCATCCTTGACTTCCACTCTGCAACTCCCTGGACTGGGAGACCATCAAGGCTCTTCCATCTCACATGGGAGCCCAGGATGGCTGGGGAGCCCTAACTCTAGCGATTTCCCTTTCCTCAGTAGCTTGTGTCATCACTTCATCTGCAGCAGCAGGTTAGGGTGAGTGTATAAGTGTGTATGCTCTCTTAGTCACAAACAAGGATATGGCCACAGCTCTGTTGTGCTTTGAGTTTTCTACTCAACCTAATTATCATACTTTCTTTTTTTTTTAATTTTTATTTTTACTTTATTTACTTTACAATACTGTATTGGTTTTGCCATATGTTGACATGAATCCGCCACGGGTGTACATGAGTTCCCAATCCTGAACCCCCTTCCCAACTCCCTCCCCACAACATCTCTCTGGATCATCCCCGTGCTTGAGACACTGTATTATGTGGTCAGAAAAGCCAGATCCAAAGGAGTTGGATAGAAGAGGCTTTTCATCTCCCCATTAGTTTTGTGGGATATTCTCCATGGCCTGTTCACTTCCTTAATGAGATGATCTTTCTTTTTCCCCATTCCTAGAACTACAGGGGAAATGAAAATACATAGATTATTTCAGTGATACAAATGCCAGGAGCTTTTGTTTCCGGTTAAAGACTAAGCCATTGATACAAGCCACCAAAACGCTCAAAGGAATGATAAGACTGCCATAAAACTTTACAAAAACATATATAATAAAGCTATTTTAAATCTTATAAAATCATTTTAATGTTTTTTGTATCTCAGCATATGTAAGAAATTCTACAGCATCATGTGTTGCTTGAACATAGAAAATTAAACTCAGTTGTGTCATTAATTGGACTTCATTAAAGCCAATAACTAACACAACAAGCATTCATTAAACTGTGGAAAATTCTGAAAGAGATGGGAATACCAGACCACATGACCTGCCTCTTGAGAAATCTGTGTGCAGGTCAGGAAGCAGCAGTTAGAAATGGACATGGAACAACAGACTGGTTCTAAATACGAAAAGGAGTACGTCAAGGCTGTATATTGTCACCCTGCTTATTTTACTTCTATGCAGAGTACATCATGAGAAACGCTTGACTGGGAGAAGCACAAGCTGGAATCAAGATTGCTGGGAGAAATATCAGTCACCTCAGATATGCAGATGACCCACCCTTATGGCAGAAAGTGAAGAGGAACTAAAAAGCCTCTTGATGAAAGTGAAAGAGGAGAGTGAAAAAGTTGGCTAACATTCAGAAAACGAAGATCATGGCATCCAGTTCCATCACTTCATGGGAAGTAGATGGGGAAACAGTGGAAACACTGTCAGACTATTTTTGAGGCTCCAAAATCACTGCAGATGGTGATTGCAGCTATGAAAGTAAAAGACACTTACTCCTTGGAAGGAAAGTTATGACCAACCTAGATAGCATATTGAAAAGCAGAGACAATACTTTGTTAACAAAGGTCTGTCTAGTCAAGGCTATGGTTTTTCCAGTGGTCATGTATGGATGTCGAGAGTTAGACTGTGAAGAAAGCTGAGTACCGAAGAATTGATGCTTTTGAACTGTGGTTTTGAAGACTCTTGAGAGTCCCTTGGACTGCAAGGAGATCCAACCAGTCCATCCTAAAGGAGATCAGTCCTGAGTGTTCATTGGAAGGACTGATGCTGAAGCTGAAACTCCAATACTTTGGCCACCTCATGCGAAGAGTTGACTCATTGGAAAAGACTCTGATGCTGGGAGGGATTAGGGGCAGGAGGAGAAGGGGACGACAGGATGAAATTGCTGGATGGCGTCACCGACTTGATGGACATGAGTTTGGGTGAACTCCAGGAGTTGGTGATGGACGAGGAGGCCTGGTGTGCTGCGATTCATGGGGTTGCAAAGAGTTGGACATGACTGAGTGACTGAACTGAACTGAAATATTTAATAGCTAAAATTTAGCCTGCTTTTTAGAGTGTGGTTAAATGTTCTGGATAGTAAGTAATCCATACACTTACTAGCAATGTGTTCCTAAAAATGTTACTTAACTCTTCTGTGCCTAAGATGCTCAATTTGTAAAGTGGGAATATTAATGACATCTACAGTATAGCTTATTGTGAAGGTTATATTAGAATGCTGCTTGGGCATGTAGTAGGTACTATTTTAGGATTTGTTTTATTCATTATTATTTATCCCTTTGATCATTATCTTTTTATTCTTTTTGGTATATGTCACTGCAGCAGCTGAACATTTGAGATTACTTGTGATATCTATAATTGATATCTGATGGTTTGGAAAACAAAAACACCTTATATTTAAGTATGAGTTGATTTTCATTCCTTCACTGTTTTTCAGATGGCTAATTTATTGTCCACTCAGATATGCCATAATATTCTTTTTGCTTCTCTTTCTCTCAAAGTTCTTTGAGCATGAAATAGTTCAGGTATTACAATGATTTTAGTCATTTAAAAATCTATTTAAACAGAATTCTTTTTAAAGGCAGAAGATATGGTGTCATAGTATTTGCTAATCAGAGCTATATCCTCATAGGTTGCATCAAAGATGAGGAAAGTTAGCAGAAATGAATGTTAGATGTTGGAAAGGGCATTAAACCATCTTATAGTTTAAATTTGTATTTCTGGGATTACTAGTGAAGTGATCCCGTCCTTACATTTGTTTGTTCACTAGTTGATTACTTTTTTTTTCTAAATTGCTTGTTCCTGTCTTTTGTCCATTTATCTGCTGAAGTTCTTACTGATTGGTGCCTTGATTTACAAGAGATCCTCAAAATTATTAAAACCTATTTGCTACGTGTTGTAAATATTTGTTTTTTACCAGTTGCCTTTTGATTTCAGACATGAAAAGTTTTGTAGTTTTATATAATCAAACCTATTGTCTACATATTTTGAGACTTTTTATGTTGCTTTTAAGGTTAGAGAATTTTCCTCTGAAGACATTTGACAGTAACTTATGTTGTGTGAAAATTTGCCAATTTGAATTTTTTAAACATTTAACTCTTTTATACACTCTAAGTATGTACTTTTCATTGTTTGACATATGCATATAAGCGAACAATTTTAAATAAAGGGAGAATCTGTTTTAATACCATTTATTGAAGTCACTGTACGCCTTTGACCACATATTCATTTGCTCTATATTTGGACAGTAGCTTGTGGCTGTATGTGACTATTGGGCACCTCACTACATGGTTGGGCCAAAATGATATAAGTTAAAATACGTACTGGATTTCAAATACTGAGAACATTAGCAGCAAAAGAAGAAAAATATCTCAATAATGTTTTGATATTTATGACATAGAAATGATAATATTTTGGGTATAAAAAAGATATGATATATTAATATAATAAGATATTAGTATATTAATGATATATAACAGTTTCCCTGGTAGCTCAGCTGGTTAAGAATCTGCCTGCAATGCAGGATACCCCAGTTCAATTCCTGGGTTGGGAGGATTCCCTGGAGGATGGCATGGCAACCCATTCCAGTATTCTTGCCTGGAGAATCCCCATGGACAGAGGAGCCTTGCAGGCTACAGTCCATGGGGTTACAAGGAGTAGGGCACGACTGAGTGACTAAGCACACACAATTATTAATAAATAATACATAAATATTATTAAAAGAATTTGACTTTTTCTTTTTTACTTTTAAAATTGTGGGTATTAGAAAATTTGTAAACTGTGTATATGACTCATACTTCTGTTGGACAACTGCTCTATATATTAGGTTTTTTTTTTTTTCTATTGAATTTTTTTTTCTCAGTGCCCTCTGTAGACTTAATAACTTCATGATATGTATGGGCGTCTGATTGAACTGGTTTCTTTCATTTCTATCCTTTACTATTTTTATTTAGTTTTGCCTGTTCATTCTTCTAGATAAATTAAACATTTTTTTTTTGGCCAAGTTCTAAGAAAATTAAACCCCTCTGTAGCTTTGACTTAAGTCACATTAAATTTATAAATTGATTTTGACAGTACTGTCATCTTTATAAGACTAAGTCTTTTTCCCTCCCAGGAAATGATATCTCTTCATTTTTTCATCTCTTTTTAAAATATTTCTTAGCAAACTTATTTTTCTTCATTTAAATTGTATTCATGTGTTATTTGGATTATTGTTAGGTATCATGTTTTTATTTTATTGTAAATGTCAGTTATTATTCCAATATATTTTCTAACTGGTTTATATTGGTTTATGAAAGGTGACCTTTAAAAATATACCTCACAATAATTTTTTATGAGTTTCTAAAAAATTAATTCTAATAGTTTTCAGCTGATTCTCTGGAGTTATTCTCCCTGCCAAATTAAAATCCATATTATATTAAGTTTCAAATAAGCTTCTATAATTCTCTCCAAAATTCTAGCTGTAGGAATCAAATCTTTGAAAAAAGGAGAATGTTTAGGTATAAAGTCCTGTTGTTTATTTCAGATGGGATTTTATTGGAACTTATTTGTAGTATTGGAAATCACAGAGATAGAATGTTGTTTTATGTGTCTTTGTTGTTGTTGTTGTTTCCAAGGACTTGATGAAAAGATTAGGGAAAATGACACATGATTCAGCTAGCAGCTAATAAATGTCCTTGGGACAGTATATGCATGTGTGTGTAAGACTAGTTGTAAGAAAAATTATTGACTTCTGATAGCTGTCTTTTGCTGGGTATTTGAGGTTGCATTCATCACCCCAGATGGTTACAAAGACAAGCTAAATATATTCTCAATTGCAATTTTACCTTGAAACTCTCAGCCTTTTCCTTCCATCTCTGAGAGCTTGGGGCTTAGGTTTCATTCTTGCTACATGATTATAGGAATTCATTTTTTATTTTGTCTTAAACATTTTTTCTTTTTGCTCTCTGCCCAAATTCATTGACTAATGCCTTTAAAAAGCTTTCTTTCCACTCCCCCGCTTCTGCCCCCCCGGTACCATGAGTAATACTTTTATTCATTAAAAATAATTTATTTTTAACAAAAATCTTTGAGCACAAAATTACTCAGATATTACAATGATTTTAGTCATTTCTAAATCTACTTATATACAGAGTTATTTCTCATTGCAGAATTGTGATGTCATTGCATTCTCTCCTAGTAGCTACAGCAATACCAGGCAGGTAAGAAAGAGAAAGGCCTCAGGGAAGGGAAGGAGTGTTGTTAATCAACACTATCAGAGATCCAACTGAACTTATATAAATCTTTCAAAAGGTAACCCCATATTTGTAGATAACTTCAACTCTTGCCTTAAGAGGGAAAGAGAATTTTCTCTATTATGTATTTAAACAAAGTTAACTGACTACTCACTACAAAATGTTTCCTCTCTTGGTAATTTATGAAGCAAGAATCAGGCTCCAGACTTTTGTTGTGCTCCTGTGGGCACGTACTGGCCCCTTGACCCCTCACCGGAAATCTATCTGGGTGTTGTCACACGGGAGACAGGAAACGTGAATCGACATTTGGAAACATGAAATCACTGTTATGTTACATATAGTGTGTGATAAGTCTATCCCCACACACATACACTTAATGTGGAATGAAATCTTTACTGAAAAATGTTATATTGACAGCGTATAGCTGTGTGTGTGTGTGTGTGTGTGTGTGTGTGTGTGATAGTGAAGCTGTTTCATCCCAACCTACTGGTACTTTTATGTAAAGGGAGATTATTTGTATGTGGTTGGTATGTAGAATATGACTCTCTTGCCAAGTACTCTGGTTGCTTCCCTTATTTCCTGGGTAATATAATCAGAAAAGCAAAACCTGTGGAATTTAAGGTGTTACACATCTCTTCAGCCTCGAGTGACAAATCACTTTAAATGAAACAAGAATATGTTCATTTGTATTCTAAGCAGAGATGGAAAGATATCCTATAAATTTTTAATTCATCAAGAGGCATGTATTGTACTGAGCTATTGTCCTGGGTCAGGCTGCATTTCATATCTCCATTTGGAAGGAAAGCTGCTGTGATGCAAAGGATAGAGCCATTCTTCCCCCTGCCCCCAACCCCAAGAAATACCAAAATGATGAATTTTAATGAAGGGGTAAAATGATGGGAGTTTATTCTTATCCACATCCTATTCACTGAAACAGCATGGACTTTTCTTTCCCCTCAAACCAACATGGAACTCACAACACATTTTAAACTGGAAGAAAAAAAGTAACTCATAGTAAAGAAAAAAATATATTTAAAAATATATTCTATTTTAAAATAGAATATATTATTATAACAGTAAGGCTCATTTCACTGGCTAAGGTATAAAAAATGAAAGCATTATGTATAGTTATTTATTAATTATTATATTAAAATATTTATATTATTTATTAAGAAATGCATAATCTTAATAAATTGCATGACATTTAAAAATTATTAATTGCTCTATTCCCTGGCAAATTCCATGAATGGAGGAGCCTGGTAGGCTACAGTCCATGGGGTTGCAAATAGTCAGAACTGAGTGATGAACACTTTCTGTTTGAATTGCTATAGTACAAATCAGTCTTTACTAATTCAATCTAAATGTTTATAGTATACATTCTCAAAGTTACTAAAAAGATATATGATATCAGATAGATGATTTATTTTCTACTGCCCACTTATTTATGGTGAGAAGTAGGAAATCAAAACATCTTAGTAAATCTTGTATTTGAGTGTGAATGTATCTTTCAACCAAAAATCGAAAGTGAGATTATAAGGTTTCAGGATTGCTGTTGGCTAGGATTTTTTATATATTTTAGGTATGGAGTTTATGTGTTTCAGGTAGATTTTGTGTATTTCAGGGAGAGTTTATCTGTTTCAGATTTAGGGTATTTAGCCAACCAGACGGAGAAGGCGATGGCACCCCACTCCAGTACCCTTGCCTGGAAATCCCATAGATGGAGGAGCCTCGTAGGCTGCAGTCCATGAGGTCGGGAGGAGTCGGACACGACTGAGTGACTTCATTTTCATTTTTCACTTTCATGCATTGGAGAAGGAAATGGCAACCCACTCCAATGTTCTTGCCTGGAGAATCCCAGGGATAGGGGAGCCTTGTGGGCTGCCGTCTATGGGGTCATACAGAGTTGGACACGACTGAAACGACTTAGCAGCAGCAGCAGCCAACCAGATGTGTGTCTGCACTCAATAATACGGTAAAAGTAAGACCCTCTGAATAGTTGAGTGGCCAAAATTCTATTAAACTCTGTCATCCACCAAATTCTCCATTGTAATTTTTAGCACAACATACTATTCATACTATTCTTAGTTATTCTGTTATTAAGGACTTGGGATATTTTCAGAGTATGGATGAGGTTTTCTCTGGGAACATAATTGAAGTCGGAACCAGATGAATATTTCCTGCCTGAAATATCTTGTTGTGTTGCCCTGCCCCTGAAGTTCATGTGGTGAACTCAGATGATGGCAGCTGTTAGAAAAACTTTCTTTTGTTATACTGTAGTTCTATTAAATAGAGCATTGAAATAAGATTTGGATTTGGTGGTAAAACTCAACATGCAATAAAATATTTTAAAACGGTACTGACTCAAGTTCAGTAGGCATCATAGGTTATGACATTCTCTCTGAACGAGAAGGTCAGAATTTCAGTAGTGCCAGAAATTAAGGCCTACTGGTGTGTGAGGTCATGGGAATGGCCTGGTCCCCAGTAGGAAGGGGAACCCCCTGATGGCCAGGAGGACCTTTGATGTTTGCCCTCGCAGGCTCTGCTTCACCTCTATGTCTGATCTTGGGCTGAATAACCTCCTAACTAACCTAATTGGTGGTCCAGCACACTTCTCCTGCTGTTTAGCCCCAACTGGAATGAAAAGAGCTAGATAATTAAGCTCTTTCTTAGCTGCCTCAAGCCTGGCCTTTGTGACAGCTTTGGTCAGCAGGCTGGCTGACCCTGCAGAGCCCTTTTGACATCATCCCCTTAATTCATTGGAGTGGATTTTTAGCATCCTTACACTGAGGTCTCCTCATTGGGTGCTTTCACTAGTACCTGCTTTGTGTCAGGCAAATAGCTCTCTTAACACTGGACATGCCTAAATTATTAAAGCCCCATAAATTACATCCCAAAGCAGCCTTACACTTGACTGCCTCCACCCTTTACCTTGTTCCCCCTCTTTGACCTCGCTGAACAGCAGTTCTTCGCACAACATTCTTAACAAGGTTGTTTACTCTGTGTGTCCAATGAGACTGTGTCTTACATGGTAAGTTCTCAGCTTTGAGCAAAGCCCAAGAGGCCTGACTTTTCAGCTGCTAATCGAATTAGCCTTTTAGCTGAAGATGGTCCTTACTACTAGATGTGCTTTCATGCCCACATTTGTGACCATTTAAGAATGTTGCTGTATTTATGGAGATTTTTACAACGCATATAGATCAGTTTCACAAGTCAAAGTAACCCAGGGTGAGTAAACATCTTCGCCGGCTGTGGAGTTAAGAATGCCAACTTATTTTTAAAATGGCTCTGTACAGTCAACCCAATAATTTATGAAAATAGCAGAAAGGAATGTCTATTACACCAAAATCCACTTGTAATTTCAGACTTCATTTGGACGAGTTGTTCAACCTGCTCAAGGGAATTGGCAAGTGAGTCCCAGGGTGGACACATTAGATTCTCAGGAGCTTGGGGTTTTTGGGTGTGAGGTAAAATATTTCTTGTTTTATAAATGTTTACTGAGTTGCTTAGACTGATTTGATAAGTGCATCTCAATCTGTCACAAGGTAGATGTTTGACGAATTCTAATTTCCCTCACTGGCTTCCCTGGTGGCTCAATGGTAGAGAATCTGCCTGCTAATCCAAGAGAGCTGGGTTTGAATCTGGGTTGGGAAGATGCCCTGGATAAGGGGAATGGCAACCCACTCCAGTATTCTTGCCTGAGAAACCCCGTGGACAGAGGATCCTGGGAGGCTACAGTCCATGAGGTTGCAAAAGAGTCAGACACGGCTTAGCAACTAAACCACAATTCCCCTCACCTTTAGTGGTTCCTGACTTCTTTGTATGTATTCTGGGTGTATTTATTCACACTGATTGTGTCTGCGGCCCAGATACTCCATGCTGCCAACCTGTTCGCTCCTTCCCCACCCTCTCCCTCTCTGCCACTCTCTATCACACAACACCCACTCCACTTTAGGTGCCCTGCACAAAGGGACATTCTCACAGTCACAGCACCACCCTTCCATTCTCTTCTTCCCCTTTGGTCCCAGTGTATCTTCACTTTCCTGTTTCTTGTTTTTCTCTGCTTGTCAGGGAGTAGAGTACTTGGTCCCAGTGCGTGGTACTGAGAAAGGAGGACGAAAGGTGGCAGAATGAAGCAGGATAAAGGCCTTGCAACTTGATACAGTGGAAGAGCTTTTCTGTTCGAAGGGCGCCTCTTGAACGTGGATCAAGTGTAGTTGTACATTGTTCTACTTTTGATGGTACTTGAGAATACAGTCATCATTGCAGGGTGAAGGGGGAGCAGAAAATTGAACAGAACAGATTCAGAATGATCTCAAACACAAAATAGGAAAATGGAGTGATTGCACAAAAATACTGCCTGAAAAGCACTGAACACGGAACTCTAGGATGCGATAAGGAGCCCTCACTCAAAATGGAAAGGGATACAGCTCCTTGAGCTTTCCAGGCTTTTATGGGTCCCTGTACAGTGAAGCAGGGCTATGGAAGGGAAGGTTTGGAGAAAAGGGAAGGTTCGGCCAGGTAGAAAGAAGAACTGGCCTCCCATTAGTGTGGTTGTAGGGAAGGAACTGTATCAGGGCAGCCTGCAGCTTCCTTGGGATTCATCTGTCATTCTCCCACTTATCCTCCTGAATAAGAAGGTTCTCTCATTCAAAAATAAAACAACTATGGTTTCCCTAATTTCTATTGAAAACTAATGGATAGAATTCAAGTTGTCAAACATTTGGCTTCTGCTGCTGCTACAGTACAGTCTGAAACAAGATGATCTACAATTTAGCCCCAAATGACAGAATTTTAATTTTGAGCAATTGACATAGCTCAGTGCTCTCAGACACTTCCCTGGCATCATGAGTCCTGCCATCTCGGAAAGCAAGATGTAGCTGCAAGAGCGCAAATATTAGAGTAGTTAAAATCCTGCCTTTGGCTCAGAGGTTAAAGCATCTGCTTCCAATGCGGGAGACCCGGGTTCGATCCCTGGGTTGGGAATTCTGCTGCTGCTACAGTACAGTCTGAAACAAGATGATCTACAATTTAGCTCCAAATGACAGAATTTTAATCTTGAGCAATTGACATAGCTCAGTGCTCTCAGACACTTCCCTGGCATCATGAGTCCTGCCATCTTGGAAAGCAAGATGTAGCTGCAAGAGTACAAATATTAGAGTTAAAATCCTGCCTTTGGCTCAGAGGTTAAAGCATCTGCCTCCAATGCGGGAGACCCGGGTTCGATCCCTGGGTTGGGAAGATCCTCTGGAGAAGGAAATGGCAATCCACTCCAGTATTCTTGCCTGGAGAATCCCATGGACTGAGAAGCCTAGTAGGTTACAGTCCACGGGGTCGCAAAGAGTCGGACACGACTGAGCGACTTCACCTTACCTCACCTCACCTCACCTTGATGAAGGAGAGTTTGGGACGTAATGGAGAGAGTAACATGAAAACTTACATTACTGTATGTAAAATAGGTAGCCAATGGGGAATTTGCTGTATGGCTCAGGGAAGTCAAACCTGGGCTCTGTAACAACCTAGAGGGGTGGGATGAGGGGAGAGGTGGGAGGGAGGTTCAAAAGGGAGGTGATATATGTATATCTATGGCTGATTCATGCTGATGTTTGTCAGAAACCAACACAATTCTGTAAAGCAATTATCCTTCAATTAAAAAATAAATTTAAAACTAAAAAAATTCCTGCCTTCACTTAGGCTGTCATATTGATGTTTGGCAGAAAATAACACAATTGTATAAATCAATTATCCTTCAATTAAAAATAAATAAATTTAAAATAAAAACATATCCTGCCTTCATACTTAGGCAGCTTTCACTTCCTCACTTGCCTGGGAAGCCCCTTCACTTCTCTGGATCTCAGATTTCAGTGAGATTCTGCAAATTAAGATACTCACAACCAAAGCATAGAGTTGTTATGATGATTGATTACAATTATGCATGTTTGGGGTGATCAGCCCTTACCATGGTGTATGACACTTTTAAGCTTATAGGTTTTCCCTCTTTCTTTACTTTTCCTGAAAAAGCAGGAAAATCGCAAGTAGAAGAAATATAGTTTTTTAAGGCAATATGGTTGATCTCAAAGTAACCTAGATCAGTGTTTTCAGACTGTCATAAAATCATACCTAAAATCTCTCTGTAAAACAGATAATATGGAGCTTGGGTAGGGAACTGGGGTTTCTATGCTTCAGTTCCCCAAGCAGCGTTTACATTGTGCTCTGTGTGAACAGCACCACCAATTTCACGTAGAGAGTTACTCCTAGAGTTGTGCGATGTGAGGTGTATTCTTTGGTGCCTTCGTGAGCTACATCCACTCTGGGCCATGGGTAATTTACTAGAATTGCTTATTTTCTCCAAATTTGCTTATTTATCTGAGATATTTTAATGGCATCCTCCTGGATTCACAAACAATATATCAGAATTCTATAGCACCCTTTATCTCTGACTCAAAAGGAGAGAAGCACAGGCTTGGTGGACTCTTGAAGCACCAAGGGTTTGGGCCTGAGATACACACACAGTTTCCTTGAGGCATTTCACTGGGAGAAAGGGAATTCCATCTTAAGCAATATGAGCCAGCTATCAGCACATTTCTCAAGGATTATTGCTCTGATGCCTGAGGTCAGGATGAGGTAGAATACTTACTCAAATCCCTGGCATGTTGTGTATTTCCTGCTGATAATTTGTAAACAATGGATTTGAATAGAAAGTTGTGGGAAAAGTTTCTTGATTAACTGAGCTCCCTTACATCTGCTCATTGATGCTTAAACTCGATGGAGCATCAGCACCCAGAATATTAAATCCTTTTTATACAATTAGGTTGTGCGCTTATGCATACTAACAAGGTATGAGTGTGGGATGTTTATCTTCTCCCTGAGGATTATAAATTCTTTTGGCAGGTACTGTCTCTTTCTATTTTACTGTGTAATATGTGCCCAGAGGCAACTATTCTTTGCCAGAGTGCATCCTCCTAACAATATTGATGGTGGTGAGGATTAGTCTGAAATGTATATCTCAAAAATGGTGCATTTTCCTTTCACTAGTACACCCACTAACCACTTCGCGGCTGTCCCCCTGCATCTGTTGTATCTATTATGTTGATTTTCAAGATAGATCTTTATTTTGTAATCTTTTGAAGATGAGAAATAAAAATTGATAAAGAATAAATGCCATTCTTTGTTTTTGATTTGGGGCAAATGACTTAAATGGCTAAAGCAAGAACCTGATTTTAATTCTAAACCTCAGCTGACGTTATTTAGAGATTTGGAAAATGTCTTCTGTTCTCATTGTGTTTGAGTTTCATTTGTTTCTTTTCTTTTTTCCAATCTTGTTGTATCTAAGAGCTGAACTAAATGTCTCGATTAGCAGTTCCTCTGATGTTTCCAACCCAGTCTCCATCAGGTAATTGAATAATACCTTTGGAATCTGATTGCTGGGACAGAGAGTGGTCAATCTGTTATTCTCAGCAGAGCACTGTCGTGGGTTACAAAGAGACAAGGAGCAAGAGGAAGAAGGAGACGGAAAAATTACTATGTCTCTGGAGCTTCTTAACCCAGTGGTCCGTGTGCCTATACCAACTATCTGTGAGTGTTCGTTATGTTGTAGATATTCACCAGGGTAGTTCTATCAGATATTTTCTTTTCATCCTTTGCAACCAGATTTGCAAGCAATGGTATACCTTACCTTTTCATGGCTTAGTAATAAATACTTCATAAATGTCTGTAGGCATCCAAGGTTAGGCTGCCACAATGTGGTAGAGGCTGTCTGGTACATCAATTTGACATATCGTTTATTTGCTTCCTCCACTCTGCTTACCACAGTGGGTCTCAGCGCTTATATGTGAAACCAAGAGAAGTGATTTGAAATGAAAATGAGCATTAATAATCTATCACATAGGTGGCCACTGGCTGTAATTCATTCTAAGTAATGCTACTAAGAACTATGAAGACATGGCTGAGAATCTTCAGATGAATGACTGATTCTGTCACATGGAAAGAGCAGTGTGCAGCTACACCCCTGCAAGCTTTAACATGTGTGTCTACATCTTTTATAGGAGTATCATTTTCTTCTATCCAATTTCACCCAAAATAAGCATTCTATCAGCTGGGACTGGATCATAGTTCTGTCACAGAGACAGATTTTTTTTGTAACATTATACCTCTACCATGGATAGCAATATATTTTCAATAAAGGCCTGATAATTCTTGACATTATCCTCATTTTATAGGTGAGTAAGTTAGAAGTTGTGTGGAAATGCCACATATCATCATTTTATATATATATATATATAACTTTGAAAATTTGAAAAAAAAAGTACAAGGTTTTTTTTTTCCTTGAGTCTGCATCCAGGGGTCAGGAAAGAAAAGTAGAAAATTGCTCAGCTTATTAGCAAAGAAATAGATTCAATGGTAGTTGAGCTTTAATTAGGGAAGTAGATCCTAGGCTGAGTTGGGGAAAGTTCAGCTGTCAGAAGATTTGATGGGTTAGGGCAGAAGAGGCCTGTCTTCACAGTGTCTCGTGGCCTCAGGGAAGTCATGTACCCTTTTGTCTCTTTTGTGCAGAGTTGGCAATTCCTTTTCTTCAAGGCTGGAGGGAAATGCATAGAACAGAAACATGGGTGCTGGGGAGGTACAATTAACAAGGAGAAATCTAAAGGTAAATCTTTGCAGGTTGTTAAAGGCCCAAGAAAATCCTGCTGAAATGCTGGTGCTAAGTTTGTGTGGTGGACAGCTTGAGGCCCTAAGGAAATTCCAAGCCTCTGCAACAGAGCAAGTAAAAATAACAATAAAAATGACAGAGATAGCAGCAGCCACAGTGATCCTATGGACAGCTGACATTTATAGAGCAATTTCTAGGTGTAGGTTATTGTGGTCAGCATTGAACATTCATAATCGTATTTAATACAGTAGTCACAGAAAGACATTATCACATCCATTTTACAAATGAGGCAATTGACGTATACAGAGGTTAAATCACTTGCTTAAGGTCACACAACTAGTATTAATAATAGGTTAAATGTATGCAAAAGGGAACCTTGTTGTTCTTAGGTGTTTGTAGCTCTGTAGATTTTTTTCTGGAAGAGTAAAGCAATGATTCTCACTCCTGGCTGTGCTTTAGAATCACTTGGGGAGCTTTAAAAACTGATGCCTGATCCTACCTCCCAGACATACTTTCATTGATCTGGAGTGTGACTTGTGAGTATTAAAAGCTCCCCAGGAGATGATAATGTGATGACCTCATAGGTAACCTCTCTTCTGTTGTCTCTAGACTTTCATTTGATTTCATCATTTACTTTAACCATAATTTGTGAGCATCTTATTTATTATATGATACCTTATTTTGTCTATCCTTTGTAGCAGAATATAGCTCTGTGAAGGCACAATCATGTTGATCTTACCCCTGTATCTCCAGAGTCTATGTTGGATAAGTGAAAATGAATGAGTATCATTCAGTTCACTTCAGTTCAGTCGCTCAGTTGTGTCCGACTCTTTGCGACCTCATGGTCTGCAGCATGCAGGCCTCCCTGTCCATCACCAACTCCCAGAGTTCACCCAGACACACGCCCATGGAGTCAGTGATGCCATCCAACCATCTTATCCTCTGTCGTCCCCTTGTTCTTCTGCCCTCAATCTTTCCCAGCATCAGGGTCTTTTCAAATGAGTCAGCTCTGTGCATCAGATGGCCAAAGCATTGTATTCAGCTTCAGCATCAGTCCTTCCACTGAACACTAGGGACTGATTTCCTTTAGGATGAACTGGTTGGATCTCCTTGCAGTCCCAGGGATTCTCAAGAGTCTTCTCCAACACCACAGTTCAAAAGCATCAATTCTTTGGTGCTCAGCTTTCTTCACAGTCCAACTCTCACATCCATACATGACCACTGGAAAAACAATAGCCTTGACTAGATGGACCTTTGTTGTCCAAGTAATGTCTCTGCTTTTTAATATGCTGTCTAAGTTGGTCATAACTTTCCTTCCAAGGAGTAAGTGTCTTTTAATTTCATGGCTACAGTTACCATCTGCAGTGATTTTGGAGCCCCCCAAAATAAAGTCAGCCACTGTTTCCCCATCTATTTGCTATGAAGTGATGGGGTCAGTTGCCATGATCATAGTTTTCTGAATGTTGAGCTTTAAGCCAACTTTTTCACTCTCCTCTTTCACTTTCATCAGAGGCTCTTTAGTTCTTCTTCACTTTCTGCCATAAGGGTGGTGTCATCTGCATATCTGAGGTTACTGATGCTTCTCCCAGCTTTATTGATTCCAGCTTGTGCTTCCTCCAGCCCAGCGTTTCTCATGATGTACTCTGTATATAAGTTAAATAAGCAGGGTGACAATATACAGCCTTGACGTCCTCCTTTTCCTATTTGAAACCAGTCTGTTCCATGTCCAGTTCTAACTGTTGCTTCCTAACCTGCATACAGGTTTCTCAAGAGGCAGGTCAGGTGGTCTGATATTCCCATCTCTTTTAGAATTATCCACAGTTTATTGTGATCCACACAGTCAAAGGCTTTGGCATGGTCAATAAAACAGAAATGTTTCCTGGAACTCTCTTGCTTTTTTGATGATCCAGTCAATGTTGGCAATTTGATCTCTGGTTCCTCTGCCTTTTCTAAAACCAGCTTGAACATCTGGAAGTTCATGGTTCATGTATTGCTGAAGCCTGACTTAGAGAATTTTGAGCACTACACTGCTAGCATGTGAGATGAGTGCAATTGTGCAGTAGTTTGAACATTCTTCGGCATTGCCTTTCTTAGGAATTGGAATGAAAACTGACCTTTCTCAGTCCTGTGGCCACTGCTGAGTTTTCCACATTTGCTGGCATATTGAGTGCAGCACTTTCACAGCATCATCTTTCAGGATTTGAAATAGCTCAACTGGAATTCCATCACCTCTGCTAGCTTTGTTTGTAGTGATGCTTTCTAAGGCCCACTTGACTTCACATTCCAGGATGTCTGACTCTAGGTGAGTGATCACACCATCATGATTATGGGTTGTGAAGATCTTTTTTGTTCAATTCTCCTGTGTATTCTTGCCACCTCTTCCCAATATCTTCTGCTTTTGTTAGGTCCATACAGTTTATCTCCTTTATTGTGCCCATCGTTGCATGAAATATTCCCTTGGTATCTCTAGGTTTCTTGAAGAGATCTCTAGTCTTTTCCAATCTATTGTTTTCCTCTCTGTCTTTGCACTGATCACCGAGGAAGGATTTCTTATCTCTCCTTGTTCTTTAAGTGTCATCTCTCTGTAAAAATAATCACATATCAGAAAGTACTCATGCTTCAGTTTTTCAAGCCAGTGTTTAACACTTTTATTGAAATAGTCATTTACTTAAGGTATGAGGCTGCCGGTAATTTTTCCTTATAAGCGACCACATAGGACAGTCAGGTGGAGGATGAGGTGAGGAAGAAGAGGGAACAGGAGCCCAGTGGCATCAGTGGTGTGGAACTGCATTCCTGAGAGGATAATTGTTTACATAACAGTTTTTAGAAAAAATAGGCTTTTATTTGATTTAAAATGACATTTTAAACTTCTATAGAATTTTTTATTCAAACCTTTAAAACAATGTACACTTAAAATGGATAACCAGTAAGGACCTACAGTATAGCACATAGATCTCTGCTCAATGATATGTGGCAGCCTGGATGGGAGGGGAGTTTGGGGGTACGGAATGGATACATGTATATGTATGGCTGAGTCCCTTCACTGTTTACCTGAAACTATCACAATACTGTTTTTTAATCACCCATATCCCAATACAAAAGTTTTGCAAAGATAAAATCAGTGTAAATGGATGCTGCAGGATGGATGAAGATAACGTGGATTGGGAACCTTTGGCTTACACAATGCTGCAGGGAAGAAATCTGCTTTCATAGAGTGCAAACTGGTGTAGGCTGGGCTGGACTGTGTCAGGACTAGCAGAAGCAAAGCTCCTTTGTGTCTAGTTTAGTTCTAGGCTAGATGATTAATAAAACCAAAAGACATCTTTCAACCTGGAAAGTAATTCAGGCCCTAACAGCTCATCAATCTGCTATTGCTTTGCAGAGCAAAAATTTAATACATAATAAATAATTTTTCACTGCCTCAAAGGGAATGAAAATTTTTTTGTAAAAGTATTTCCCATTTTAAGGTTAACCATCATCACACCACTAATGCTTGATCATACACTTAATTTGAAATCCAAATACTGAAGGTTTAAACTGAAATTTTACCCATAAAATGAATGATTAACTTGGTGAGCTGTGATCTCTGTATGTAGTTCCAATATTTACAAAGACAGGATATAAAGGAGCAGTTGGAAGCAAAGCTGGGCTGGGAATACACTAAATTGTGGTATGTGTTTATAGCTTAATAATTAGAGTCATGGACTATTTTAAATTTTATTTAACAGATATTTTTAGTAATACTAACATAGACCAGACAATGTTATGAGCACATTATAAATATTAACTCATTAAATCATTGTACTAACTCTATGGAGTAGATATACTATAGTTGTCATCTCTGTTGAAGGCAAGGCACTAAGGCATAGAGATGTTAGCTAGCTCGTTTGATAACACAGCACATACGTGATGAGATAGGACAACCACCACCAACAGGAAGGGGAAATGTACCTGGCTGGCAGTTTTCTGTCATGGGCTGTAAGTGCTAGTGATAGAGCAGAGGGATGCTGAAGAGACTTGTGAGAAAGGGTTACCCACAGCTTAGGATACGTTGCATCTTCAGTGCCCACTGGGCATCTCAGCAGCAGAAGAACCAAGATGCATGATCTTAATGCCATGTGACATTGCTTCTTACTGCACATATTCTTGTTCGGGCTCTGAACCTTGAATAGACCTTATTTTGACAACTTTCCAGTAGGAAATGTCCTAGATAGGTCCATAGGAGGTAGTCTATGCCTATCCGAGTCCACAGACATTTTTGTACTATACACATGTCACCAAGTCTAATAGAATTAGGTGCCATCAGTTAAAGTATATATAATTGTTTTTTAAAGCTGTGGTTAATCAGATCATGACAGAGTTGTATGAATAAATTTTAAACCTCTATTAATACTTCTAATGCTAAGCACTTACAGTTAAAATCAATATTTTTCTCAAAATAATGACTCTAGATGCTAGATTATATCATTTAAACATAAAAGTTTCTGTGATAAATATGCATTGAGGAATTATCTCACATCTAACTTTTGGGAAAAATGGAAGAGCTAAACGGTTTGGACAAGACCACATATAACAATTTATTATTTTATTTATAAATATATTTTTAATAATAAATATGTACTAAAGCATTGTAAAAGTATGAGTTCTACAATAATGCATGACTTCTAAGAAGGCAAGAAAAATGACTGTTACTTAGCTGATAATTAATGTTCATTTTAAATTATAATTGTGCTTAGAATTGTCAGAACGATGATAGAGTTGTGTATTTTATATGCTATAGTTCTTTGGAGCTTCTCAGATAAGTCCTATATCAGCATTAATAGGAACATCCTCTTGATATGAAGCTTAACAGTTTTATTGTTCTTTATATTCTTTGTTTCCCTAAGAAAGTCTAAAGTATAAGTTCTCTTTGCCTTCAAGGAAGGAGGAACTTGAAAAGTTAGTTAGTAAAAGAATTAAGAGTGTAAGCTCTAGAGATAGACTTGTATAAGTTCACATCCCAGCTCCAGCACTTATTAGCTACAATGGCCTTGGGCAAATTATTTAATTTTTATCTGCCAAAGTTCCCCAGTCTATAAAAGGGGATAAAAATTATACCAATCTCTAGTAGATGTGGGAACTAAATGAGTTAATATATATTAATAATATGTAGCTATTAGGACAGTACATACTTAGCAGGTGGTTTAGTGGTAAAGAATCCACCTGCCAGTGCAGGAGACACTGGTTCCACCCCTAAGTCAGGAAGATCCCCTGGAGGAGGAAATGGCAACCCACTCCAGTATTCTTGCCTGGGAAATCCCATGGACTGAGGAGCCCGGAGGGCTATAGTCCATAGGGCTGCAAAGAGTTGGACGTGACTGAAGCTACTTAGCACCCATGCATTACATACAGTAAATGTTCAATTAACACTGGATATTATTTTTAGCCAAATGACTAATAATCATTTTTGCTCAATAATTATATATCAAGATCTTTGACTCAAGATCTTAGAATAATGTGCTCTGCAGGCCTAGTATGAAAGACTGAAGAGAGATTAACAGCAGCTTATGCCTGTTGAGTGCTTAACAGTGCGTCAGCCTCTTTTCCAGGCAGTTGCATGTACACTTTTAGAATGTCAAGAAGAAGAAAAACTAATTGATAGAGAAAATGTCTTTGATAACATGATGGAAAAGAACTTTCCTTGTATCTAAAATGTCCCCTAAGTGAGGGCGGGAGGAGAAGGGGATGACAAAGGATGAGATGGCTGGATGGTATCACTGATTCAATGGACATGAGTTTGAGTAAACTCTGGAAGTTGGTGATGGACAGGGAGGCCTGGAATGCTGCAGTCCATGGGGTCGCAAAAAGTCGGCCACGACTGAGCGACTGAACTGAACTGAAGTTGAGGTAAGAGACATTTGGTCCTGGTAGACGGGCCTTGGGTGTGGCTTTCCAGAAGCCCATCCCTGAGTGGAAATAGCTGATTGTGCTTCTGGGCCCATGAGACCACACACTTCTTTCTTTATTTATTTTTTATTTTTGCTTTACAATACTGTATTCGTTTTGCTATACATTGACATGAATCAGCCACGAGTGTACATGCTT
>SJXQ01008889.1:0-96164 GCA_006408695.1 Aepyceros melampus | reverse complement strand
CTTCCAGCAAACAAAAGCCCAGGTCCAGACGGCTTCACAGCTGAATTCTACCAAAAATTTAGAGAAGAGCTAACACCTATCCTACTCAAACTCTTTCAGAAAATTGCAGAGGAAGGTAAACTTCCAAACTCATTCTATGAGGCCACCATCACCCTAATACCAAAACCTGACAAAGATGCCACAAAAAAAGAAAACTACAGGCCAATATCACTGATGAACATAGATGCAAAAATCCTTAACAAAATTTTAGCAATCAGAATCCAACAACACATTAAAAAGATCATACGCCATGACCAAGTGGGCTTTATCCCAGGGATGCAAGGATTCTTCAGTATCCGCAAATCAATCAATGTAATTCACCACATTAACAAAATGAAAAATAAAAACCATATGATTATCTCAATAGATGCAGGGAAGGCTTTCGACAAAATTCAACATCCATTTATGATAAAAACTCTCCAGAAAACAGGAATAGAAGGAACATACCTCAACATAATAAAAGGTATATATGACAAACCCACAGCAAACATTCTCCTCAATGGTGAAAAATTGAAAGCATTTCCCCTAAAGTCAGGGACAAGACAAGGCTGCCCACTTTCATACACTTCTTTAAAATATTCCTGATGGAAAGATTTCCATCGGGGAAGGAAGTACCAAAGGACTCTCAAAGTTGGGTTGCTTTTCCAGCTCGAGTCTTTCCTGCAGATTAGACGGCTGTCACTAGAGGGCGCACTGCCCACGTTTGTGCATGAGGACTCGGCTAGGTCTCCTGTCCATGGACATCTCTGAAGATTTTCACTTAAAAATCTAGAGTAGTCCTTCCATGGGGAGAGCTACCTCCCTAGGACGGAGGCTGACCTACTCCATCCGTCCTCTTCTCACAGCATTCTGGCTTGTCTGTAAGACCGGAAGGGGTGGACTGTTCTGATCACTCAGGGGGAGAGGGCATTACTGTGGAGCTGAATTAGAACTTCTGAGCTGTGACAGTGATTAATAATCCCTACCTGGCATTAATATTTGGTTTATATTTGTGCTTATTCCAGAGAGTTTAAAAAAGTGTACTATGTCCTATAGCAAGACAGAAGAGGTGTATTCTATACCTATCTTTCACTAATCTATGAGAATTTAGGCAAGTCATTTAGTATGCTACCGATTTTCATCATCTGAAGAATCAAGAAGCTGAGTTATAAGATGATGTGAAAAATATCTAAGTTATGACTTTGAACTCAATTTGATGATTTTGAATGCTTGTAGAAGACAGTGCTTATAGAAAACCTATAGAAAACCTCTGAAGCAAGATTACAGCAATATGATTTGCAGATTGGCTTGAATGAGGGCTGATAAAAGGAGAGAAGCTCTTGGAGCAGACTTTGGTGACAAGGCTGACAAATTTGTTAATGAAGAAAAAATAGGCTGGAAAATAGAAACAAGATGGTGACTGCTTGAGAAAGTAATTAAGGTCCTTACCCTCTGGTGATACAAGGCAGAGGTTTGGAAATATTCATGCTTTGGATAGATTTGTAGGATATATATATATGTATATGTATATATATCAGTTCAGTTCAGTCTCTCAGTTGTGTCTGACTCTTTGCGACCCCATGAATTGCAGCATGCCAGGCTTCCCTGTCCATTACCAACTCCCAGAGTTTACTCAAACTCATGTCCATTGAGTCGGTGATGCCATCCAGCCATCTCATCCTGTGTTGTCCCCTTCTCCTCCTGCCCCCAATCCCTCCCAGCATCAGAGTCTTTTCCAATAAGTCAGCTCTTCGCATGAGGTGGCCAAAGTACTGGAGTTTCAGCTTTAGCATCATTCCTTCCAATGAACACCCAGGACTGATCTCCTTTAGGATGGACTGGTTGGATCTCCTTGCAGTCCAAGGGACTCTCAAGAGTCTTCTCCAACACCACAGTTCAAAAGCATCAATTCTTTGGTGCTTGGCTTTCTTCACAGTCCAACTCTCACATCCATACATGACTACTGGAAAAACCATAGCCTTGACTAGGCGGACCTTAGTCGTCAAAGTAATATCTCTGCTTTTGAATACGCTATCTAGGTTGGTCACAACTTTCCTTCCAAGGAGTAAGCGTCTTTTAATTTAATGGCTGCAATCACCATCTGCAGTGATTTTGGGCCCCCCAAAATAAAGTCTGACACTGTTTCTACCGTTTCCCCATCTACTTCCCATGAAGTGATGGGACCAGATGCCATGATCTTAGTTTTCTGAATGTTGAGCTTTAAGCCAACTTTTTTCGCTCTCCTCTTTCACTTTCATCAAGAGGCTTTTTAGTTCCTCTTCACTTTCTGCCATAGGGGTGTTGTTATCTGCGTATCTGAGGTTATTGATATTATATATAGCCGACTAAACTCAGTAATTGACAGCTTATTTCTGATTTCTTTACATTATTTAATCTTCTTGACCCTGAGAACTTACAGAATAGTAGAAAACTATGCTTAGTTACCTGGACAAAAAGGAAAAGTTAGGAGGAATTGCAGTGATCATATTTTAGCTTCTTGGTCCCTGGTACTTGGCAGCATGATGCAGTCTTTCATGCATCCAGGACTACTTCCGGTAGGAGGAATGCGGCATAGAGTGAAGAGATATTAATCACTCCTTGTGGATCATGGTTATGGCTGTATGAGTGGCACATATAACTGTGACCTTGAATAGAACCAAGGAAGAGAAGTCAGCCTCAAGGGATAGATACACACTGGCCACAGCAGTTGGGACTCTCCCGGCTTCTGTGCAGCAGAGTCAAACCAGCTTGTCATTGGTTCCTCCTCTTTAAAGAATCAAAAGTGAGTATGTATCTGTCCTTGGTGTATTTCTCAGACTCATAACATGGAGACTGTATCTAATTACTTTCTCTTACACAGAGGTAAAGTTTCAAATAAATTTAAAAAGTTCTTTTGGGGGGATTAGTTTCAGTATATCAGTGGAGAGAGCTTTAGATATGTTATTCTCACTTTTTAGATTTTTCACGTTGTCTTAGTATTTTTTTTTTTTTTGTAAAGAAAAGGAGAGAGAAAAAAATCTGTAGGGGGATGTTTCTTGCCTAGGCTGAAGTATCTTTGATATTTTCTTACTGTAAATTTCTAAGGCTGAAGTTCTCAAACTTCAGGTCATGATGCCCTTAGTATCCCAGTGCATTTTTCAGCACATCTTGGCTGAAGAAATACCTGACTGTTCTGTTTACTAATTAGTTAGGTTCAAACAACTTAAGCATTTATACTCAACAACCTAATAACTATTTGAAAATTTAAAAAATGTATTCTTAATTAACCACAATTGCTTATTAATGGGATGTGTGCATCTGTTTGGCGCTTCCTAGTTTCTCAGATTTGGGAAGCAGATTATATCTTTCTCACTTTCTGTTCCATATTGATTTTTTGAAATACTTGTTTTATATCACAGCAACTGCCCAAAATGCAGTTTTATGGAGAGGTGACCATCACGGAAGGAATATAGTGTGATCTGATGTTGAAACTATGAACTGTCTCGAGCTTGCAGTTTGTGCTATGTGTAAAAGCTGTCAAATATTTTTTTCCTGAAAAATTTAAAACAACTGAGATCACTGTGGAGTCCCAGGGTGCCTTGGTGCACAGTTTGAGAACTGTGAGTCTAAGGTTAGTTAATGAAACATAAAGGGTGGAATTTAAAAAATTCCACTGCAGTAGAAGGTTGAGCAGCTAAACCTTCTAGATTGCCTGTCACTATCCAGATGATGGGCAGTTGAAAAATTACAATCTGAGCGAGCAGAAATGCAGATGTGGTATTAGCAGGGGAAAAGGATGATGGCTGTCTTGGGAAGGAACCAAGAGCGCAATCCTGGCTTATTCTGACTTGAGTGTTGTGAAGGTCCTAGGAAGACAGAGTCAAGTTCACATGGAGGTGTCCAGCCTCAGTGGCTGCCGGTAAAGTGCATGGGCTTCATACACATGAAGGTCCCAGATAACCTCAGTGTCTGTAGAGCTTCATCATGTACTGTTTGCTATGTGTGTCATATAAACTCACTGAAGTTCGTGTGGTTGATTCTCTTCCCTGCATTTCATAAAAACTCGTGTGCTGTCAGTATTCTTTATGGAATTCAGGTGTTGCATTTATTACTACTTGCTGTTAAAAGTAGCATTCCCTAAAATGTGTTCTATGGGAATTAATTGTTGCTACTCCAAAATATGTTCTATGGTTATAGATTTAAAAAAAATTTTATTTTATTGAAATATATTTGAGTTACAATGTGTTAATTTCTACTGTACAGGATAGTAATTCAGCTATATGTATGTGTAAATTTTTTTCATATTCTTTTCCATTATGGTTTATCACAGGGTATTGAATAGATTTCCCTGAGCTATATAGTAGGGCCTTAGTGTTTTCTATTCTATATGTAATAGTTTGCATCTGCTAATCCTAAATTCCTGATCAATCCCTCCCTGCTCACCAGCAACCACAAGTTTGTTCTCTGTGTCTGGAAGCCTGTTTCTGTTTTACCTACTTTCTGTAGGTAAGTTCATTTGCATCATATTTTAGATTTCACATGTAAGTGATATCATATGGTATTTGTCTTTCTTTTTCTGACCTACTTCACTTAGTATGATAATCTCTAGGCCTATCCATGTTACTGCAGATGGCATTAGTTCATTCTTTTTTATGGCTGAGTGGTATTTCATTGTGTGTGCGTGCGTGTGTGTGTGTGTGTATACTATGTGTCGTAGGATGTTTTTAATGAATACTGGATTAAAATAAATTAAGCAAGGCTTCATAGACCCTTTAATATGGTTGTGAATTTTTACCAAATTTCAAGAGGAGAAACAGTAGTATAAGTTCCCCAAGATTTATTGAGCAAGGAAACTTTTGATATTTAAAGAAACATCTCATGAGACATGTTTTATAGGATACTCTTGGGAAAAATAGCTCCAAAGAATCTATTTAACCTGAATTTAACAAAAGCTAATATTTGAATCGGTATTTGTTAATCAGGCCTCTGGTCAATCTGATATTGTCTTCTAGATAGACTTACAACTTCCAGCTTTAATATTATATCTATGGGAGAGTGCAATCTGTTGTAAGATTTTTTTTTTTTTTGCATATTGGTTGTCTGTAATGCAGTATGGTTAAAGTATGGATCATCTGTATAGTATTATTGGGTTTTCAGTATACTAATGATGAGTTAAGTTTGTAGCACAATCCAGAATTTATTGCAATCTCCTTGCAAGTGAATGCTTCTAGTTATCGTAGTGTAAGAACACATATCTATTTCCAGACATCTGTATGGTCTCCAAGTCTATTAATAGATGCATATTTCTCCTTAAAACTCCTAATTATATGTTGTGTCACATAAGTTTGGGTCCCCTATTAGACAAAGAACAAACACTCTTCCTTTTCTGTGTTTTAGATGAGTTGGATGGTTTAAAGTCTGTTAACTCAATGGTCAGGTTAATATTGAACATCAAAATTAGGCAGACTTAGCTAAAAACATCTATTTCTGCTTTATTGATTATGCCTAAGCCTTTGACTGTATGGATCACAATAAACTGTGGAAAATTCTGAAAGAGATGGGAATACCAGACCACCTGACCTGCCTCTTGAGAAACCTGTATGCAGGTCAGGAAGCAACAGTTAGAATTGGACATGGAACAACAGACTGGTCCCAAATATGAAAAGGAGTACATCAAGGCTGTATTTTGTTACTCTGTTTATTTACCTTCTATGCAGAGTACATCATGAGAAACGCTGGGCTGGAAGAAGCACAAGGTGGAATCAAGATTGCTGGGAGAAATATCAATAACCTCAGATATACAGGTGACACCACCCTTATGGCAGAAAGCAAAGAAGAACTAAAGAGCCTCTTGATGAAAGTGAAAGAGGAGAGTGAAAAAGTTGGCTTAAACTCAACATTCAGAAAACGACGATCATGGCATCTGATACCATCACTTCAAGGCAAATAGATGGGGAAACAGTGGAAACAGTGTCAGACTTTATTTTTTTGGGGCTCCAAAATCACTGCAGATGGTGATTGCAGCCATGAAATTAAAAGATGCTTACTCCTTGGAAGGAAAGTTATGACCAACCTAGACTGCATAGTCAAGGCTATGGTTTTTCCAGTAGTCATGTATGGATGTGAGAGTTGGACTATAAAGAAATCTGAGTGCTGAAGAATTGATGCTTTAGAACTGTGGTGTTGCAGAAGACTCTTGAGAGTACCTTGGACTGCAAGGAGATCAACCAGCCCATCCTAGGGGAAATCAGTCCAGGTGTTCATTGGAAGGACTGATGTTGAAGCTGAAACTCCAATACTCTGGCCATCTGATGTGCAGAGCTGACTCATTTGAAAAGACCCTGGTGCTGGGAAAGATTGAGAGCAAGAGGTGAAGGGGCCGACAGGATGAGATGGTTGGATGGCATCACAGACTCAGTGAAAACAAGTCTGGGTAAATTCTGGGAGATGGTGATGGACAGAGAGGCCTGGCGTGCTGTGGTCCATGGGGTCGCAAAGAGTTGGACACGACTGAGCGCCTGAACTGACCTGAACTGAGCTATTCAGTTCAAGTTAGCATTAGAGGGGGGCAGGCTTCTCCTTGCAGGACTCTGCACAATTCGTGTCATGGGGAGTGGAGAGAAATGTGTGCTTAAACACATTGGGGTGTGGCTGAACTGAGCCTAGCAAGACTTTCATGCTCCCCAAAGTTCCCTGTCTCAGGAAGACTGTGAGTTTGGGATCAGGGATTATACTGGTAGATACCCTTCAGGGGAGGGAAATTTCAGAAGGAAGGATGGAAGGAGTATTTCCAGTAAAGTTAGTGAGAAAGGCTCAGAGAGTCCCTGTTTGGTGAGATCATCATGTCACTGTTTAGGGACCTCTAGTTTGTGACTCAATGCATTTCTAAGTGTTATGCTTTGGAAAGCTTCCCTTCTCAATTCCAGACTCTGATAGAAAGCAGTTGTGTATATACTTTTTGGTTTATGGTAGAGAATAAGGACCTACTCAGTCTAAGTCAGAAAAAGAACAAGCTTTTGCTACAAATAAATTAGATGAAAAGAAATGAAATGATTACCTTGTGCTTGTGAAAATGACTATCATGAGATTTCATGTTAAAGATTACCAGGTTATACTATTTAGATTCTGTGTTTTTGTTTCCCATAGAAAGGATGTCCAACCTAGTGTTGATAGGAAAACTAAATAAAAGTGTGGTATTATGCTAACTCAGGTTTAGAAAATGCATTTGTTTATGAGCTGCTAAGACTAATAACAAAACTAAATGTAGTCCAGATATTTATATTTCTTTTTATGTTGTGTTAATTGAATGTCTTTAAAAATATATAGAGACTTGAATACTGTCGAAAATAAACTTTAGTGGGCTTAATATTGAAACTTTTATTAATATTTTTAGGTAAAAGAATTATTGAGTAGCAAAAGTATCCCTTCTCTCCTCTCTCTCTCTCTCTCTTTTTTAGTTCACCATATTTATGGCTGTACTGAGTAAACAAATTCTGATACTATGACCATACACTCTTTCTCTTTCTGATGGCTACATATTCAAAAAATAGACAAAATATCTCAGAAAAATAAATCTCTTCTTGAGTGTGGGATTTTCTGTCTCAAATATATATAATGAAAATATAAAAATATATATCTATGAACTGAACTGAACTGATAGTGAAAGTATGGGTTTATAGAAGTTGAAATATCAGATATGTAGACATTATTCTGCTTCTGGATATATCTAGAGTAAATAAATTGATTTCATTAAAGAAATGAGGAAAAATTTAAGGGATTTCTTCAAGTAAATGTTTTACTTAAAAAGTCTTATTTAAGAACAGAGGTGAGCTCTGTTAGGACTTGGGAGAGCCGTTTCTGTGGAAGTGAGTTCTCAGAGTGCAAGGTTGCTGTAAGAAGGAAGAACTAAGTTTTTGCTACCTAGATTTGAATATGCCAGTGTTTTTAATTTTGGAAAGTGGAGGGCATTGTTTGAAGCAGAGCTTGACCCACAGAGAGGGAACTGGGAGAGGGTGGGGAGGGACAGAAGCTGCACCTGGCCCAGCTGAAAGGGCTTCAGTTCTCCCACACGCTGGGCACTGACACACAGCATCAGGCATGAAAACAGGAAAAGTGGTTTTGAGGCTGAGGCAGTCCAAGCCACCCACGATCACTTTGAAAAACTTTCAGCATTCACCTCAGGAAATGACCCTTCACATTTCTTGTGCACATTCTGGCTGGCAGCCCAGACGTGGGGGATCAAGGAAGATGATTATAAAATTCAGAACCTCTTAAGTAAGGCCAGATTCATTTGGAAGTTTGGTTGGTTCAGTAGTGTGGTGGGGGTGGAAGTGATGGGGTAGAGTGGGAAGGAGAGTTGTTGTGATGATGATGGCTTTTTGTTTCCCAGAGTGGTACTCAGAAAGTATCATAAATTTTTAAAAAGTACTTTGACTGATGAAAAAAATGGTAAAATGCTTAAACTTCGATCTATTTATGACACTAATTGGAGTAAGACGGATGGAAATGTTAAATCATGGAGTGCCAGGTACTCAAGTGGATCTGAGTCCCAGAAAATTAACTTGGGATATACTCAACTTACCATTCAGTCCAACTTATCTACTTTGCAATTGTGAAATCATATCTAAGAGAAGTTTAACTTCCAGAAACCTTACCATGACTTTGCAGAACAACCAAGACTAGCATCTGAGTTATTTATCTTAGCATGGTGCTGTCCTTGTTCTAAAAGGTCTAAAACTGTGGTCCTGTAACATTGCATGACAGGTAAGACAGCAAATCTACAGCAGAGGCCAAAGAAATTGATCTCTTACTTAAATGCAAATGAATTTGATTACCAGGTTCCCAAGTCCCTGTGGATCTAAAATTAGTACTTTAAGTAACAGCATTTCTTTGGTTAATTTTTTTTAAGTTTAATTGAAACCACTTTTCCCAAAGTTAAGTAGGAAATATTTTATCAGTGTGTCAAACATGCTGGAATAGTGATTACTTATTGAAGGAGACAGCATTTCTGCCAAACCTAATTAGTTTACCTTGGGCGCTAGTTATCTTTGGCTGAAAGTGATAACAAAGAGCACTTCTGTGAGTTGTCATTAGCACATGGGGACATTTATGTACACCTCTGTATCTGTCAGTAAATGTGTCTTAAATCATAGCTTTAGGTTGGCACGATAGCCCGAACAAGCCCAGCTTTCATGTGGTGCCAGGATACAGATTCTGTGCAAATGGAAAGCACTTTCACTCTCAGCTCATACAGTGGACTTCTGAATCCTTTCATTCTAGGAATCTGACCAACAACCAAATCGCAGATTCCCTTTAAATGAAAAATTCCAGCCTATCCATATTAACTTCTGATAGTTTGTAATCAATTCTAAGCCTTTTGGTTTCAGTGCCTGTGAATTGCAAGTCTGTGCTTATTAGTGACTACTATAAGAAGAGGGAACTTGGGGATGGCATAGGAAAAAATGACATAGTTTCTACTAAAGTCAACTATAGGATTTTGGCAATGAAGCCTTAGGAGAGAGTTAACTGAGGGAAATGGAGGAGGATAAGACAGAGGATTTGGGGGGAATTAGGAAGAGGAGAGGAAGGGAGAAGAATGAGTAGAAAGAGAAAATAATTGTTGTTATAACTCTAGTCCTGTCCTTTAAGTATTTCTAGCTCTTCCTGTTTGTGCAAATTATAGTCCCTCCTTTCAGATGTTAGTCATGGCCTTGTGGCTTATTTGGCTATAACATAAGAGGGCATAATATGTGCCATTTTCAGGCAGAAATGAAAAGAATGTGGTTCTCTGCATTTCCTTCTTTCTGTTATTATCTTAGACATGCTGGTTGAGATGAAGCCCTATCAGCTCGATCGCTGAGTGGCAGTGATGAGCAGTGTCCCTCTGCCAGCTTGCAAAGGACATGTTGTGTGAGCAAGAAAATAAAAATCTTTGTTAAGGCACTGAGAATTTTGTTCCCATAGCATAACCTAACTTATTCTGTCTAATACAGAGATTAAGACTTAGAAAGAGGAAGCTGGTATAACAAAACTATAAAATAGATGGCTCTGACCCAGCTGCTAAGTAGTAAAGAAACTTGTGAGAGGCTGAAAAGACCATGATTTGTATTATTGGGTTGGTACAAAAGTAATTGCGGTTTTGGATTGTGAATTTTATTAATAAATCATTATAAGTAGGCTCAAACACATCTTTATTTATCAAAATAGGAACCATTGTAATCAACACATTTTTGCCAACAAGAAATGTTTGTTTATTTCTGTAATGTAAAAAATTCATGCTTTAGGATTTGACAAACTCTTGGAAAGTATTTTCTCCTCCCGCCAGACTGAGAAGTGTTTTGCCTGCAGAAAGTTGAAATGCTTGAAGAAGTGGTGGTCAGTCGGTGAGAGGTTAGATGAATATGGTGGATGAGGCAAAATTTCATAGCCCAATTTGTTCAACTTTTGATGTGTTGGTTGTGCAACATGCAATTGGGTGTTATTGTGGAGAACTGGGTCCTTTCTGTTGACCAAAACCGGCTGCAGGCATCACAATTTTTAGTGCATCTCTTTGATTTGCTGAGCACGCTTTTTGGGTGTAATGGTTTGCCTGGGATTTAGAAAGCTGTAGTGGACCAGACAGGTAGCAGACCAGCAAACAGTGCCCATGAATTTTTTGGTGTAAGTTTGGCTTTGGGAAATGCTCTGGAGCTTCTTCTCAGTTCAACCACTGAACTGGTCATCACCGGTTGTCATATAAAATCCACTGTTGTCACACGTCACAATCTGGTTGAAAAATGGTTTAGTTGTAGTTATGTAGAAAAAGAGAAGACACTTCAAAATGATTATTTTTTTGATTTGTGGTCAGCTCATGAAGCACCCACTTATCAAGCTTTAAACCGTTCCAATTTGCTTCAAATCTCATATGACCATCAGCAACTTTTCATGCAGTTGTAAGAGGATCAGCTTTGATAATTGCTCACACTAGGTCGTTGTCAACTTCTGATGGCCGGCTACTATACTTCTCATCTTCAAGGCTCTTGTCTCCTTTGCAAAACTTCTTGAACCACCACCACACTGTATGTTTGTTAGCAGTTCCTGGGCCAAATGCATTGTTGATGTTTTGAGTTGTCTCTGCTGCTTTACGGACGCATTTTGAACTCGAATGTAAAAATCGCTTGAATTGCCTTTTGTCTAGTATCATTTCTAAGGTCCAAAATAAATATAAAACAAACAGCAAGCAATAGGTCATTTTCAAAAAAAAAAAAAATAAAGTGAGAAATGCACATTGAAATTATGTATAACATAACCACATTCATTTAAAAATGTATTCCAATATCAAACAGCAAAGTTCAACATGCAAAACTACAATTACTTTTGCACCAACCTGATATGTAGTGAGCAAACATTTAGCAAAAGCGTTCCTTGCAGTAACTCTGAAAGTAAATCATTTACTTTAAAAATTTGTAACCTTAAGATAAGAGGTTGGAGAACACACTCTTGGTATGTATTGTGCTTAGCAGGCTCAGAAAAGAATGGGCCAGTGCAAGCAGGAGTTAAAGGGAAAAGAGGGAGTCCAGAAATTTGGCAACTTGTGGACTTGGAAGGGACAAATATTTTCAAACCCAACTGATAAAAGAGGAAACTGGGCAACAAAAGTTGATTAAAATTCATCCTCGTGGCAAATAACAAATCGAGCATATGATTGGTATATACATCTAAAACCTTTGGATGGATTAAAGTGTTTTGGAATGATGGGCCAGATGATGAGGTGGTATCCAAAAAGTGCTTTCAATGAGACAAAATGGTTCAAGTAAATAGACAAATAGTGCCACTCTGACCCTATAGTTTGATAGAGCTATGGTCTCTGTAACTAAGATAAGAGAGGGGCAGAGAGAGGGAGAGAAAGATGCAAAGACAGAGAGAGAGAGAGAAGGAAGTGTAGGCATGAGGATGAGGAAGCAAAAGAAAAAGCAGGTCTAAGAAGTGTGTCTGAAGAGACTCAAGGACATGGCTATTGGTACAAGGAGCCAGCAGGTCTTGAATTGTAACAGAGTTAAGTTTTCAGGAGCATTATATTGTCAAAAGAACTACAGTCTGAACATTAAAAAACAAAACCAAAACCAACTATGACTAATGAGCTAAAATGACTTTTGAGTGGAAAGGGACAGAGAATGCTGCTAAGTCCTTATTGAGGATAAGTTCCCCAACTTATTTAGAAATCTCCAACAATGATACTAGATAAGGAAAAAGGAAGTTCCCCGATCCAGGAAGATCCCACATGCCGTGGAGCACTAAGCCTGTGCACCGCAACTATTGAGCCTGTGCTCTCGAGCCTGGGAGCCACATCTGCTGAACCCATGTGCCAGACTACTGAAGCCGCATGGCTTAAAGCCTGTGCTCTGCAACAAGAGAAGCCATCACAGAAAGCAGCTGTGTAATGAGAAGCCTGCATACCACAACTAGAGAGAAGCACCCTTTTTCTGCAACTAGAAAAAAGCCTGTGCAGCAGTGATGGATGACAGCCAGAAAAAAATGAAGAAGACACAAAGCGATGGTAAAATATACTAATATATATCCTTAAGGGGCTTCCTAGGTGACCCTACGGTAAAGAACCCGCCTGCCAGTGTGCTTAGAAAAAGGAGTCCTATATATACACTCACCATTTGTATCTCTAGAAGGCCATGTAAGAAATTAATGACAGTGACTGCCCCTGGGGACATATCCAGTGCCTGGATATTTGGGGCCAGGAGAGGGAAGGAGACTTAACTTTTCACTGTGTTTCTTTTTTTTTTTTTGATTGGAGTCTAGTTGATTTATAATATCATTTTTGTTTCAGGTGTACAGAACAGCAATTCAGTGATATATATGTATATTCTTTTTCATATTCTCTTCCCTTATGGGTTATTCCAAAATGTTTAGTATAGTTCCCTGTGCTATACAGTAGATACTCTGAATTTTCACTGTTTCTTTTAGTTATCCAAATGTTTTAGGGCTTCTCTCGCAGCTCAGTCAGTTTGGTAAAGAATCAGCCTGCACCGCAGGAGTCCACCTGCAATGCAGGAGACCCAGGTTTGATTCTTCAGTCCAGAAGATCCCCTGGAGAAGGAAATGGCAACCCATTCCAATATTTTTGCTTGGAAAATCCCGTGGAGAGAGGAGCCTGGCTACAGTCCATGGGGTCATAAGAGTCAGATATGACTTAGCGACTAAACCAAAGCAAATGTTTCACCTGAATGTGTAGATCAATAAAAAATTAACAATTAAAAGAACATAGTGGAATAAAAATATTTCTTTCTCTTCTGCCACTCACATCTAGTATGTGCCAAATTCATTTCGTATCATCCTGTTATATGGTCATGTAGAACTGTCCTTGTCTGGTATTAGTATATATTATTAAATGAAAAGGAAAAGAACTGAAATGTTATTTCAACTACACTGGAATCTTGTGCTAGGACAATTTTTGCTGCATTAGGAAGATGTGTCTTTTATCAGAATCTGTCCTACAGTGAGTAGTGCCACAAAGGTCTGGAGGGAAACCAGAATACATTGTTAAAATCAAATTTGGGGCCCCAGTTTAAAAATTCTATTTCTATTGTTGTTTTGTCACTAAGTTGCATCTGACTCTTTACAGACCCCATGGACTGTAGCCCACCAGGCTCCTCAGTCCATGGAATTTCCCAGGCAAGAAAAGTGGAGTGGGTTGCCATTTCCTTCTCAAGGAGATCTTCCCGACTCAGGAATTGAACCCGCATCTCCTGTGTTGGCAGGCAGATTCTTTACCACTGAGCCACCTGGGAGGCCCCAAGATTCCATTTATAACTTTATGAAAAATAGTTTTGAAAACAAAACCAAAAACCTACATTTTTCTTGAAGGTCACACATTAGCATGAAGCAGGGGGAGCTATTAATAAAGACCACTGTGTGTTACTTACTCTTCCACTGTTCTCAAGCAGAATCAGAACAAGAGACATCATTTTTTAAAAAAGAGATGGCCTTTTTTTTTTTTTTTGCATCTGTGTCCTTGGACGTATGTTCTAGGCTCCCATCTGCATCTCTGAAATATAGTATTCCAGAATCACACAACTGAAGGGATCTCAGAGATCAACCGTCCAGCACACACCCCCACACTCCCCCGTCCCCCCCCACCCAGCACCTCTTATTGTATAGATGAAAAAACTGGGGCCCAGAGAAATTAAATTAAATTTCCCAAGGTCACACACAACTAGAAGAAAAGTCAAATTTTCCTACTTCCGTCATTAAAACACTTAAGGTCAGAATGGCCCTATCTTTGCAAATGTTGTTTTACTGATGACTTCAGATCACAGTAACCAAGGCTTAGGAAATCCTTTTGGTGGGCTTCTTGTGTATGCTTTCTTTCCTATCACTTGCTTAGGTCTTCCCAGAAAGACTCTCTGTTACCCTGCATTTCCTGATGAGCCAGACTGCAAGGTTGGCATGAAGAAATGAGATTGTTCATTTTCCTCCATTTAAAAATTTATCTTGAGCCTTTTGTTCCTGTCACAATTACCGTATGAGTATTGATTTTAATTAGTTCTGTCTATTAAGATTCCCCTTAGGTTCAGAAGCCAGCCTGGTAATTAAGTGGTAAGCTTTCCTCTGGCTGGCAGTATTGTTAGGTGAGTTACTGCCACTCTTGGTCACAGAGTGGGATCAATGTTCCTCTATGGATCCACCCTGAAGAGTCCAGACGCAGGTGCAGTTCTTATCTCAGGTGATTTTCCCTGTGTTGTTACAGACATGAGAGCAGGAAAAGGAGGCTCTCTGTTTGAATGACGCTTTCCCTACTCACTAAGGCCAATACACTGGTATCAGAGCCTCCAAATGGTGTGTATATATTATTGGCAAGTATTTTGGTCATGTCCAGATGGATTTTTTTGAGGCTTGCCTGATATCAAAAACTGATGATGGCATAATATCAAACTGTGTCCCTTTGTTGGTTGGAATAGGGCTTGAAACAAAAGTTTATAGTCAGTAATTTTTTGCTTTCATTTCATCCTGAATTCTGAGAATGGTAAAGAATGCTTCTCAATAATTTATTGCCTGTATGAAATCTAGTCTCTCAGAAAATGAACATAATGGTGAGTTTTAGAAAAAAATTAGAAAATCAGCTCTCAATGTGTATATTTTGTATTTAGGCAAATTTTACTGACAAATTTGTATTTGGGTTTGTAGTTACGACATAATAGGTGTTTGGGGAATGATGGTAATTCTGGGCTTTCTTTGTAGATAACCAATTAATAATTGGGGGACAGCCATGACAACAGTTCTTTTATGTTAAATCAAAACCCCTGCCATTTTCTGGTGCCTGTTATTGGGTGCAATCCATTATTTTTAGCGAAGCAGCTAAACAGTTTAATATACCCTCTGTGATGATCAAGAGCTCTGGGCGTACTGATGAGACGACAAAATTCTGTGCACTCGCCTGAACAAACAGGGAAGGTGGAGCGCGTCCAGGTCCATCTGTTCCTTGTGTGCCAAGTGCCCTCCTTTACGATTGCCTCTCCCTCCTACAGTGTCCCATCTGCCTCCCAGGCTCTCTCATGGGTGCCTTGAAACCTTTGCCGTCAGAGTTGATTTTCTCAGGTTGGTAGCCAAGACTGTCAGTCAATGCTGAGGATTTAGTTCCCCTGTGATTTTGTGTTCTTGCCTGGTCAATTCAGGGGATTTTAACTTGAATGGAAGTTGAACTCACATTTTGGAGGCCAAAGCTGGAATAACTGGGTTAGAGTAGTCATTATAAAAAAATTATATAATCAGATTAGATGACTATCTTCTCTTGTTTGCTCCTCGGTGATATTTTTAAGCAACTGCCACACAACAGGCTGAAATGAGGCACTTTGTGCCCCCCGTATTATGTCTAGCAAGATATCACTGGATAAGAAAAAATATAGGGGTGCATTACAGCATAACAGATTTGCAGCATTGTCATGGACTTTTAGAAAGAAATGATAGGTTATTGACCCATGGTTGGTATAATTTACTCATTCATTCATTAGCTATTGACTACACAGTAATTACATGTCAGCTTCATGAGATACACGAAATAAACTGTAGGTTTCCTGCCTTCAAGGGGAATCTATCAGCAGTGACTGAGTCTGATCAAACTCAGTGCTGTCTGGGAAGCAAATGAATTGAAGTGGGAAAAATGACAGTGCCTGTGAGCAGCTCAACAGCCAGAGGAGAGGGTATTCGTGGGTTCAGCTCAGAAAAGACGTGGGTCGCATGTAACTACATGTAGGAACATGACTCACAGCTGGATTTTAAGGGCAATTATACAACTATGACAATACTAAGCAGGACTGATTTCCCTTTAGACTCAAGTGCTGCAAAATAGGAATGCGCTGTCTATCTCCTTTCACAGCAGTGCCTAATGATGTGTCCAGGCAACAACAGAACCATCCTCTGAGGGAGAAAGTGAGTGACAGTCATTGACAAAATTTGCTGGGGATTAATTTTCTGCAGTTCCCTAGTGGGCACATGCATTTTCTATTTCAAGATCATTGTTACAGATGAAAGGAATGTAGGATATCATGAGGCTATGTTTGATACATGTTAAACATGATATACTTCCAGGAGAAAAATGTTCATATTGTTCCAAAGAAGGTTATACAGAGGCTAATGTTTCTGGTAATGAAACACTCAAATGTTTGAGTACTAACCCAACTTGAGATTGTTTAATAGTATTACATTCTGAGGCCTGATTGCTTCAGGTGTCTGAAGTGTGGTTATTTCCAATGTTCCTCTTCTAGAAGATGGTGCTCCTGGGAAGAATAAACAGGACTTTTTTTTTTTTTAAACAGTCACTTTCAAGTTACTCACAGTTTATCCTCTGAAAGAATTATTTGAGAGGAATAAACAGTATGCCAAATAGGATCTAAATGCAAGTTTGGTGTTACTAAATGACCCCAAAATAGGATAGTAGATAAAAGCAAACCTCTGGAATCAAACTGCTGGATCGGCTTTGAATCTTGGCCCTGACACTTACTACCTATATGATCTTGGCCAAGTTATTTAACCTCTCTGTGCCTTGAAAGGTCTGCCACATGAAGTTGTTGTGAGAATTAAGTAAATCAGCAGTAACTAAAGTAGTATATCTGGTATTTAGTTAACCTTTTGGAAATAGTCCTGAGTATTCACACTTTAGAGCAAATGCTCAGAATTACTTGTGTTGAGATTGTCATTATCTCAAACCCTGCCTTTCCATTTGCTGATATATGGGCCACCAAATTTCATGTCTGTCAGTGGCTGCTTGACTTGATAACCCAGAAACATTTTCAGTCTCAGTGGAATGACTGTGGTTCCTTCCATGAAGACGTAGGCTCATTCCCAAGACCTCTGCTTCTTCCCCAAATGTTACACACTGGATAAATTTCCCTTTATTTACTTTGTATATAAGTTATTCCCTATTACCAAGAAGGATTCAAAGTGTTGATTAGAGGTCTAAGTCCTCTAGCTGCGCTGGCATTTCCTGGAGGGTCGTTTCACAGTTGTGTACAGAGACCTCATTGTTCTCTATTACCACTTGGCTGAACAAATGTGTCACAATCATTTTCTTGTTGGAGGAAAATCTGTAGTGGGTTTGCTGAGGGTGGAATTTCCGTTGAAAAATCTAACACAGGGTCTCAAGGATCCTCTTTGGCTCAATGTAGAGGGTCATTGAACTGATCTGTCAGAGGGTTCTAATACAACAGCTAACTCCCATCACACCAGGATGTCAGTATTTCCCTGGCATCTTCTATGTATACGGGAGAAAATATTCATTTACCTTCAGAATATTTATTTCCAAATCAGAAAGCGTTACATGTCAAATTCCCCCTGTGTCAGGCACCAGAATAGATTCAGCAGGAACTTTCTGAGTATTGTGTTGAGAACAAAACAAACCAAAACAAAACTTAAGATGATGCATATCTCTGTTTTACTTGGTAGAAAATATCCAAATATGTCAGAGTACCAAGACTGGGAAACCTGAGAAAAGTGCCGAGGCTGTGTTATTTTGTGTGGAGCCAGAGAAGGGGGAAGCAGATGAAGAGATGGTTAGATAGCATCACCAACTCAGCAGACATGAATTCGCGCAAACTGGGAGATAGTGAAGGCCAGAGGAGCCTGGTGGGCTGTAGTCCATGGGGTTGCAAAGAGTCGGACATGACTGAGAGACTGAACAACAGAGATAGGGCTGTTCTCCATCCCTCCCCCTTAGCTTGTGGTTTCTGTCGGCTTACACCAGTCAAGAGGAAACTAGGGCTTCAGATCCCATCCACCATTCTACCCTGTGTCTCCATCCCAGTTCTTGGTGAATCCGAGGCTTTCAGACTCCTACTTCTCTAGTTCATCCAAACCTTATCAGGCTATGTTTTTCTATGGTCTTCATTCTCTGATAGTCACCAGAGGAATAAACAGCGTTACTCACTTTGGCTACCTTGAGGTCACTTTAATTCTAGGATAGGCATGTATCCATGTATTTATATGAGCTGGGAGAGGTAATGATCAATATATATTTAGGAAAAAATGTGAGTAACTTTTATGTATTTCTAATAAGTTTATGCACTTTAGCTATTAGTTTTCTTGTGATGGTTATTGTTGCTCTGAATAAATATATACACGTATGTATCAGTTCAGTTCAGTTCAGTTGCTCAGTCATGTCGACTCTGCGACCCCATGAATTGCAGCACGCTAGGCCTCCCTGTCCATCACCGACTCCCGGAGTTCACTCAGACTCACGTCCATTGAGTCAGTGATGCCATCCAGCCATCTCATCTTCTGTCTTCCTCTTCTCCTCCTGACCCCAATCCCTCCCAGCATCAGAGTCTTTTCCAATGAGTCAACTCTTCGCATGAGGTGGCCAAAGTACTGGAGCTTCAGCTTTAGCATCATTCCTTCCAAAGAAATCCCAGGGCTGATCTCCTTCAATGGACTGGTTGGATTTCCTTGCAGTCCAAGGGACTCTCAAGAGTCTTCTCCAACACCACAGTTCAAAAGCATCAATTCTTTGGCACTCAGCTTTTTCACAGTCCAACTCTCACATCCATACATGACCACTGGAAAAACCATAGCCTTGACTAGGTGGACCTTTGTTGGCAAAGTAATGTCTCTGCTTTTCAATATGCTGTCTAGGTTGGTCATAACTTTCCTTCCAAGGAGTAAGCGTCTTTTAATTTCATGGCTGCAGTCACCATCTGCACTGATTTTGGAGCTTCAAAAAAATAGTCTGACACTGTTTCCACTGTTTCCCCATCTATTTGCCATGAAGTGATGGGACCAGATGCCATGATCTTCGTTTTCTGAATGTTGAGCTTTAAGCCAACTTTATCACTCTCCTCTTTCACTTTCATCAGGAGGCTTTTTAGTTCCTCTTAACTTTCTGCCATAAGAGTGGTGTCATTTGCATATCTGAGGTTATTGATATTTCTCCCGGCAATCTTGATTCGAGCTTGTGCTTCTTCCNCCATGAAGTGATGGGACCAGATGCCATGATCTTCGTTTTCTGAATGTTGAGCTTTAAGCCAACTTTATCACTCTCCTCTTTCACTTTCATCAGGAGGCTTTTTAGTTCCTCTTCACTTTCTGCCATAAGAGTGGTGTCATTTGCATATCTGAGGTTATTGATATTTCTCCCGGCAATCTTGATTCGAGCTTGTGCTTCTTCCAGCCCAGTGTTTCTTATGATGCATATAAGTTAAATAAGCAGGGTGACAATATACAGCCTTGACGTACTCCTTTTCCTATTTGGAACCAGCCTGTTGTTCCATGCCCAGTTCTAACTGTTGCTTCCTGACCTGCATATTGGTTTCTCAAGAGGCAGGTCAGGTGGTCTGGTATTCCCATCTCTATGTGTATATAGACCGGTGTGTGTGTGTGTGTGTGTGTGTGTGTGTTAGTCACTCAGTCGTGTCTGACTCTTTACGACCCCGTGGACTGTAGCCCCCCAGGCTCCTCTGTCCATGGGATTCTCTAGGCAAGAATACTGGAGTGGGTTGCCATTTCCTCCTCCAGGGGATCTTCCAGATCCAGAGATTGAACCCAGATCTCTTGCATTACAGGCAGATTCTTTACCATCTGAGCCACCAGGGAAGCCCATATGTCTTATGTACATAGCAAGTATATATAGATTCTTATATGTACATGTATATATATATATATGTATGTGTGAGTGTTTATACATTTTATGTATAAAACCCAACTTATCTATTATCCTACCAATAGTCCATTTAATTGTTTTCAGTAAGAAATATTTAATGGGATGTGAAGATGAAATAAAAGTACGTGTAAATGTGCAGATTAGAACAAATCATCTTCAAAATATGGGAAGAGGAAGGAAATGGAGAACTGTATCTTTATTTTATTTTTTAAAAAAGCGTTATGGAGTTTGAGTGGGAGGGAGCAGGTATGGGTAAACCTATGGCTGATTCATGTTGACATTTGGTAGAGACCAATGCAATATTGTAAAGCAATTATGCTTCAACTAAAAATAAATAAATAAAAAAGCTTTATAAATTACCTCATTGTGTGTTAGTTCTCTTGACAAAGGAAAATAAATATACCCAAAGAGTGTGTGAAGACATGCTCTTGGCCTGAGTCAGTGCTTACCCTCTTTAGAAGTGTGGATCTAGAGCTCTTGGTCATGTTCTGTATCATCACTGCCCCTGGTCAAGATGATGTTTTCTCGTCATCAGACCATCTCAGGTTCAGCCTGTTGGCTTTCACTGACCTCACTGTGGTGAGGTCAGTGTCAAGGATCGTCTCACTTCCACTGCTTTGGCAAGGATTCAAGGGAACTATCACACTATGTGATTTAAACGCAGAACCATCCTAAGGAATCCAGGTCACAGGAAGTAGGATATGTTGGAAAGTACTGTACTAGGTTGCTGCTGGCCTCCCAGTTGTGATGAGGAAGGAGGGTACACGACCTGTCTCCCAGCATGGAGTTCTTGCCTCACAGTGCTTCGCTCACTGGGCATTGATCATTCCACATGGTGTGATTTGCTGGTGCTAAAAACCTCTTTGCTGACTCATTTATTTTGGTTCGTGATACGGATATTATTTTATAGAGGTACATTACCTTTTGTTGTTTAGAGCTAATAGATCTACTCATTTAATTACAAACTATTTTTAGCCTTATAATTAAATGGAGAGGGGCAGAGTGCAAGCATGAAGCAATATGTGTGTGAGCAGGAATGAGTGAGAAATTATGGAAAGAGTGCTGGGCCAGGCATCCCAAGGTTGCTGTCCAGGTTCCTATCTGCTAGGGCTGGTCCGAGGGTGTCTGAACCTCTGTCCACTGCTTGGTTGATTCTGTGAAGTCTCTCTATTTTTTCTCAAATCTCTTGTCATGCCTCATGGTGCCCCTCTACTTCCAATTCCTTATAATTTTTCCAGGCCAAGGGCAGTCAAAATTTTTCTTTTTCCTTCCTTCTTCCTGCCTTCTCCCCTTCCTTCTTCTCCCCCTCTCCCTTTGCTCTCTCCCTTCTTTCCTTTCTTTTTGTGTTTATTATCTTTTCTCAAGACTCTGAAACAGGAGAGGGGTAAGTGAAACAACTTTTACCAAGGATCTTCTATTTGCCAGGAATTTAACCTATATTATGTCACTGAATCTTTGAAACAATGCTAAGCAATGGGACTGGTTATTTTAATATTTTTCCTCTATTTTTATTATTTCATTTAAAGGAGGAATAAACTAGACTTCAGAGATGTGAAATACCTCAGCCAAAATCACATGGTTAATATTGGTAAACCTACATCTACCTAAGTCCAAAATACTGTGATCCACTCTTTGCAGAGCATCACCTCCCCTTGAGGGTGAACCATTGCTTTGAAGAGCTGATGGTGTTCCTGCTTTGGTGGAACACCTTGACATCTCATACAGGAACCTCTCTCTTTATTAGTCCTAATTCTGCACTAAGGTAGACAGTTCCAATGTTCTCCTTAGCTTCTCCAAAATAAGTATAGAATCCCTTCATCTGTATAAATCAGGATTCTTAATCCTTCACAGTTTTCAGAGGTGGACAATCTGATGAAAGTTTTCCCAATGAATTTAACATAACACAAAATTTTGCATAATAATTACAAAAAATTCAGAGGCGCACTGAGGCCTAACTCTGGATCCCTGTAAAAGGTTATTCAATTGGGAAGATTACTTTTCACAGGTCAGGGGCTAGGAAGGTGTCAAATTTTCTGTATCCTGGGTATGCAAAGTTATTTTTCATGACCCTGTCAAGGCATGGTGTCCATGCTTTATCCCAGGTGGAGTTGTTTCTAGATGAATGTTTGCATATGTGTGCCTGGCTTCCTTGGACTGGTGAGCTCAGTGGGGGCAATTACTATAGGTGATCAGTTTGGCTGGGGTCTGTACTGTGCCTCACTTTTACATCTGAAATATTGTCATGATTCCTCTTTTCTATGCTTTTCAGACGAAGGTAAAAGGGATTAAGGTGTGCAAACTTTAAAAGTGAAGCTACCTGCCCTTGTGTCCTGAGGAGATTTCTCTGGGCTAGGCCATTTTTTATACAGCCCATCATTCCAAATCTTCCTCTTGAATCATTTTGCTTCAAAACAGCTGTCACTGATATTTCTCAAACTTTCTGAAAAAAGGGAAAATTGGGTGTTCCTCCTGAGGCTTAGCTGGAGACCAGCTGCCTGCTGGTGTCCTTTCCAGCTGCTCAGGCCCTTCATTTTAAGTGCACTCTGGGGCTTAAAAAGGACAGACCCTCCCATTCTGAATTTTTCTCTGAGAGCCACCCAGTGCTGCTGGAAAATTTATAGCTGGTTGGCTTGGTTAATTAGAAAAAAATCTGATGCTTGAATATTATGTAAGTCATCAAGTACTGTAGAGTAAGTACCTATCAGGTTTCACAGTCAACTCAGGGATATATGTCACCTCTTCTTAAAATGCTTGGCACAGTCATTTTATGCTATGAATTTGAAATTTGAGATGTATCATGGTAATTTCCTGCTGTTCATTTAGGTAAAGATACAATGGTACTCAACCCATAACACGACTGGTCTTATTATAAGCATGGCTCTGGTGTTTTCAACAGAGTGAACAATTCTGATTCATTTTCTCATTGCGATGCAAAAGATACTTGCAACTTTAATGCTGTCTTTGCTGCCTTTTGGAGCCCTTTTTAGGACTAATCATTTGACTTTGCACTAATGAGATTATACCCAGCAGGGGCAGATATTTTCCTTTTTAATTTTCATTCCTGTTATTTAATTGGCATTACACACACATAATGAGACCAGAAAAAAACACCCTGTAGCAATCTGTTCAATACAAATAACTCAGGCAGATGCAGCCAGATGTATCCATGGTGACCTCCCCGACTCTCACACTACCCACACATTAGGAAAGATGGCCCAGAAAACTTAACTCCCTGTTTGCTGAGTAGTCAGAGGTCTACTTTGTCTCTTCCTTCTCCCACAGAAAGGGCATTACCCAAATCCATGTGTTTCTCCATATTGGGATTTGTCTGCTCAGCACCTGTGATATTTATATAGCCTGGGGTTCTGAATAGGTACTGGTCCCTGGTGTTAGTGCTGACTGTCTGCCTGTGGCCCCAGCATCGTAGACAAAGACATTCTCCATTTATCCCCAGCACCCTTCTTACAATATTCTGAATGGAATAGGAATATTGGACTTAACGGAAAGCCATCAGAATGGGTGACAAACATGAAAACTTCCTTCTTTTATACGAGATTTTTATATTAAAACCAGACTTCTTCTTTCTGGAAAAAGATATTTTAAGTCATTAGGAGTTTAAGGAGGTCCTCTCTGATCAACCGCGTGGTGACATCCCTGGAGCTTCCTTCCAGGTACTGTACATACCTCCTTTTTTCCAAAGCAGGTCACATGGCCATCGTTCCAAATTCCGTATCCCATGGAGCAAATTGGGTGATTCTACAATGTATCCTAGAACTTTCCTTTGTTTATATAACAAGTGGAATGTGAAAGTTTCCATGCCTGAAATATCCACAGCATGAACGTGATGTTGTCAGTTTTGCCATCAAGAGAAAAATGTGCACAAATGTCGTCTACCTCATTTATGCTGCATCCAGTCCTGTGCTTTTCTCCACCTCAAAGCGGGTTCTTTCTCAGTATTTTCCATCCCAGTGAAATATACCAGCATCCTGGTAATACAGAAGCAGAAGCTTAGGAGACATCTTTGAAACTCTCCCACTTTTGTCAATGTATTTACTTGTTTTCATTTCCACTGCTACCACCATGACTGAGCTCTCATCTGTAATATAGGATCAGGATAATTACCACTCAATTGTTCTCCCTTTTAAAATTCTTGCCATTTCACTATTCATTTCAGCAACTAGATTGTTATTGTAGAAATATCTTAAAAGATCATTTTGCTCTTGTATTTACAAGTTTTTCCATTGTACTTTAGCCAAACAAAACAAAAAACCAAATCAAATCAAACTCAAAATCCCTGAAATCTTGCCATGGTCTCATGGGTCTCTGTGACCTGGGATCTGGCCATTGCCTGTGGAGATGCCAATGTCTCTTGTTTGTATTACTGCAATAGCTGCCTCTTTATCTGGCTTCATTTTACTCTTAGATGGAAACAAAGTGATTAGCATCCCTGCCTGGCTGTGCGTCGGGTCCCTTTTGACTCTCCAGCCACATCTTGCTCTACACTTTCCTTTATTCCCTCTGATCAACCACAGTGTTTTTTTTAGTGTTTCAGCATTTTTCAGCATTTTTTTCAGCCCTGGAGATTCTGTACCTGTGTGTGACTTGATCTGGAACACCCTTCCTCCCCCTTTATCTTGACAGCAGCTTAAACAGCGTTTCTCCAGCACAGTCTTCCTGGCTTTCGGGGTCATATCATATGCTCTGTTATACAAGCTTTTAAGACTGTGGCCCTTTCCTAGGTACCTCTTGCTGTAAACATCCACCTGTCAAGTGGCTCCAATTCTCTCTTTTCTCAGTGAGAAGATTCAATTTTTTTTTTCAAACATGAATTAGTAAACTTTAAGAGATATATATGAGACAGTCAATAATCTAGTTATTATATTTAATTTCTATGTGCTACATGTTTAAAATCATATTATATAAAATAATGTGAATTTAGAGACATGTTTTTTGCTACTTTCATTTTTTTCCATGCTCTTCACATTCATCTGTGACATCGTGTCTTCGTCATCACTAAAGGTAGTCTTTGAATTCTCTAATGCAGTTCTGTGAGGCTTGTCACCTTCACTTTTATCTAAGTTGTTTGAGGTACAGCACTTTTTGAATCATGCATGATGCTGTCACTGGAAATTTATCCCAAGCCACTGGAATCCATTTGTGTAACGTTAGAACAGTTTTTATTTTCATTTGTCCCGTGAGTATGTATTTATGATTGCCACACTCTAACCACTCACTGTATTCCTTTAAAAGTGATCTTTAAAAGGCTTGTTTACAATGACATCCAATGTTTGCAATTGTTAGGTCATCCCCCAGGGACAATTGCTAAACCTTCATTAATTCCATTCCTTCTTTATTACCAATTATGTCCATTCTAGGTTAATTTGCTAGAAGACAATTCAGTGAACAGCCAATTTGCTTAATTTACCTGTTTCTTTTCACTATTTAATTTTAGTCGACAGGCTTTTTTTTTTTGTCTTTCTAACAGCATTTAAGGAATGTTAAACCTGTCTCTGCATTAGTTCCCTGCTACTTGAACTGGACACTGTTTGCCAATTCCACACCTAACCTCCTTTGTCCCGCACCATATCTTTGCTTATGGAACCTCCATTTTCTTTAGGTATCTACTTTCCTCACAGCCATGAGACCTGGGAAACCTGACCCCATCTCTGTTTTAACCATATTTCCTTGGGTGAGGTAGGGTGAGGCCAGTTGCAGATCATAAAAAAGAAAGGAGAATTTTACAATTTTGTTCCCTGTAGAGAACATACCACACCACACAGGGATACTCAGGGGAAGCATTGAGGTCCTTCTTGAGGTAGAGAGAAGGAGCAGAACTGTGGTTTCCATGCGAGGGTATAGGGAGGACAGGTGAGGCTGTCTCAAGATTGGCCACCTACATTTGAAAGTGGCCCTCATGAAATTCATGTTCACTGTGATTGCTAAAATACATTAATTGGGGCTGGCTCAGGTGGTAAAGAATCTGCCTGCAATGCAGGAGACCCAGGTTTGATTCCTGGGTTGGGAAGATCCCCTGGAGAGGTGAATGGCAACCCACTCCAGTATTCTTACCTGGAAAATTCCATGGACAGAGAAGCCTGGAGGGCTACAATCCATGGGGTTGCAGAGAGTCAGACGTGACTGAGTGATGAACACTTTCACACTTTTCAAAGTTTCCACATGTTTTGGGGGGAGCCATGGTTTATTTCAGAATAGTTAGTAGCCATCTTATAAGTGTTACAGCATTGATTTACAGAAGTTAAAAGAATGTTTAAAACAATCCCTACTTGAAGTGTAAGTCCTGATGAAACCAGGCCATGTTCGGTGTTCCCTGTGTTAAAGATGATACAAGTTTGCCTAGTCTGCCTTAGACTGAGAAGGACTCAGAGAGCAGGGCCTGGCCATCTGAGACTGTGCAGGATTGCAGACTTCACACTGGATGCATGGGATATGCAGTCGGAGATGAGGTGATTTACATCTCAGTGGAGGCCAGTGTGGGCAGAGAATTCTTATGGGCAAGATGCCTTATTCTTCCTGATGCCAGCACACCAGACCACAGATCATCCCTAGGGAGAAAAGAAAGAGAGAGAGGAGTGAGAAGGGATAAAGATGGCATGTTGACTCGAATGAGTCTGAGTGTCGGAGAGGGAGGAATAAACCCCAGGACTGGCCCAGTTTACATGAATTAATATGCTCAGGCTTCCACCATGGGGGTCAGACAGCTAAGCTGAGATGTCCAGAAATGAAGCCTGACTGTCAGATTTATCCCTGCTCAAAGCAAATATTGTCTCTGGACATCTTTTAATAACCTGATGTGCGCAAGTTCCTGGTCACATTTCTCCTTTGTAGTTTCGGTGTCTCAGTTAGTTTTCACTCTACTCTGGCCTGTTCACTGTTCTTTTAGTACAGGAACCCTCGGGGCTGTTGTCAGAACCACAGGGGTCTAAGCCAACAGTGAATTGTTACTTTGTATCTACTGGCTTGAATGTAATAAGTGGAATTTGACTAGATAGCTTTTTTCAAGTTTTATTTATATTTATATTGGATTATTTGACACAAAAATACCACTATAAGATTATTTAATCTTTCTAGACTAACAGGCCACAATATTTCAGCCTCTTGGTGGATGTCAGAGATGACCTTTCACTCACCTTACAGGAATGGAAGCTTGTAGGCTCTTTTTCTGTCTCCATCTCTCTGTCTCTGTCTGTCAGATAGTAGGTAGTATGTGACAATACTCTGCAGATTACATATTTACTACCTTTCACATTTTTAAGTTGTCACTTAAAATTTTTCATTCTATATTCAAATATTCCAAAGGATGTAATTTTAGTATTTGGTAAATGTTGACATCTTAAAAACAAAACTTTCAGATGGCTCTTTAAGTGTATCCAACAAATATAAATTCCATAATAATTTGATTCTCACTATCATCTTGTTCAAAAATGCATGAAGAAACTCTTTTTTATAGCAGAAAAATCTTACATCATTTCTTCTTGTCTTAGTGATCAGATTTCTATTTCACTTCTTATACTGAAATGTAAACTAATGTAATATATTGTTATGTATGAAAGTCTTCAACCTCATCATATTTCTCTAGGACAGAAATAACTATATAAATTTAACTTTAAAAATTTCCTATACTGTAGTGGCCAGCAATTTTGGAAAACTCAGCAGTGGCCACAGGACTGGATAAGATCAGTTTTCATTCAAATCCGAAAGAAAGCAATCCTAAAGAATGTTCAAACTACCGCACAATTGCACACATCTCACATGCTAGCAAAGTAATGCTCAAAATTCTCAAAGCTAGGCTTTGGCAGTACGTGAACCGAGAACTTCTAGATGTTCAAGCTGGATTTAGAGAAGGCAGAGGAACCAGAGATCAAATTACCAACATCCATTGGATCATAGAAAAATGAAGAGAATTCCAGAAAAACATACTTCTGCTTTATTGACTATGCCCAAATCTTTGACTGTGTGGATCACAACAAACTGTGGAACATTCTGAAAGAGATAGGAATACCAGACCACCTGACCTGCTTCTTGAGCAATATGTTTGCAGATCAGGAAGCAACAGTTAGAGCTGGACACGGAACAACGTACTGGTTTCAAATTGGGAAAGGAATACATCAAGGCTGTATATTGTCACCCTGCTTATTTAACTTATATGCACAGTACATCATGTAAAATGCTGGGCTGGATGAAATACAAGCTGGAATCAAGATTGCTGGGAGAAATATCAAGAACCTAAGATATGTAGATAACATCACCCTTATGGCAGAAAGCAAAGAGGTACTAAAGAGCCTTTTGATGAAAGTGAAAGAAGAAAGTGAAAAAGTTGACTTAAAACTCAACATTCAAAAAACTTAGATCATGGCATCTGGTCCCATCACTTCATGGCAAATAGATGGGGAAACAATGGAAACAGTGTCAGACTTTATTTTTCTGGGCTCCAAAATCACTGCAGATGGTGACTCCAGCCATGAAATTAAAAGACACTTGCTCCTTGCAAGAAAAGCTATGACCAACCTAGACAGCATATTATAAAGCAGAGAATTACTTTGCCAACAAAGGTCTGTCTAGTCAAAGCTATGGTTTTTCCAGTAGTTGTGTATGGATGTGAGAGTTGCATCACAAAGAAAGTTGAGCAAGTCCCATCACTTCATGGCAAATAGATGGGGAAACAATGGAAACAGTGTCAGACTTTATTTTTCTGGGCTCCAAAATCACTGCAGATGGTGACTCCAGCCATGAAATTAAAAGACACTTGCTCCTTGCAAGAAAAGCTATGACCAACCTAGACAGCATATTATAAAGCAGAGAATTACTTTGCCAACAAAGGTCTGTCTAGTCAAAGCTATGGTTTTTCCAGTAGTTGTGTATGGATGTGAGAGTTGCATCACAAAGAAAGTTGAGCACCAAAGAATTGATGCTTTTGAACCACGGTTTTGGAGAAGACTCTTGAGAGTCCCTTGGACTGCAAGGAGATCAAACCAGTCAATCCTAGAGATCAGTCCTGAATGTTTATTGAAAGGACTGATGCTAAAGCTAGAATACTTTGGCTACCTGATGTGAAAAACTGACTCATTAGAAAACACCCTGATGCTGGGAAAAATTGAAGTAAGGAGGAAAAGGGGATGACAGAAATGAGATGGTTGGATGGCATCACTGACTCAGTGACATTAGTATGAGCAAGCTCCAGGAGTTGGTGATGGACAGAGAAGCCTGGTGTGCTACAGTCCATGGGGTCACAAAGAGTAGGACACGACTGAGTGACTGAACTGACTGATAGACCTGTGGCTTTGAAGTCTGAATATATTTCTTTTAGGTTATTATTTGGTTAATTTGCTAAAAGACAATCCAGTGAAGAACAAATTTGCTTAATTTACCTGTTTCTTTTCACTGTTTAATTTTAGTCGACTGGCTTTTATTTAGGTATCTGCCCTCCTCACAGTCATAGGAGCTGGGAAACCTGACCCCCTGGGTGGTGTGGGTGTGTGTGGTGATATTTATAGCCTATCTGTAACAGTATGCTCTAAAATAATAGGTCCATGGACATGAACTTGGGCAAACTCAGGGAGATGGTGAGGGACAGGGAGGCTTGGCGTGCTGCAGTCCATGGGGTACAAAGAGTCGAACACAACTTGGTGATTAAACAACAGCAATTGTAGACCAAACATGCATTAACTATAAATTATGGTCAGTTATTATGCACAAAAGTAGAATTTTATTGGGAATGCATCCCATGATAAAAGTGGATTGGGAAGATTGTTAGAATGGCTGGCTTAAAAGAATATTCATCCTGTTCCCTTGTTGTGCCAAGGTAAGATTTGCCAAGGATATTTCTCTTTTGTTAAGTAACAAAAGGTATATTGTGAAAGGGGTGAGGACCAGTGTGACCTCCAGAACTGTCTATCTTGAGAAGAGTCTTAGGAATGTACACAGAGAAGTTGAGGATCTACTCATCAGCCTCACACTCCTTAGAATGTCTTTATGGTACCCTCAGGAGTAGCCACTGGAGAAGGCGATAACACCCCACTCCAGTACTCTTGCCAGGAAAATCCCATGGATGGAGGAGCCTGGTAGGCTGCAGTCCATGGGGTTGCGAAGAGTCAGATATGACTGAAGGACTTCACTTTCACTTTTCACTTTCATATATTGGAGAAGAAATGGCAACCCACTCCAGTGTTCTTGCCTGGAGCATCCCAGGGACAGGGGAGCCTGGTGGGCTGCCATCTATGGGGTTGCACAGAGTCAGACACGACTGAAGTGACTTAGCAGCAGTAGCAGCAACAGCAGGAGTAGCCAGCCATGTCTTACTTTGAAGACCACTGTCATCCAATATGAGGAATGTGGCAAGGGTGTATTTCAACAAAGTATCACCCCACTTTCAGGCTCACACTCAGAAAAAGGGGATGCCAGAACATTTTGCGGTCTACTCTGCAGTCTGAAGATGCTCACTATGGCAATTAGGTACCTGAAGCAAAGTGATGATTCTGCCATGGCTGGGAAAGTAGACTCATATATTTTTAACATGGAGAATATCTGAAAAGCAAGTTAAACATGATAGATGACCATTTCTTGGAGAACAACCAAAATTCTCAGGTGCTAGGGAATTAGCATAACTCAGTGAATGCAAAAGTGAACTTATTTTTAGAAATCTATAGAGATTTGTTCTGATACAAAGCAACTGCATTATTATGAAGGGTAAAATGACTCCAGAAATCACAAGATATTCTGAGGTCCAAATGAATACAATATCAGAGCAGATATCAAAGAGAAATCTGAAACAATTTATTATAGCAGGCAGGAATACCTTCAGGGAAGGTTTCTTCCCCCCAGGTTAGCTAATATACCAGTCAAGTGGATATGTCAAATGTAAGACAAATAATGGTCTTAATAGAATTGCACAACTGAACTGTTTTGATGGAATTGGATCAAGGGAACACAGGAGAAGGAACACATTTGTACAGGGTGAAGTATTGTCTTGGAATGCAGTGTGTCATGAAATTCGGCTTTCAAAATGAGCTCAATTTAATTTTGAGAATAGCCATTTGAATTGAAAATAAGCCTTTAGAACTGGAAGAGGAATAATAAGAGCACTGGGTTGAGCTGCAGACAGTCTGGGGCTTTACTGAGGTTCGATGGCAAACTTGGTTTAACCTGCGCTTTTCCGGTTTCCTAAGCTGTCTGGTGTCCCTCCTTGCGACCTGACAGGTACCCATGCTGGTCTACATTGCCAGACCTCTTCTGCCAGGTCTCAGTTGCAGGACCCACTTCTTGATAACTCTGCTACCAGGCAAACAATTACACAACAGCAAAGATCTACAGTGACCTTCCGCTTTCACCTTGGTCTTTTGGCAGGTGTGATATACTATTTTAATATAGAAACTGTTATAGAGTGGTGCAGTTCTGGACACTTCAGCAAAATTTTTTGAGGGCAAGTGCAAGGGTTTTTCCTCTGCTTTTATTTATGCTCTGGCTTTCTGATGATACACCTTTATTGAGGAGATGTAAATATCTTTGTTTCTGTTCATTTATTTTCTGATATCTCTGGTGGTGGTGATTTTTTTCTTTTGGATTCTGCCTCTAAGGAAGATTATTGTCTTGAGACTCTGTTATTTTCTATCCTTGGGGGTCCCTGGTAATTGCAAATAATGTCATTAACAACTTGAAAGGAAAAGTAGGTCATTATTTACATTTAAAGGGATATACTTTAAAAAATATAGTAATTACATTTAATAATTTTATGCAGGTTTTAAACTTGAACCAAAATTAAATGAAAGTAGTTTAAAATTCTGAAGTTAACAAGCAAGGGAAATTGGGTTATATTCCTCTAGTATAGTTGTATTTTGCAGAATCCAGGCTCTTTTTTGGCAAGGCCATAATTACTACATGAAAATATCATTGATACAAATAAATTTACTATTTAATTCCATGAATAGTCTAGCTATATGCATGACAAATATATAGTGTCATCATATTTATATTCAAAGTAATTAGGAGTTGTACATATATGACCTGAATTATTCCCCTCAAAATTTTGCATGTTCATGCCAACAAATCACTTTGAGCAATATTTATTAGAACCTTTCTTTTGCTCGTGCCATAGGTACAGATGAAAATCTCAAGGTACACTGAAAAAACATGAAGAGAGCGGGGGAAGAAATAGTGAAGATGGGTGAGCAAAATGCTTACTTGGGATTAAATGCCTTCCCTATAAATCAGGAGGAAAGTTGTCAGCTGGGTACTTTCTCATTTGCAGCATGTATAAGCAGCAGGAAAATGAGCCAAAGCGTCCTTTGAAGCAAAACCTTACCTACAATGTAATTCATTCTCACCATAGTGTCTCTTCTAGAGGCTATTATTGAAGATAAATCAAATGAGGCCCCATCCAGGCCACTCCTCCACAGGCACTTCCTATTAGTAGCATCTTTATTTCCCCACCTGAAGCACTCTTGCCTTCCACCAAGCACCAGGGGTCAGATGAAGTGAGTGTATGGCCAAATTAACTCTTCATAGGAAAAGGAAGCTTTTGCAATATTTAAGACCAAGAGTGTCTGGGTCATGTCATTCCTGAGGATGGTTGTGAGATAGTTTCAGATTTCTCTGGACCCAAAAGGCTAAGCAGTCATGCTCTGCTGTTCCTGGAAATCTGGTGCATTGGTCTGGAGTCTTAGGAACTTTCTCACAGCACTCAGGAAGTCACACCAGTTCTGGCTATCTTTTTGGTCTCATAGCAAAATGTCAGCAGTTCCAAGGACCACATGAAAATTCCCAGAATGTCAGACTGTCTTACTTCTGTGAAAAAAAAATACTGTAATTTACTGCTTATTTTCAGCTGGCGCTCCCTATCTGTCCAAGATTATTTCCCCTGACATCAAAATGTTTTCTTTCTTACCAGTCAGGCCATCTTTTCTAGGTAGTCCCCTTGTCATGCATTTCCCCACTGTAGCCTCTGCTCATTCTTCCCTTCTTGACCCCTGATCCCTTCAACTGTCCAACTTTGATGGCCCCCACCCATTACAGGTCAATGCCCAGGGTTTATATTTTACCTCCAACCCATGGACTCTTTGTAATGCTTACTGACTTTCCCACGGTGCCTCAGTTCAGGATTTCAGGGGAGAAAATAGTCCTAGAGAGTAGCAGGTAAATCTTAACCAAAAGTGAAGTGAAGTCGCTCAGTCATGTCTGACTCTTTGCGACCCCATGGGCTGTAGCCTACCAGGCTCTCCCTCCATGGGATTCTCCAGGCAAGAGTACTGGAGTGAGTTGCCATTTCCTTCTCCAGGGGATCTTCCCAATCCAGGGATCGAACCCGGGTCTCTCGCATTGCAGGCAGACGCTTTAACTTCTGAGCCAAAAGGGGCCAGTAATGAGATGTCATGGTAATGGCCAAAATTAGATTTTTTTCGCTTACCTTCCCTTGGTGCCCATTCTGTCTTTGCAGTTAAGTCCTTGAATCCTTGTGGTCCTGCTTTGGTAATCCATGAATAGTAGGAAGAACATCTGAATGATACCTTTCTTCTAATAATCCTTAGTACCTAGTCATCTTGCTTGTATTTTTCTGGTCCTAATTATTGGATAATATATAGTAAGAGCACTCAGGTCCTGAGTTGAACAAGATGCTGAGCAATAGAAGAAAATTAAGCACTGGACTTGCCTCCTAGGAGCTTTCTCACCCCATTCCTGTGAGTATATGTTTGTGGTTGGGGAAAAATAAGAGAGGGTTTCATGGCCCCCGACTGTGTTCTGGGTGGCACAGGAGGTCTTGGTGCTGTTCTAAGCATATGGGTGGGTGGGCAGCAGAACAGTATGATTGCTCTGCTGCAGGCAGAAAACCTTACTGTCCCTCGAGGTCAGCTGCTGGCAGCAGGACCTCTGTGGTTTCATGTGCTCTTTGGCTCCCTTTGTCCATGGTCAGGCCCACAGGACTCAAGTTTCTGGACCATGTGTTTTGATAGAAGATGATATTAATTGTAAATTCCCTTCTGAAAAAGGAATTGGTACAATGTTCAAATAGTAAGTAAGTAAGTAAAGTCACTCAGTCGTGTCTGACTCTTTGTGACCCCATGGACTGCAGCCCACCAGGCTCCTCAGTCCATGAGATTCTCCAAGCAAGAATACTGGAGTGGGTTGCCATTTCCTTCTCCAGGGGATCTTCCTGACCCAGGAATCAAACCCAGGTCTCCCACATTGGAGGCAGATGCTTTAACCTCTTAGCCACCAGGGAAGTCCTGTTCAAATAGGGTGAGTTAACATAATACTACTGCTGATGCCTGTCAAGTGCTTGTGGTGTACTGGCATTTGCATTATCTCATACATAATCTTCAGGATGACGGAAGAGAGTGATGAAGTACAGAGTGACGTGTAAAAGGTCACTTAACTGTTGAGAAATGGGATTGGGGTCTGTCCCTATCAGCCTAACCCCAGAGTCTGTGTTCTCACTGTCACTTCCTGTCCGGTGTACTTAGTGGTTGGAATTAGTTTATGGACTCAGACATGTCAGGGCCAACACCTCTGCTAGTCTCCTGAGCTTTCCCTCCGAGGTGGCGTCTGCAGTCTTGGCTATCATATTCTACCTTCAAGACCGGCAAGGAAAGGGAAGGATGCTTTCGTGAGATTTTTCACTTGGGTTTTCCTGCCTGGCACTCTGCCACATGACTATCTCTAGCTACAGAGGGAGCTGGCATAGAGAGTGTTTAGTTTTGTAACCTTTAGAGTTGAACAAGTGGAAGAGCAGTAGCTTGGGCTTGTTTGTGGGGTGAGACAGTTGACAGTATTTTCTATGATGCCTGATTTTATGCAGGGCTCTCTTACTTGGCTTTGGGGCAAGTACCAGGAAGAGGAGGCTCTCTGTCCATGAACAGTATTATTCCTTTGGAAGGCTGAATAATGCCCCCACAGATAACCAGGTCCTAGTCTTAGCAGCTTGAACTTGAATCTTTATAGCCCTTATAAGGTGAAAGGGGTTCTGAAGATGTGATGAAGGATCCCGAGATGTGGAGACTACCTGGATTACCCACATGGGACCTAAATGTAATCACAAACATTCATTTAAGGGGGAACACAGGGAGCTTTGACTGGAAATAGAGGTGGTGTGATGACTGAAGTAAGATAATTTTTCTAGTCTTTAAGATAGAAGAAGCTACCATAATTCAACGCCAGCAGCTCCCAAAGGTAGACAAGGTAGGGAAGCAGAGTCTCCCCTGCCTCTGCAAGGAATGCAGCTTTGCCTGCATTTTGACTTTGGCCCAGTGAAGATGATACTGGGCTTCCACCTCCTAGCTGTTAGAGAATACACGTGTGTGCTTGAAGGTACCAAGTTTGTGGTAAGTTGTTTTGGCAGCTCCTGTGCGTGCATGTGTGTGTGTGTGAGAGAGAGAGAGACAGACAGACAGACACAGAGAGAGAGATGAAGAGAGAGAGAAAGGTGAGAGAGTGTGACATTGGACAGGCCTTATCTATTGGCAGTTCTCTGCACTGCACTGAGAACATGGGTTGGTTTGTGCCTTTGTTTATAGCTCTGGTCCTTAGCAATAAAGGTGGGAAAACATTAGATTCCATTAGGTACCCGAAGCTTTCTGTGACATCTGTAATGGTACAGTCTAAAATAATAGGTCCTGGAAAGCTTTCAAAAGCAAGAACTCTCATAGGTAAGTAAAGGGATTGGTTATATAAGGTTTTTCCTTTCTGCTCCACCTGGACTCAAGAAGAGATCCATTTGACATCAGGGCAGTACCATGACTGTGTAATCAGTTGTCAGAGTGGGAGTTTCTTTTTCTCTCACTTTTGCTGAGGTCTTAAAACCTGAGAACAAAACTATAGAACCCATATCTCAAAGTGAGTGTCAGGTTTCCTGTGCAGGACTGGCATAAGATGTGACCCAGATCAGTTCTGTAGTTTTATCTGGAGGCTACCTAAGTGGGGCGAGGGTAGGGGGGAGCGGCGAAAAAGGACAGAGTGCTTCAGGAGAAAGCTTGTTGGAGAGCTGCGACTCGCTTTCCCATGACCCAGGCTGTCTTCACCTCAAGCAGGAGCGAGGGGCTTCAGGAAGTCCATTTACAGGATTTTTAACTCTCCTGTGGAATTTGTAGGGGCATAAGGGACACGTTTCTGATGTCTGATTCATTTCTGAGTAGGTGGCTGGAGCTGCCTGGCTGCACGGAAGCCATTTCTCCCTTCTTCAATATCAGAACCAGAAAAATAGCCTGTGTTTTCCCGTGGGGTGTGTGGCTCTCTAATGACGGTGGTGGAGGGAGCTGACCTGGGCTCAGTTTAGGAAGCCCACAAGCATGTACAGCATAGTGGAGTCTATTCAGGGAATCTTCTAGGGGTATGGGAGATGAGAGGGTTGAAACCGGCCTGATGAGGGAGTGTCATCCATGTCCAGGGAACCTTGGTGAGAGGTCGCCAGAAGAGGGTCTCCATATTACCCTCCAGGGGCCTCAGCTTATAAAGAGCTGGGCCAATATTTGCCCAATGTCAGATCACACATACACAAAACTGGCCATGCTCAGATTGTCCTTTCCCCTACTGCCTTCCTCCTTTGGGCCCAGTCCTGGAGGATCAGTCTTTTTGACTGATGGCTTTTTGACTCTTGACTATGGCTGAGAGGCGGACTAGAAGAACAAAGCTGGGGAAAAGAGAGGCAGCCCAACTGGCCTGCTCTGCCCCTCTCCTGGTTTCTAGGCCTTAAAAGAGTAATGTGCTAGAGAAGGAAAGGGACTCTAAATTAAAGAAGAGCTTGGGGTTTTGATTTTCATATTCTATTGGGCAATTATTTCCCAAATAAAACTGTTCTTGTGCCTAAAACAAACTGAAAAAAAATGAAGGGATCTGCCAGAGATTTCATCTAATAGGCAGGGAAGAAGGAGTCTGTGGATGAGCTTTGAATAGGTAGTAAATGAAAGATTCAGTTGTTTTCTGCTTGTACCTATGTTGTGTGGCTTGTTTCATTAAAAAGCTACAGCTGTTCCTCTCCAATTTCTGGTATTCCAATGCACAGTAGCTGGGTTGCTTTAGGTAGAGACCTACGTAATCTTTGTCTGTGCTGGGTCTTTGTTTCTGCATGTGGGCTTTCCCTAGTTGTGGTGAGTGGGGTCTACTCTTCGTTGTAGTGTGCCGGCTTTGCATTGTGATGGCTTCTCTTGCAGGCTTAGTTGCTCTGTGGCATGTAGGATCTTCCCAGATCAGGGACTGAACCCATGTCCCCTACACTGGCAGGAGGATTCTTATTCACTGCACCATCAGGGAAGTCCTTAGGTATTCTTTTAAAATGCGCTTAGCCAGTCTTAGGAAAGGTGAGACTTCCATGCACTTAAGCGTGCTCCAGCTTAACAAGGGTGCACCCCTCCCCTTGTTAGAGTAGAGCAGCCCGTAGTGCAGGGGTATCCTGACCTGACTCCCTTACCCACATCTGGCTGCTTTCTTCCTAGTTTAGTGGAATGCAGTCTCAAGGCCTTGGAGTGCTTTGCCTCTGATTCCATTAGCGTTTTCAAGGCTAAATTTTGTAAACATTACTTCTGTTCCTCTTTCCACTCTAACTCCATTTTCCTCTCCTTTCTCGCAAATCTCTCTTCCCGTCATTGCCCAAAGTGTTCTTGAGATACAATAAGGACTGCAGGAAGAATTGGGGGTGAGGCAGGGGTCATTTTCAAAGCCACAGCCAGGGTGGAAGATGAATGTCCTTTTTCCACTGCGGTTACAAGGGCTCTTGCTGAAATATAGAAGGCACAGTACAGGGTGGAATTGAGAAGGTGGTCTTTAGAAAAGGAGGATCAGTTTTTGGCTCAGCTGATCTGTGTGTCTCAGAAAAAGACTGACTCCTCTGTTTTCCAGCTGAATTGATTTAGTGAGTCATGTCTGAAATCCACTGAAACATACATTTGTAGGCTCAGAACTGTGCGCTGGATTGATCCCGACTTAACACAGTTCAGCAATGCTTGTTGAAGCAATCATGGTTAAAAGGATACACCAGCAAGGCTGAAAAGCAGAGGGTTGAATGGGTTTCAGCTTTCCTTAGTACTGAGCCAGAAACTCCTCATTTGTTTTCTTTTTCTGAGAATCACCTCATGCAGTTCAGACAAGGTGACAACCATGCCTGAAGAAGCTCTGTTAAGCCCATTTACCTCAGGCATGTGGTTGTAGATTTTAGAGGAAAGCAATGAGTGATGAGAGATTGTTTTCCCAGCTCAGCAGAGCTTTCCAGTGACCAAATCACTGAGCTATTCTCTCAAAAGAATCCTTAGGTTAACCTAGTAACTCTAGTTTCTCTTCTACCGCTCAAGGTTGTGTGACCCTGGCAAGTCATTTAGCCTGACAAGCCTTTAGCTGCTTCACTAAAAATGGTGGAAGGAGGCCCACATGAGCTACAGTCCTGCAGTTTTCTGGCCTCATTTCTGTTGATGGCCAGTTGGTATGGATCTGTGGGTGATTTTAACCCTACTGTGAGTCAGGCCTTGTGATGTCACAAACAAGCCTTGATGGCTGAGGTGGTCTGACCAGCAGGATCTGGCTTTGGCATCTGAAAACACATCAGGGTTTCAGCACCTTTGCTATCCTGCCTATAACTAGCAATAAATGACCAAAACTGCATGCAAATTCAAAGACAGAGAGCTAAAATACTTTCTTTTAGAGTAAAAAAAAAAAAAGATCATGAACTTTTTTCTATGTATTGAACATTTCAATACAATATTATAGTAGTTCTATTAATTCTTAAAAGAATTATATAACCAGATTCAACCGATTACTCCTAGATAAAATATCAAGGCTGTGTGTATAATTGGCTCTGTTTAATGTACCTTTTGTTGTTTTCAAACATGATTTTGGGTGGAGGTGGATAAGGAAGACTATTTTTTTGCCTCTTTTCTTGTGCTGGGTTTTCTGGCATGTGGCACAAGAGAGAAAACCTGACTCCTATTCTAAAAGAGAGACGAGAGTTGGAGATAATATATGAATGAGAAAGAGGTGATACAGAAATGAGATTCTGTCCTAATAAATATGCAGCTCTCAGGTGTGGAAGACCCAGGTGAGGACTGGGTGGTATGTGCCTGGGTGGAATGGTTAAAGCCTGTCTTACTGCATATGGTAGGGAATTTGTCTTCAGAGCTTTGATTTCCTCCACCACTCTGCCCACCAAGAGTATCCATTCAAGTTGGCTCAGTTTAGCCTGAGTCTCTGCATTTTGATTCTCCATGACCCTCTCTGGGTGAGATGAGGTGTTTTTATGTCTTCTGTGTCTGTACTTCCTAAGGGGAGTTGTTGTATTCTGATTTCTTGATTCGATTCTCTCTTCTCCTAAGTTTCTATGAGCTCTATCTTGCTTGCTGTTGTTTTCCCAATGATTGGCATTCATTGACTGAAAAAAAAAATCATCAGCAATTAAAACAATAATCTGCTACTCTTAAAAGACTAAAGTTTCCAGGATAGGTTTAATGATGTTCTTCTACTTGGCCTCTCTGTGGTTATATTCCACTTCTCTCATGGAATCTATCAGATGTGAGATTGAACATATTAGATGTTATTTACTAACTCAACAGCAAATGATTTTGCATCATCAAGTTTATGTATCAGGATGATTCTGGGATCAGGGTTTAAAGGGATAAACAAGATAGGCAAGGCTCTTGCTGTCTTGGAAAGCAGGAGGAGAGAGACAGAAACTAAATGGCAAACAAGTAAACAGGAAATTTTAGACAGTGCTTTGTGCGTGATGCTCTAGAGACTGACAGGGTTGGTGGTAAGGGTAGGCCTGAGTGGGGAATGTTTGAACCAGTCTTGAAAGATGGGAAGGCTCCCAGCCATGTGGTGGTAGTGAGAAGAGGGGACAGTGGAGGCAAAGACAAAGGTCCAGAGATAGAGACAGGCTTGGAGTATTTAAGGACCAGAGAGAAGCCCTGAGTGGTTGGGGGCAGGTGGGTAAGGATGAGTTTAATAACATGAAACTGGAGTGGGTGTGATCATTTAGGGCATTGTAGGCCACATGGATCAGCCAGAGTTCTGGCAGGAAATGAAAAGCATAATTAAGTTGAGTCATGTGGAGAGAGTTTTGATGTGGGCCAGGCATCGGAAAAACAACAAGATTAGTGCAGTATGCTGGGGCTTGTAAAGGAGGTTAGCAAGGGGAGAGGGCAGCTCCTGACTGTGGAGGGATGCAACCAGATCACAGTGACCCAGCCAAGCAAAAGCTGGGGGAAAGCCATGTCTTCACTGCCCTCCATGTTTCAGAGTTCCCACAGGTGCCTCCCACTGGCCAACTGAACCAGAAGAAGGAGGCCAGGGAGCCCACTGATACAGGTCTCAGAGTGATTGTGCAAAGGCATGGAGAAGAGCCTAGCTCACCCTGCTGACAAATTTGTCTTGTAATCCTGTGGATAATGGAACGCATTGGGGATTTTGCCAAGGAGAGGGACTGTTTTGAAGAGATCACTCAGGCCGCTGTGTGGAGACTTGACTGTAGAAGGCAGATGCGGGGGCAAATGACTGTTAGGAGACCCGCGCTATGACTCATGGCTGTCACCCAGCCTCTGCCCAGTAAGATTCAGTCACTGTAAACTGGCTCCTGGCCCTCCCTGATGTGGCAAAGCTGGCGGATCATTTGTCCTGGACCACACTTAAATGTCCCATGCTGGTATGTTTCTTGAGGCTCATGGTGTGTCATGGTGGTCTGGGGTGGCAGTCTGGCAGCCCTGTGGGATGCTGACCATGGCACTATTTCTAGTCTTTCGTTGGTGTGAAGCTTGACACTGAGTGTCTCGTTAAGGCTGGTCCTCCTCATGTAAAACTGTCCCCACCCCCCGTCCCTGTGCTGTGTGTGGCTCAATGAGGGGGCATCTGTGGGAGAAGCTTACTCTTGTTCCTGTTTTAAGGCATCATGACAATCCTGGCCATTCCTAGAGGCTGGTCTCTTTAAATTGGGCTTTGGGGAAGGAAAATTGGATTTGAAGAAATTTTCTGAGAAACTTTCATAATAGGGTTGTCTTCTGGGAAGAAGACATACATTCAAGTGTGTGTGCACATGTGGGTTTGTGGGCAGTGGGAGGACAAAGGGCGGAGCGTGACAGAGGGAGTCGCAGCGAGAGGACTCCACATTTGATATGCTTAGCTTATCTTCCAGAATGTTTTGCAGAGAATGTTCTAAGGTGTACCTTGCCTGAGTTGAGGATAACAGTGAAATTCCTGAAAAATTAAAAAAACAAAAAACAAAAACAAACCTACAAAACTCTCCTTCCCTTTTGTGGTTCAGGTGTTGGACTTAGTCTGAGACACTTAGATGCTGTGTATGATTTCTGAGGTTATCTGTAGTTCTGATTTTAATGAGGATTACCCTAAAAATCTAAAGAAAGAATATTGTTGAGTTGAAAACCAGTATAACTTTTGACTCCATCTTAAGTCTGGGTAATATGGTTGATGGATGCTTAAAGTCTGAATAGTGTATTTCTATTGCCAAATAGAATTTTGATAGCGTGCTAAGGAATGGAAAAGAATGATTTTGGTTTCCCAGTAATTTTAAGAGGATGTTTTTAAAAAATAGATTACAGTTTTTCAGATTGAAATTGCTAGTGAACAAATCAAATGCTAATGATGGATATTTTAATACTCTGTTAAAGGAATATTGATCTAAACTGTTCAAGAATCTTTGAATCATTAGTTAGTATTCAAGAGATGGCTGTCATATAATGAGATGGCTTTTAACAAACTCATTAAAACTCATTCAATTGACTAAAAATAAATTGAATGTGGACTATTCATAAGGCAAGTGAGGGAAACTAAAATGCATAAGATGTAGTCTCTGCCCCCAAGGAGGTTGTATACTGTAATAATCTTGCACTTCAGTGTAATCACCTTGGGACTGTATTGTCTTTTTGCAATGAGATCACTCTTGCTAAACATTTAAGAACTACTTTGAAATAGTCTTTGGAGCCATCTTAACACATTCGCACATGTATACATGCTCACACACACACAAACACAGGGGTAATCATTGTCAGTTTCATTTCTGTAGAATGGTGGTCAGCAAAGTATGGCCTGCCGGTTAAATCCAGCCTGCTGCCTGTTTGGCATGGCCCCAGAGCTAAGAATGGTTTTTACATTTTTAAATGGTTGAAACAATCAAAGCAAGAATAATATATTGTGACACATGCAACTTGTATGAAATTCAAATTTCAGTGTTCATAAATAACGTTTTTATTGGAACACAGCAATGTTTATTCATTTATGTGCTGTCAGTGGCTACCTACATGCTACAATGGCAGAGTTGAGTAGTTTTGACAGATTCCATATGGCCTTCAAAGCCTGAAATATTTACTATTTGGTCCTTTAGAGAATCATGTCTTTAGAATCAGATATCTATATATTTATATATTAATATTATTTATAAAGAGCCTTCAGTTAGATCCCCTACGTTCTTCCACAAATTTGACCCTGAATAAATTTTCCAAGTTTTCAAAACTCACACTTTTCATTCATCAGAGGTAAAATATTTTAGTTCACTTTATGGGCATAAAGGGAAACTTTTTTAGGCTTTAAAGTAATCCCCAAAGTTTCCCAGTTCCTTGGGCAGTGGTCATGTTGTTCCTACAATGGGTTGGGAGGTCCCTGAGTTTGTTAGGATGTAAGGAGTAGGGAGAAGGGAAAACCACCTTAGTTACCCCTCAGGATCTCAAAGAGGGATGGAGCCATGTTCAGGCACAAGAGAAGCAGAGGAGTACACTCTTTGCTCAAATGTCTTGCCTTTTTGTCCCTGCTCTCTGCTGTGTCCAATGTGACTCTGCTTCTGAAGCTGTTGACTGCTCTCTTTCACCTCTAATATTCCCTACTCTAGGGCTTCTCTTTACTGGTGGTTTCCATGGTCTCATTGCTGCTGCTGCTTCTCTGTGGGTCTTGGTTTCCAACATTCAGACATCTTGGGAGAAGGATTTTATTGGGTATGTCTGTCCCTATGCAGAAAAACATGCCTTTGATGTGCAGAGGGCTTCACCTAGGTTTAGATGACTATGAGGGCAAAGAGAAAAAGCAAGCATGTTAGCCTAATTTGGGAAGTGTTTGCCGTTGGTCATTTGTGGATTTCTTGGTCCATAAACATACACTGGTATATAGATGTCCACAGAACTATACAAAAAGATCTTAATGACCCAGATAAACACGATGGTGTGACCACTCACCTAGAGCCAGACATCCTAGGATGTGAAGTCAAGTGGGTCTTAGGAAGCATCACTAGGAACAAAGCTAGTGGAGGTGATGGAATTCCAGTTGAGCGGTTTCAAATCCTGAAAGATGATGCTGTAAAAGTGCTGCACTTAATATGCCAGCAAATTTGGAAAACTCAGCAGTGGCCACAGGACTGGAAAAGGTCACTTTTCATTCCAATTTCAAAGAAAAGGAATGCTAAAGTATGCTCAAACTACCTCACAATTGTATTCATTTCACATGCTAGCAAAGTAATGCTCAAAATTTCCAAACGAGTCTTCAGTAGTATCTGAACCATGAACTTCCAGATGTTCAAGCTGGATTTAGAAAAGGCAGTGGAACCAGAGATCAAATTGCCAACAACCGTTGAATCATCGAAAAAGCAAGAGAGTTCCAGCAAAACATCTACTTCTGCTTTATTGACTATGCCAAAGCCTTTGATTGTGTGGATCACAACAAACTGTGGGAAATTCTCAAACTGATAGGAATGCCAGACCACCTGACCTGCCTCCTGAGAAATCTGTATGCAAGTCAAGAAGCAACAGTTAGAACCATACATGGGGCAATGCACTGATTCCATGTTGGGAAAGGAGTACGTCAAGGCTGTATATGTCACCCTGCTTATTTAACTTGTATGCAGAGTACATCATGAGAAATGCTGGGCTGGCTGAAGCACAAACTGGAATCAAGATTGCTGGGAAAAATATCAATCACCTCAGATATGCAGATGATACCACCCTTATGGCAGAAAGTGAAAAGAAACTAAAAAATATCTTGATGAAAGTGAAAGAAAAGAGTGTAAAAGCTGGCTTAAAAACTCAACATTCAGAAAGCTAAGATCATGGCATCGGGTCCCATTACTTCATGTCAAATAGATGGTGAAATAATGAAACAGTGAGAGACTATTTTCCTGGGCTCCACAAACACTGCAGATGGTTACTGTAGCCATGAAATTAAAAGACACTTGCTCCTTGGAAGAAATGCTATGACCAACCTAGACAGCATATTAAAAAGCAGAGACATTGCTTTGCCAACAAAGAGCCATCTAGTTAAAGCTATGGTTTTTCCAGTAGTCATGTATGGATGTGAGAGTTGGACTATAAAGAAAGCTGAGGGCTGAAGAATTTACGCTTTTGAAATGTGGTGTTGGAGAAGACTGAGAGTCCCTTGGACTGTAGGGAGATCAAATCAATTAAATCTAAGGGAAATCAGTCCTGAATATTCATGGAAGGACTGATGCTGAAGGTGAGGCTCATGATGCGAGGAACTGACTTATTGGAAAAGACCCGATGATGGGAAAGATTGAAGGAAGTAGGAGAAGGGGATGACAAAGGGTGAGATGATTGGATGGCATCACTGACTTGATGGACATGAGTTTGAGCAAGCTCTGGGAGTTGGTGATGGATGCAGAAGCCTGGCATTCTGCAGTCCTTGGGCTCCCAAAGAGTTGAATATGACTGAATGACTGAACTGAACTAAACTGATAGATGTCCAGGCATCAGAGATTCTGCTCAAACTACAGGTCTCCTTTCCATGATTGAGGTAAACAGCCAAATGGTATCAACTTGGCAAATCAATATGGTGAGGAAATGCTGGCAGTGGCCACTCACTAGGGCTGACTGCAAAGTGTTCTGTAAGGAAGAGAAATGCAGGTGTTAACAGACATTATCCAGATAGACTGAAAGGAGAGCCAGCCAGTCAGAGGCAAGTTTGAAGTACTCAGTGACCTTTAAACTGGGAGCCCAGTATAGGATAGTATAAGCCTATTTATTCGTCTGCAATTTTATGTCTCTATGACAAAAATTTGAGTTTTAGTAAGTTCATTGGTATAGGCTGAGGTCTTAATTTGCTATAAATATATGGGCTTTTAAAATGAACCATTTGCATTTCAAAGCTCCAAACCTGTCTCCTGTTTCCTTGACCCACCCCTCTCTCCACCTCTTGTCACTTGCACCTTTTTTTCCTACTTCTTTTTCCCCCAGCACCAGGCAGCCTATGGGATCTTCATTCTCCGACCAAAGATTGAATCTGGATCAGAAGTGTGGAGTCTTAACCGCTAGGCCATCAAGGAAGTCCCTCTTCTACCATTTTATTTAAATATTTTAAATGGAGTCAGAGTAAATCAGAGACTAATAGAACACGTGTTCCAGAGACAGTTTTTTTTTTTCTAGACAAGGTCCAGGACAAACAGAAGTAAAAAGTGTCCCCACCCTGGGGGATCCAGTCCAATGGTGCTGCACACATGGGCATCCTTCATTACTCACTTCTCTGTGATAGTCATATTGTCTTCCTCTCTGGGACATCTAGGGCCTCCACTGTGATATAAACAGGATTCCCTCTAGAGAATTTAGACCTTTTCATTGCCAGTCTGACTTAGTCTCCTAAAACTTGAGTCTTCAGCTCTGAGAAGCAAAGGAACGGAAGGCTGTGACTGTAAACACTTTGACCTTGGCACTGTCTCATGACAAAGTGGTTTTGACTGGGAAGCTTGGACAATATTAAAGGTGCATTTCTACCAGTATTACTTGCATAATAAGAATTAAAATACTCCTTAGGGTTGTAGAGGCAGGTATGTGCTTTTTGAGAAAGGTAAGGAAAGAAATTCCCTTATGAAATATTTATTGATTACTTTTTATATACTTGTTGTATCCCTTTTCACGATTCTCCCTTCAACTGTATGAGTGGACTTTGAGTGGCTGCCACCTTCTACCCCACCAAGAAGTTTCCTTCCAGTTCCTCCTATTCATGAGAGAATGCAAAAGAACAATATAAAGTCATCCCCGTAGCCATACCTATTTGTGTAGGAACATGGTGGAAAGCAAATGCTGATGCCTGGCTTGAAGCACAGCTTAACATCAGGATGAGGAAATTAATTAGCCTATCCAGATTAGAGACAGAAGCAGGAAGCACACTTCCGAGTTCGACAGTTTTGAGCATCAGGATAATTTTAGAAAGAATAAGATATTTTGAAATTATGCAGTGATCTCTATTAAAGTGATAACAGCTGGTACAAACTTGACAAACCAAGGAATTTTATAGAAGGATAAAACTGCACACTTCCTGTGAAACCAAGCCGGATGAATAACCTTAGTGATTATAGCAAAAGTACTTACTACTGTCAGATCAATACACAACCTGGTTGGCCTATTTTTATAGATATATAAAAATAAGCTTATTTTTATCCCTGGTAGCTCAGCTGGTAAAGAATCTGCCTGCAATGCAGGAGACTCCAGTTCAATTCCTAGGTTGGGAAGATTCACTGGAAAAGGGATAGGCTAACGACTCCAATATTCTGGTCTGGAGAATTCCATGGACTGTATAGTCCAGGGGTTCAAAGAGTCAGAATTGACTGAGCACCTTTCACTTTCACTTTCAAAAATAAGTTTAGCAAAACTCAGTAAGATATATTGAATTGAAAGACTGAATGGAGGTGGATAGTAGGAGCCTGTGCAATTTCACTAACCCAGCCAACTGGCAATAAGTGGTAAAGTGCCTTCTCCCCTGAAAGCAGGGGAACAAACGTGGTTGCCTGTTGGTGAGCTTGCCCACTGCTCTTAGGGCACATTTTTGGCTGTATTTGACACTTGTGGAGTGTATTTCTTCCATGAGCTTTAATAATCATAGCCATGAATTGGAACCTCGCGACTGGTCAGTACTCCCCGGCCTGGACAGTAAATGCTCCAGGATTGCTTCATTATTTGTTTTCTGCCAGAGCTGTGGCCTCGAGGCCTTGCCGTATCTGTCTTGCAGCTCAAGGCTGTTATCTGGGAGGCACATTTCCATTTCTTTGAACATTATCTCTTTTGAATACTCCGCACTGAAAATGAGCCATTTTGAGGAGATTGCACCACAGTCAACATCTTTCCGTGGGAGCCAGAAGCAGTTTTGTCAGAATATGTCTAGTTTCAGTGCCTTGTTATTGCCTTTTGTGTATCAGGGACGCACAGCAGGACAGTCTTTCACTGGAACTTGAATACAATTCTTTAGTCAGTGATCACTTTAGTTTTCCTCCCCCCTCTCCCAACCTCCAAACATCGTTTAATTAGGTCAGTGGTATGAAATCCCCTTTCTCAAACGTGAGTCAAAGCCCGTTACTGCAGCTGAGCACAGAACTCCCAGAATTCCCTCCGTGACCCCCTCCCCAAGAGACTGAACTCCAAGGACAATGGGGCCAAGCTCTCCAGATGAAATGGGGGCGCCAACAGCCATTTTTCTCTATGGCTCAGTAAGGAGGCCCAGTATTTACAGTGCCCTCACTGCTTGCCGACTCTTAGCATTTTTCTTTTCAATTTGGATCTTGGCCTGTGCTGTGCCTCTCTCTTGAAGCATGTGCCATTATGGTTTTAAAATAATGGAAGAGCACTATGGCACTGCTCATTGGTGATATGACTCTCAAACTGTCTGCAGATTGCCGAGTAAGTGAAATGTTTTGACAGAGAGAAATATGTGTTGTCAACATCGCTTTACCCACAGTTGAGAGGGGAAATTGAAACTGTGCTTCAGCAGGGTTCACATGCTGATGACTAGCATGATCTCCTCAGAACAAATGACTACAGCTCATTTTGTTTTCCTTTATGCCTCATTCTTCTCTAATGAAATGCCCAATTAAAAGCATACCTCATGCACTTAAAAAAAAAAAAAAAGGGCTTAGGAAGAATTCTGGGAAGGAGCAGTGACAGGAGCAATTCCTCTTTGAGGAGAAAATAGTAGTCCACTTGCGTGAAGAAACAGGCTGTGTGGTGACCTCTTGTGTCCTGTGTGGAGGAGTTTAAAGGAGACTCAAAAGTAGCCTTTTAAAGATAGAAGGTTGTGTATATATATATATTGTGTGTGTGTGTGTGTGTGTAAGAGAGAAAGAATGAGAAGGAAGGGGAGAGAGAGAAGGAGGGAAGGAGGGAGAAAGGAAAGATATGAATTATTTGTGAGACATGAAACAACAGACACTGTAGAGTCTGTATCCCCAGGAGAGTGGTATGTTTAGGACAACTTGTGAATTTATCTGTGGGATTAAGTGGAGTGCTGAACTCTGCAGCTGGGTATTGTCTCCTAGCAAAATGAGGTTTGCTCCGTTCCCCTGGCAGATGTGTTCCTGTTAAGAGAGTGTTCAGAGTGGGAAAGCGGGTAGCTCCCAGAGCTCTGCTGACCATTATCTTCACATGTAGTTTGGTATTGTGGAAGCTGCTTTCTATTTTTTGCTTAGAGAACACCCTTGATAAGGGAAAATGTTGACAACTTCGCCTTTCTTGAGAATCACTAAGGAAACATTTCTTCTTGTCAGTCTCCTTTCATGTGCTGTGTAGCATAAAGAAAAGGGGACATTGCTTTGGGGAATAGCCTTGACTTTCAACATGCACTTAGCAACCAATATTTTCTTGACACCTACCGTGTGCAGGAATATTTTAATTGCTAGTCATTACAAGTCATATAAAAATGAAGGAAGTTAAATTCCTATCTTTGGTAGCTAGGCACATTCTTTATTTTTCATGGCTACAGAGCTTTATTGGGGTCAAATACATACATCCTCCTCCTCATTCATGAGCTCTCACTCCCACAGCTCGCTGCCATCCAGGGACTCCCACATGTGCGTGGGGGACACACTTCCCTCTGAAATGGATCGGCAACCACCATACCAGCCTTATGCTCTGTTTACTGGGTCATAAGCACTATAGCAGGCACATTCTTATTTAAACAGTTAATTACTTAAACTGAGGAGGCCATGAAAGGTACACTAGATAAATCCTCTAGATTAAGTTCCACAAGGGCAGGGTTAGCCCTTGTTCATTAAGTGTCCATAGGTTCTAACCAGTACTGTATACATAATTGGGTCCTAATATATGATGGGTGACTCAAATGAGGAGAGCAGCAAAATAGTATTTTATTTGTGTTTCTTTTATTAGTCATGCATATGAGAATCATGTGTATGAGGGGAAGCTCTGGCCCTGCTTTGAACGGTCTTCCTGTTATTGATGCAGTTTGGAGAGAGAGATATTCTCCAGCTGCTGGTGCTTACAAAGATCTGAGGTTTATACACACATGACATGGTGTGCACACACACACCAGCATTAAAGAAAATGGGGAAGGGGATGCCTCCCTCTGTGTTCACACAGACACCCTGGATTATTGACAATGAGAATCACTGTTTCTTTGATATTCTTTCCACACCCTTTTATCTGCATGCAACAAAGATCAAGAAGGGTGGGGAAAAGAAAAGAACAAATTTGATTTGTCTCAGTTACCACACTCCTAAGTTAGTTTAAGTCCTCATGGCAGTTAGTTTTCTATAGAAGATAAGGGAACTAGGAGCTGGAGGACAATTTGACCATTGGCTGTCTCTTCAGTATTGCAAAATACTACATGAATGTAACACTTACAAAGATAGTCATTGGGATCACTCCACTAAGTAAAAAATCATGGGCAGTTCCTGGATAGTAGGTCAAAATGAGCCTGTCCTTGAGGAATAAATTACCTTTCTGAACTTTAAGTTAGCTAATGTTGATGTTTAAAGTTTTGTGGAAAAGTTATGATGATAGGAGGGTGGGGTGAGAGAAACTTGAGTGTCAGGAGTCTTTTCACTATTTTGAATGCCGCCATAATGTTTCCTGGATCAGGGTCTAAGAGCGAAGGGAAGATGTGTAGCCTCTGGCATGTATAAAGTCTATCCCATCTTTCAAGGAGCCTTCCACATGAAGAGTGGCCTTGGGTGGACCATCCTGTGAACTGAAAAACAGGTTTCCAGGGCTAAATGAATGCCGCCTGGAACTTGAACATGTGGCCAAGTTCTAGGATGATGAGGTAAGAAGAGGGCAAACAGCCCAGGGATTTATTCCTGGTTTTTTTTTTTTTTTTGTAGAATCATCTAGGTAATTTTTTTTAGCTACTGGGATGAGGTGATAGAGTACAGAGAAGCTGGAAAATAACCACATTTCCCTAGTACAGGCTCTACCTATTACCTGTAAGAATTTAGTTGACTGGTGTGTAAGTGCTTTCACACTTGCAAACGTGACATGAGATCCAAATGAAAGAGGTTTTCAAATGTTTGGCTTTGTTTTTCCTGCCTGAGAAGAACTCCTGGACTTTTTTACTACCCTTTTTGCAAAAAGACAACTGAGAGGGCAACCCTAAACTGGTACTGATAAAGCAAGCATATCTGGCCGAATATCTGAGTTTTAAAAAATGATTCTTGCCTTAGGAAATGTTGTTCATATGTTTCTTGGATTTCTGATAGTATGCTTTTCCAGATAAGTGAATTTAGGAAACATTATTATCATCATTTTTCTTATAGGAAATCTTTGGGTAAATAGTAACAAGTTCTCTTTTGCTCTTTCTGTATGTCATTTACTTACACCTGGAGTAACAGGCAAATTTGGCCTTGGAATGCAGAATGAAGCAGGCCAAAGACTAATAGAGTTTTGCCAAGAAANTAGTAATTGCAGCCATGAAATTAAAAGACGCTTACTGCTTGGAAGGAAAGTCATGACCAACCTAGATAGCATATTCAAAAGCAAAGACATTACTTTGCTGACTAAGATACAACTAGTCAAGTCTGTGGTTTTTCCAGTGGTCATGTATGGATGTGAGAGTTGGACTGTGAAGGCTGAGCGCTGAAGAATTGATGCTTTTGAATTGTGGTGTTGGAGAAGACTCTTGAGAGTCTCTTGGACTACAGGGAGATCCAACCAGTCCATTCTTTTTTTTTTTTTTTTTAGATTTTATTTATTTATTTTAATTTTTATTTTTACTTTATTTTACTTTACAATACTGTATTGGTTTTGCCATACATTGACATGAATCCACTCAGATGACAACCAGTCCATTCTGCAGGAGATCAGCCCTGGGATTTCTTTGGAAGGAATGATGCTAAAGCTGAAACTCCAGTCCTTTGGCCACTTCATGGGAAGCGTTGACTCATTGGAAAAGACTCTGATGCTGGGAGGGACTGGGGTCAGGAGGAGAAGGGGATGACAGAGGATGAGATGGCAGGATGGCATCACTGACTCGATGGAAGTGGGTCTGAGTGAACTCCGGGAGTTGGTGATGGACAGGGAGGCCTGATGTGCTGCGATTCATGGGGTCGCAAAGAGTCAGACACGAATGAACTGAACTGAGTCTTGCAATTTGTTAATATGCTATATCACATTGATTGATTTGCCTATATTGAAGAATCCTTGCATTCCTGGAATAAATCTAACTTGATCATGGTGTATGAGTTTTTGATGCGTTTCTCAATATTGTTTGCTAAAATTTTGTTGAGGACTTTTGCATCTGTTTTCATCAGTCATACTGGCCTGTAGCTTTTGTTTTGCGTTGTCTTTGTCTGGTTTTGGTATCAAAGTGATGGTGGACACATAGAGTGAGTTTGGAATTTTTCCTTTCTCTGCAATTTTTTTGAAAGAGTTTTAGAAAGATAGGCATTAGCTCTTCTGTAAATGTTTGATAGAATTCTCCAGTGAAGCTGTCTGGTCCTTGGCTTTTGATTTTAGAAGATTTTTGAACACAGCTCCAATTTCAGTGCTTGTATTTAATTGATACAGTGCTCATTAATAATTGCTATTTCTTTCTGGTTCAATCTTCGATGATTGAACTTTTCTAAGAATCTGTCCAATTCTTCTAGGTTATCCATTTTATCGCCATATAGTGGTTCATAATATTCTCTTATAATCCTTGGTATTTCTGCCTTGTCTGTTGTAACCTCTCCATTTTCATATCTAATATTGTTGGTTTGATTCTTCTCTCTTTTCTTATTGATGAGTCTGACTAAAAGTTTGTCAATTTTGTTTATTTTCTCAATGAACCAGCTTTTAGTTTTACTAATCTTACTATTGTTTCTTTCATTTCTTTTTCATTTTTTTCTGCTCAGATCTTTATAATTTCTTTCTTTCTACTAATTTGTGTGTGTGTGTGTGTGTGTGTGTGTGTGTGTGTGTGTGTTCTTCTTTTACCAGTTGTTTCAGGTGGAACATTAAGCTGTCTATTCATTGTTTTTCGGTGTAGGAGTGTATTGCTATATACTTTCCTCTTAGGACTGCTTTTTCTGCATCCCATGGGTTTTGAGTTGTGTTTTCATTGCCATTTCTTTCTAGAAATTTTTTAAATTTCCCTTTTGATTTCTTCAGTAACCTGCTAGTTATTTAGAAATATGTTGTTTAATCTCCATGTATTTCTATTTCTTTTTTTTCCTTGTGATTGATATCTATTCTCATAGCATTGTGGTCAGAAAAGATGTTTGATATGATTTCAATTTTCTTAAATTGACTGATGTTAGATTTGTGACCCAAGATGTGGTCTATCTTGGAGAATATTCCATGTGCACTTGAGAAGAAGGTGGATTCTTTTGCACTTGGATGAAATATCTTGAAGATATCAATAAGAACCATCTCATCTAATGTATAATTTAAGGCTGTGTTTCCTTATTTATTTTCTGTTTTGATGATTGTCCATTGGTGTGAGTGGGATGTTAAAGTCTCCTGCTATTACTGTGTTACTGTCAGTTTCTCTTTTAATGTATGTGTTTGTCTTAGGTGTTAAGGTGATCCTATGTTGGATGCATAGATATGTACAATTGTTATGTCTTTCTCTTGAATTGATCCTGTGATCATTATCACTATATAATGATAATCCTTCCTTATCTCTTGGAATCTTCATTATTTTGATGTCTATTTTGTCTGATATGAGGATTGCTACTCTAGCTTTCTTTCGCTTTCCATTTGTATGCAACATATTGTTCCATCCTCTCACTTTCAGTCTATATGTGTTTTTAGGTCTGAAGAGGGTTTCTTGTAGACAGCATATATAAGGGTCTTATTTTTGTATGCATTCAGGCAGTCTGTGTCTTTTGGTGGAGCCTTTAATCCATTTACATTTAAAGTAATCATTGATATATATGTCCTATTGCCATTTTCTTAATTGTTTGGGGTTGATTTTGTAGATCCTTTTCCTTCTCTTGTATTTCTTGACTATATAAGTCCATTTAACATTTGTTGTAAAGCTGATTTGGTGGTACTGAATTCTCTTAACTTTTGATTGCCTAAAAAGCTTTTTTTTTTTTCTTCCCATCAATTTTGAATGAGATCCTTTCTGTGTACAGTATTCTTGGTTGTAGATTTTTCTCATTCAGTACTTTAAATATATTCTGCCATTCCCTTCTGTCCTGCAGAGTTTCTGCTGAAAGATCAGCTGTTAAACGTATGGGGTTTCCCTTGTATGGTGGCTCAGACGGTAAAGCATCTGTCTACAATGCAGGAGACCCGGGTTTGATCCCTGGGTCAGGAAGATTCCCTGGAAAAGGAAATGGCAATCCACTCCAGTACTATTGCCTGGAAAATACCATGGACAGAGGAGCCTGGTAGGCTACAGTTCATGGAGTTGCAGAGTCAGACACAACTGAGCGACTTCACTTCACTTCACTTCCTTTGTTTGTTACTTGTTGCTTCTCCCTTGCTGCTTTTAATTTTCTTTCATTGTGTTTAGTCTCTGTTAGCTTGATTAGTATGTGTCTTGGTGTGTTTTTCCTTGGATTAATCCTGTATGGGACTCTTTGTGCTTCTTGGACTTGATTGACTTTTTCTTTTTCCATGTTGGGGAAATTTCAAGCTCTAATCTCTTAAAAAATTTTCTCATACCATATTTTTTTCTCTTCTTCTTCTGAGACCCCTATAATTAGAATGTTGGTGTGCTTGATATTGCCCCAGAGGTCTCTGAGACTATCCCCAGTTGTTTTCATTCTTTTTACTTTATTCTGTACTTCAGAAGTTATTTCCACTATTTTATCTTCCAGCTCACTGATTCATTCTTCTGCTTCAGGTATTCTGCTATTGTTTCCTTCTAGAGTATTTTTAATTTCAGTAAAAATAAAACAGACAAACAGTGTTGTTTGTCTCTGTAGTTTTATTCTTTAATTCTCCTAGGTCTTTGTTAATTGATTCTTGCATTTTCTCCATTTTGTTTTCAAGTTCNAGATTCCACAAGTGGTTTGTTATGGCATTAAGTGAGATTAAAACAAGAATCCAAAGATGAACCCCAGACAAATGGCAGTTACAAAATAAGGCAAATAATAATTGAAATAATGGCATATACACATATACACATACACCCATAAGCAAAGTCAAAACAGTCCCACAAAAATAAAGTACAGGAGACTGACCAGGTGAACAAAGGAAATAAAAAATTATATTTATTAGTTAAGAACAGAAATAGCCAAAGCATAAACCAGAACACAAAACTAAAGCAAGATGCAAAGTGGGGAATGAAGCAATGAAAACAAAACTAACAAACATGTTGAGAGGAAAGGAAAGAAAGAAAAGGAAGCAAAAAAAAAATATATATATATATATATACACATACACATACATTAAAGATTACCTGAAAAGGTAATCCTATTTGGAAAGGAAACACAAGAATAAATGTAGAAAAAATTAATTAGCTTAAAAAAAATAAAAATTAAAATTATAAAAAAGAGAAAAGAACAAAGGGAGACAGAAAAACAAAAAAAAAAAAAAAGGAAAATTCCACAGAAGTGCAAAAACCCAATGTAGAGGCTACAGTTTATAACAACAATAAAAAGTGTGAATGAATATATACATATACATATACACCCATAAGCAAAATCAAAGCAGTCAAACAAAAATAAAGTACAGCACTTTGACCTAGCAATCAAAGAAAACTAAAAATTATATTTACTGTTTAAGAACAAAACTAACTAAGGCACAAGCTGGAAAACAAAGCTGAGGCAAGGTGCCAATTGGGGAATAAACCAATTAAAATAAAACTAACAAATATGTTGAAAGAAAAGGAAAGAAAGAAAAGAAAGGAAGAATAGATATCCAAAGTTAAATAGAGGTAGATAAAAAAGATTTATATACATTAAAGATCAGCTGCAAGGGGAAAAGAATAGTAGGAAAGGCAAGCAAAGGAATAAATGTAGAAAAAAAAGAATAGGTTTAAATAATTAAGAATTAAAATTAAAAAAGGAGAGAAAAAAAAAAAAAGAAAGGAAACCTCCACAGAATACAGAAGCCCGATGTAGAGGCAGAAGTTTATGACAACAGTAAAAAATGTAATTTATTAAAAAAAAATAGGTCAAAGCTCAATGTAGTGCCATTATAATCAACAACTACAACAGAAGGGGGAAAGAAAAGAAAAAAAAAATTCAAAAGTATCTACAGAACAAGTCAAAACATAAGAATAATAAATGTTTTTCTTGAGTCACTGCTGTCAGAGTCCTTTCCCTCACTGGGAGTCACACTCCACCTCATCTCCCTAGGATGCCCTTTAACACTGTTCTGATCTCTGGACCTGTTGTGGGGGCAGCTGAGACTCTGATCTGGTCCCACTCCTCTGTGTTCTTGCCTCCAATGTCCACAGCTATCAGAACTAGTGGTTTATCTTTTGTGGGAGCTCTCAGTGCCCTTTTGTATACTCCATAGACACAGAGGCTGCCTAGTTGATCATGTGGTTTAGTCTGCAGATTGTACAGATGGTGGGGGGGGGGGGGGGTTGGGGCTTTTTCCTCAGCCACACTGCCCTGGGTTTCAACTGTACTTTTATTTCTACTTCTGCATGTGGGTCATCCACTGGGGTTTGCTCCTGAGGCTGCCCTGGAGGACTAAGGTTTGCCCCTGTGAAGGCCAGGTGTGGAGGTGGTGCAGCTGCCTGGGTTTCAGGGATTCTGGCAGCACCAGGTACTCAGGGGAGTTGACGGTTAGGGCAGCAGGAAATACAGTGCTCTAGAAGGGTATGGCACCGGTATTGGCTAATACACACCAGTATTCTTGCCTGGAGAACCCCCACCCCCCAACAGAGAAGCCTGGCAGGCCAGTCTACAGAGTCACAAAGAGTCCAGACATGACCAAAGCTACCCTGTGGGTATGAATGCGAGATTTTTTTTTGCCTGTGGCAGCTCTACCCCAGTCAGAGTTGAGCGTGAAGGTGCAGTAGCTGCTTGGCTGGCAGGGACACTGGTGGCACCAAGTGTGCAGGGACGTGGACTGCCTCCACCCCAGAGTTATGGCCCTCTCAGAGTCTTTTGTTGAGCCTCTTGCAGCTGGTGATCAGAAGGCCTCTTTGGCCAGTCTTTCTCCATAGCTCTGCCCATTCTTGCACTTAGAGGGCTCGCTTGCCTCAGGTCCTTCTCTGTTGTTAGTCATGTCAAGCACACAGAGGGCCCCCCTCCTGGCTGGGGTTTTACTCTGTAGATTGGCACATCAGGCACTTAAAAGGGTTCCCTAGATGGAGTCTTACTCTGTAGTTTGGCATATTAGTCACGTAAAGAAGTACCCTGGGTAGGGGTCCTACTCTGTAGTTCAGTACATCAGGTATCTGATGGTCCAGCCTCTCTATTGTTCAGCTGCTGATGCTGGCATGTGGGGAGAGAGAAGCTATGGTGATGGCTCTACCCACTATGCATGACTCAGCATATATCCTTGCTTCCATGGCTGCCTGGCTTTCCTCCACTGGCATTTTGCACCACAATCTCCTCCCTCACATCCCTTTGATCTGTCTCTCTGCAGTCAGTAGCAGCTCTTGTCCTGGGGTTGCTCCACAATCCCTAAATTCCAGCTTCTATCCACTGCACCTTCCAGGGGAACCTGCCTTCCTGTCTGGGATATATATGGCTGCAGCAAGGGCTGTCTGATTCCCATTCCACTTAGGCTGCCACAGATCAACTATTTCACTTTCAGCCTTAACTGTTTCTCCTCTGACTCAGACATTGCCCTGATGTGGGGATCGGACCCCTGCTTCAGTTTCCCCACCCACTGAGGACAGATCCAATCCCACTAACACTTCTGTTTTTCTCCCTAATTCCTTTCTTTTATCGAGTTTTGTGTGGTTCTAAATATTCTTTTCCACTGGTCAGGTAGCCCTGTCCGTTTTCAGCTGGTGTTCTGCATGCACTTCTGTGTCTAAAGGTGTGTTTCTAATGTATCTGTGGAGAGAGATGTAGTCCACGTCCACCTACTCCTCCGCCATCTTGGTCGCTTTTTTCTGGGAGAGCTTTAATAAACGAAGAGTCTATGTCTTTTCTTGGCTGAGCTCTTGCCAGGAAGAGTCTTTCTCCTTTCTGCTGGGCCCTACTATACTTGTAAATTATGATTGTTCCCACTCTGGGCTCCCAACCCTAATTAAGCTTTTCTGTTTATTAATTTTTTTATACTTTGGCACCTTTGTTTTTAAAGCTAAATTTCCTTATTTGTAAATTTCAAATAGTAATTCATGTCATATTTTGGGGAGTTTTAATGATCAAATGAATACTAATGCTTTTAGTAAAGAGCAAACACTCTATGAATAGTAGCAGTTATTATTATTGCTTCAAATTACCAATAGAACTTACAGAGTTGAGGATTATTATGTACTTGATCACTAAATAGAACTGAGGTTCAAACTTTCACCTTCTGACTTCAAACTCATTGCATTTGCATTGTGCACAATGTCTTAGAGAATTTGAGTTAAAATGATTTACAGACATAAAACTTGAGTACAGGCAGAGCATTCTGAAATGACACTGATTATTTTCCACAGTTTTGTTTCTTTGAAGTGTTCCCCTCTCTTTACCTGTGACTAAAGAACACCTTTCCTGAGTAAATTCTTTGAGCACTCCTCTCTCTGCTCAACTTTGTCTTCAAGGCTTGTTTTACCAGCAGTAATTACCAGAAGATGGGTTTTCAGGCCACTAAATTCTCCAAGATAGAGAATTTTGTTCTCTCTGGAGCTGTGAGTTTTTTTTTTTTTTTCCCCCCACAAGATATAAAGCCTTCTTTAAACCTTTGGTTTAAGAGGAGACTGTTGGATTCTTATATCTGCTTCTGCATTCAGTGTATTGGTTTGTCATGTTATCACATGTCCTTATGTGATAGGAAAACTCTACTGTATACTTGTTAAGAGAATGAGAATAAAAATGTAAATGCCTTGGTATCCTTATAAGAATAGTTTTCATTTTAAGAATCCCTAGTCCAAAATTTTATAAACACTGATTTAAAATATTTGTAGATATGGTATGCTGCTGCTGCTAGCTAAGTCACTTCAGTTGTGTCCGACTCTGTGTGACCCATAGACGGCAGCCTACCAGGCTCCGCCATCCCTGGGATTCTCCAGGCAAGAACACTGGAGTGGGCTGCCATTTCCTTCTCCAATACATGAAAGTGAAAAGTGAAAGGGAAGTCACTCAGTCGTATCCGACTCTTAGCGACCCCATGGACTGTAGCCCACCAGGCTCCTCCATCCATAGGATTTTCCAGGCAAGAGTACTGGAGTGGGGTGGCATTGCCTTCTCCAGATATGGTATAGGAAACAGAAAATTTATTGACAAATAAAGCAAGCTTCTTTTGTCCAGTTGCATTGACATTTACCAAAAAAATCAGTTTTAATCTCCAAGTACGTGTAGTTATTCAGCCCCTGAGTGAAGTGAATTGAAAGGAAAATCACTAGTCATGTCCGATTCTTTGAGACTGCATGGACTATACAGTCCAGGGAATTCTCCAGGCCAGAATACTAGAGTGGGTAGCCTTTCCCTTCTCCAGGGGATCTTCTCAAGCCAGGAATAGAACCCAGGTCTCTCGCATTACAGGAGGATTCTTTACCAGCTGAGCCACAAGGGAAGCCCAAGAACACTGGAGTGGGTAGCCTGTCTCTTCGCTGGCAGATCTTCCTGATGCAGGAATTGACCAGCGTCTCCGGCATTGCAGTCGCTAAGTAGTTTCCTATAATTTGTGACCCCATGGACTGCAGTATGCTCAGCTTCCCTAGACTTCTCTATCTCCTGGAGTTTGCTCAAATCCATGTCCACTGAGTCAGTATGCCATTTAACCATCTCATCCTCTGTCACTCCTTTCTCCTTTTGCCTTCGATCTTTCCCAGCATCAGGGTCTTTTCCAGTGAGTTGGCTCTTTGTATCAGATGCCCAAAATACTGGAACTTTAGCTTTAACAACAGTTCTTCCAATAAATTTTTAAGATTGATTTCCTTTAAGATTTACTGGTTTGATCTCCTTGCAGTCCAAGGGATCCTCTAGAGCCTCCTCCATCATCACAACTCGAAAGCAGCAATTCTTCAATGCTCAACCTTCTTTATGTCCAACTTTCACAAATGTATTCAGTTAGTGGAAAAACCATAGCTTTGACGATATGGACCTTTGTAGGCAAAGTGATATCTCTACTTTTTAATATGTTTACTAGTTTGTTTTGTCCAGTTACAGTGAAGCTAACCAAAAAATTCAGTTCTAGCCTTCAAGTACATATCTAGCCACTATTTTAGAAACCAGTTGTAAAAAATGAGTTACATAGATTATCTACTTTTAAAGAGCTAATCATTTTAATAGATGAAACTCAGATATACTTACAAGTATCTTGAAAGTGTGAGACATGATATAAGGTAAGAGAAAAATGTCAACAGAATACCAGAAAAAGTGCAAAGGAAAGAAAGATCAAGCTAACTTTAGGGGTCTCAAAAGGTTTCCTATTTCTGAGAAATTAGAATTTTGGTACTAAGTATTGATTTTGCTGGACTTCCCCAGTGGGTCAGCGTAAATAACCCACCTGTGATGGAGCAGACGCAGGAGACATGGGTTTGATCCCTGGGTCAGAAAGATCCCCTTTAAGAGGGCATGGCAACCTACTCCAGTATTCTTATCTGGAGAATCCCATGGACATAGGAGCCTGGCAGGCTACAGTCTGTAGGGTGGCAAAGAGTCAAACACAACTGAAGTGACTGAGCATGCATGCACATTGATTTTTGAGAATATGTATATATATATATTTTCTACTCACTGTTCTAGGACCTTTGCATATACAAATCCATTTAATCCTAATTAGAATTCTATGAAGAAGGTATTATTATTATCCCATGCAATAGAGAGGAAACTTAGGTTCAGAAAGATTAACTAACTTGACAAAGGCCACACAGGTAATATTAAGTGGAGCTAGGCTATTAACTCAACAGTACAGCGCAGGTATCTGTCTTCTTAGTGAGCACAGTTACTTTTTTTTCAATAGAGATTTAAAGCAATATGTATGTGTATAAAGATGTGTGCTATCAGAATTCAGCTCTTAGAGGTCTGGGGAAAGCAGTTTTACTTGGCCGGATAATCAAAATTCCAAGTAAAATGGTGGGGTATAAATTTAAAAATTCATTTCGGATTATACTGTAAGGACTGTTGTCCAACAGAGTAAGATGTACACACAATTTGATGAGCAGTGGAAAGATACTAAAGGCATTTGGGCTTCCCTGGTGGCTCAGAGGTTAAAGCCTCTGCCTCCAATGTGGGAGACCTGGGTTCGATCCCTGGGTCGGGAAGATCCCCTGGAGAAGGAAATGGCAATCCACTCCGGTATTCTTGCCTGGAGAATCCCATGGACGGAGAAGCCTAGTAGGTTACAGTCCACGGGGTCGCAAAGAGTCGGACACGACTGAGCAACTTCACCGTTCATTGAAGTAACTAACAGTAAGACTCAGAAGCAAGTCTGGCAACACAGATTGGGAAGGGAAAGAATTGAGTAGATGGACATCATTGCTTTAGAGATTGTGAGAATGAGAGGTCATGTTCAGAATGAAGAAAGACAGTCATAGTGGAAGATGAATGTCCAGGATCCTGTATTTGATTAGATGTGTAATTTCTGTGTATAGGCAAGAGATGAATTCAGAGTGGAGTGGAGACAGGAAAAGTCAAAGAGGGTATTCTCCACTTCTCTGAGCCATCACCTTCTAAGCCCCATTTGAGAGTGGCCAGTTCCTTCTGTAGGATTAATGTTGTCCCTGGATTTGTTTTGTTTTGTTATAGTTGGTAATTTTAATGTAAAAGCAGTTCTTGATCACTCATTATGTGAAAGGAAGGCATCATATCAGATGCTTTGATGAAAATAAAGGTGAAAGAAATGTATTCTTACTCTTGAAGTAAATTTTATGTGTAGGAATTTACTTGAGTGGAACCTCATGAAGATAGGGTTTTTGTCTGGTTTCCCAACTGCTATAGTTCTTGCTGGCAAGTGCTCACCAATTATATGAATAAATAAATGTACTAATGAAAAGACTACAAATGAACTGATGATAGAAGGAGAAAATTGAGAACCTGATGACTGGGAAATGAATGGTGATGGAGTCAACTCTTGACATTGGATCCTGGATATTATAAGACAGAGAGACAATTTTCAAAATCCTTTTCCTATACCATGGCTTATTATAAAGCATCTAGTCTGAGTCTCAGAGCAGAAGACAAGCATGTTAGAATGAACAATTTAAGCAATATTTTTCAAAAGCTTAACAACTTGGGTTAAAAGAACTCAGTGATTCTTTCAATCACTTAAACAAAAACACATGAATATTCTTTGTACTAAAAGCTGAGCCTTCTGGTGAAAATATAAAGGATAATGTAGGATAGTATAGAAAATTTCTTGTCCTCATGGAATTTATAATCCAGTGAGAAAATGTTAAAGAAGAGATACAACATATCTGTATAGTGATATGTGCAAGGAAACAATTGACAGGGTCTTATGATGGAGAGTAGAGTGTTCCCAAAGACTGCTAGGAAATTATCCCTTTGGAGGCGGTTTTTGGGTGAGATCTGATGGATCTAGAAACTGCAGCAGAGAAAGAATGTTCACTAAAAGAACATGGCCTGGAACCTCAGTTAGGGAACATCTTGATCTCTTTGGGGGCTGGTGGCCTACCTGTGAGACTAGAGCATCATGAACCAGGTGGGGGTACAACATCAGATACTGTTCATGAGACAGGTGAAACCTCTTGATACAGTGTCTTATGGACCAGATTAAGGATTTTTAAAGCTGAAAAAAACCCTGGAAGTCATCTAGTTCAACTCACATTCAAAGAGGATGAGGTTCAATACCACCACTGATGAATGATGAGTGTATGTCTTGAAAATACAAAGATAAAAGTCATGGTTATATTATGAACTATTTGAAAAAGAAAAGACAAAACAAAACAAAATGGGCTCTTTAAACTGGTAGAAAATGAATACTGATGAATTTTTTAAAAATACACTTTCACCAAATCAGTTAATTGGTGAAAGTATAAGAGCAAATGATAAAAAAATTAATAAAAGCCAGGGTCTTAGCTGTGCATTGCTTCATAAACCACATGTTACCTTCTCCTCAGAATGTAATGAAGTTTATTTGAGGGAGATTGTATTGCCATTGTTTACAGTAGCTGAGACTGAGGGCAGATGTCTGCTTTAGTGGGAATAGTGCTCTTTTTCATTTTCATGAAATTTTATTTGTATTTTTTTCCTCAAATATATTACTTCAATTTCAAAAAACAATTTACTGAGATATTTAAAAGCAATGATCTAAATATGCCTGTGTATAATGAATTAGAGAAATTTATAAATGTTAAAACAATTTCATTTTCAGATTTATAATAACATAAGACTTAATTTGCAGATATAAATAAATACACAAATTAGTAATTACATTTCTAGTCCTACAGTGGCATTTTTTTCACACTGTAAAAATTTCCTCCTGCATTTGGGCCAAAACCAGACATAACACTTGTTGAGCTAAATTGAGCTGATGGGACAATTAAACAAAGAATTAGAAAAGCAAACTTAGAGGATTCTTTCAGCTGTCAAAAATTATATGGATTCTTAAAAATAAATCATTTACAATTCCAAATGCAATCATTTACTAAAGGAAGAACTTTGAAAGATGTGGTAGGGAAGACAGGAAAGACATTTAAACAGTAGTTTACAATTTTTTTTGTGTGTTAGGCCACAGAAATTTGTTTTACATTGTGATATACACACACACACACACACACACACACACAGAAAGTTCATTATTACAGTATTATATTATATATATAGCATATAAAATGTAACATATATACATGTACAATGACATAGATAACTGTGTGCTATCTGTATAAGTGTGAACTATAACATTGTCTTTTCTTATCTGCCTTATTTGTATCAATTCCATTTCATTCCATTTAAAAAAAGCTTATTTTGATCAATTAAATGGATGTTATGTCCTAACTAGTTGGATATTAATAGAGAACTTAAAAAAAAAAATACTGCATGAAAGAAATATCTGGGACTTGACCACACCATAACATTCCATAGAAGATAAAAGATTGAGAAAGGAATAGAAAAGACAAGATGGTAACTGTTCATAATAAAAGAGATTTTGTGTAGATTTGCCAAAGATATCAGATAAGTTTCTGGAATTCTTCTTGTCTTGGGGTTTGAGAACCCATAGGTAAGGAACATCAAGTCCCAGTTCAATTGCTTTCCAGGGAAATCAGCTAACACAGAAAATGGTGGAGAAAAATGAATAGTATTGTTAAAGAGCAGAGGAGAAATGCATGCCTGATTAAGGAATAACTGAAATAATCATTGGTTTCTTCTAAGATCTTGTGGTTGAGGTGGAGTACTAGGAAACAGAGAGTATAACCAATAGAAAATGAATTTATCAGCCAGTAGCTTTTATGATATAAAGGGGTCCCCTATCCTTGGTTCCTTAGGAATTCTTAATGTCTACATTTAGTCTACTTGCCTAAAGTTTGCTACATTGTTATATAATAACTTCTGGTAATTAAGCCACTTGACAAAATTTTGTCACAACACTGCTTGTTGAGTGAAATTCTGGAAATTTTCATTACTTTGCATATAACAAATTGCTTCAAAGTAGTTGAAATGAGTTATCTCAGATGTTTAAGAAATTTTACATGATTTTTTGTGCTACCCCGGAATTCATTGGGGATATTTTTGTGATGATTTGCTTTTTATAAATCTAGTTCTTGCATCCCTCACCAGTACTGAGATGATCTTGATGTAAGAACCATGTAGCATACTGCAAGGAGAAAGTTATCAGCTGATGTGCTTGTTAGAAGTCTGATGTAGTGGAAAGAACATCAGTTCCCTTGAGGTATACTTGATCTTGAAGATACCCTTGAACTATGGCGGAATAAACATGCTTGAATGTCTGTGGCTTAGGAGGTCAGGTTTTGCAGACATCTTCTGAACTTTAAGACTCTTTGAACAGAAATCAGCGAATCTATACTGAAAAGGGCCAGAAAGTAAGTACTTTTGTTCCATGACCCATATTGTCTCTGTTTCAACTACTCAATTCTGCTGTCAGAAGAAGCAATTGATAACTAAATAGGTGTTGCTATGCATGGATTTCTTTTATATACCAAAATAAGCAGTGGTTTGTTTTGGCCTGTGGGATGTGTTTGCAGACTTCTGCCTTGGAGATATATTTGAGGTAGGCAGAACTAAAATATTTTTGCATTAAATTGTTATCTTTTTATTGATGGGGAGGACTCATTTGATATTAGGATACTTCTTTTAGCCCCTCAAAGGACTGAAAACTGTAGAGGAAAAATATCAAGGGCATTTGTACAGGCATATCTTGCTTTATAACACTTTGTTTTATATTGCATATATACATATATATTACATTTTTTACAAATTGAAATTTTGTGGTCACCCTGCATTAAGCAAGTCTATTGGTGCTATTTTCCTACAGAATTTGTTCACTTTGTGTCTTTGTGCTACATTTTGTTAATTTTGGCAATAATTAAAAAATTTTCATTATTATATTTGTTTTGGTGATCAATGATTTTTAGTGTTACTATTGCAATTTGGGGGCACCACAAAAACATTCCCATGTAAGACCCCAGACTTAATTGATAAATGCTGTGTGTGATGTGACTGCTCCATGAACCAGCCATTCCCTCATCTCACTCCCTCTCCTCAGGCCCCCCTTATAAACTGAGATACAAGAATATTGAAATTAGGTCACTTAATAACTCTAGAGAGGTCTGGAAGTGTTCCAGTGAAGGGAAGAGTTTCAAGTTGCCCATTTAAAAATTTTAAAAGGTAGAAATGATTAGCAAGGAAGACAGACCAAAAGCTAAAAAAGGCCAAAAGCTAGATATCTTGTGCCAAAGAGTCAAGTTATGAATGCAAATGAAAAGTTTTGAAGGAAATTAAAAGAATAGATACTCCAGTGAACACACAAATGATAATAAAATGAAACAATCATATTGTTGATACTGGGAAAAATTTAGTGGTCTGCATAGGAGATCAAGCCAGCCATAAATTTCCCTTAAACCAAAGCCTAATCCAGAGCAAGACTCTTAACTGTTTGGAATTCTATGAATACTGAGAAGGATGAAGACGCTCAGAAGAAAAGTTCGAAGCTAACAGAGGTAGGTTCTTGAGGCTTAAGGAAAGAAGCCATCATCATAAACCAAAGTGCAAGATGGAGCTGTAACTGCTGGTGTGGAAGCTCCAGCATGTTATTCAGAAGAGTTAGCTAAGATAATTAATGAAAGTGGCTTCACTAAACAACAAGTTCTTATGTCTTCTCTTGAAAGACGTTTCATAGGTAGAGAGGAGGAATGAATGCCCTGCGTCAAAGCTTCAAAGAATAGGCTGCCTCTCTTATTAGGGCTTAATGCAGCTGGTGACTTTTAAGTAGAAGCCAATGGTCACTTACCACTCCAAAAGTCCTGGACCCTTAAGAATTATGTTGAATCTACTTTGCCTGTGCTCTATATATGCAAACAACAAAGCCTAGCTTGCAGCACATTTTTTTTTTCAACATGATTTACTGAAAAAATTTTGTCCAATATTGAGATCTATTGCTCAGAAAATATGATTCCTTTCAAAATATTACTGCTTATGGACAATGAACTTCATCAGTCAAGAGTACTGATAGAAATGTATAATGAAATTAATCTTGTTTTCATGCTGTTAATATAACATCCATTCTGCAGTCCACAGATCAAAAAGTAATTTCAAATTTCAAGTCTTATTATTTAAGACTTGGCATTTCTTAAGGCCATAGCTACGACTTCTATGATATATCTGGGCAAAATAAATTGAAAACCTCTGGAAAGTACTCACTGTTCTAGATGCCATGAAAGACACTTGCAGTTCTTGAAAAGGAGTCAAGACGTCAACATTGACAGAGTTTGGAAGAAAGTAATTTGAAGTTTCATGGATAATTTTGAAGGTTTCCAGGCTTTAGTGGAAGAAGTAACTGCAGATGTGGAAATAGAAAGAGAATTAGAGCTGGAGCCTGAGGATATGTTTGAATTGCTGTAAAAATATGATAAAACTTGAATGGATGAGGAATTGATTCATATGGATGAGCAAAGAATTCCAATTCTTGAAATGGAATCTACTCCTGATGAAGATGCAATGAAGATTGTTGAGATGATAAGACAGGATTTAGAGTATCACCTAAAGTTAGCTGATAAAGCACAGAAGATTTGAGACAATTGACTCCCATTTTAATGGAGTTCTACTTGGATAAAATGCTATCAATTAGCTCTCCATGCTACAGAGGAATGCTTTCATTTTTATGAAAGGAAGAGTCAATAAATATAGTAAAATTTATTGGGTTCTTATTTAAGGAAATTACCACAGCCATCTCAGTCTTCACTAACAACCACTCACCCGGATCAGTCAGCAGCCATCAACACTGAGGCAAGATCCTCCACCAGAAGAAAGATTATGACTCCCTAAAGGCTCAGGCGATGGTTAGATTTTTTAGGAATAAAGTATTTTTAAATTAATTGTTTTTTAGACATAGTGCTATTGTACACTTTTAGACTACAATATTGTTACCTTGCTTATTTAACTTATATGCAGAGTACGTAATGAGAAATGCTGGACTGGATAAAGCACAAGCTGGAATCAAGGTTGCTGGAAGAAATATCAATAACCTTATATATGTAGATAACACCACACTTATGGCAGAAAGCCAAGAAGAACTAAAGCGTGTCTTGATGAAAGTGAAAAGGAGAGTGAAAAAAATTTGGTTTAAAACTCAACATTCAGAAAACTAAGATCATTGCATCCAGTCCCATCACTTCATGGCAAATAAAAGGGGAAACAATGGAAACAGTGAGAGACTTTATTTGGGGGGGCTTCAAAATCACTGCGGATGGTGACTGCAGTCATGAAATTAAAAGACGCTTGCTCCTTGGAAGAAAAGTTATGAACAACCTAGACAGTGTATGAAAAAGCAGAGACATTATTCTGCCAACAAAGGTCCATCTAGTCAGAGCTTTGGTTTTTCCAGTGGTCATGTATGGATGTGAGAGCTGGAAGCTGAGCACCAAAGAATTGATGCTTTTAAACTGTAGTGTTGGAGAAGACGCTTGAGAGTCCCTTGGACTGCAAGGAGATCCAATCAGTCCATCCTAAAGGAGCTCAGCCCTGGGTGTTCTTTGGAAGGACTGATGCTAAAGCTGAAACTCCAATACTTTGGCCACCTGATGTGAGAACTAACTCATTTGAAAAGATCCTGATGCTGGGAAAGATTGAAGGTGGGAGGAGAAGAGGATGACAGAGGATGAGATCTTTGGATGGCATTATCGACTCAACAGACATGAGTTTGAGTAAACTCAGGGAGTTGGTGATGGACAGGGAGGCCTGGCAAGCTGCAGTCCATGGTTTTGAAAAGAGTCAGACACTACTGAGTGACTGAACTGAACTGATAGTATAAACATAACTTTTATATGCACTGGGAAACCAAAAGATTCATGTAACTTGCTTTATTTTGATATTTATTGCTATGGTCTGGAACTGAACCCACAATATATCTGACATCTGCCTATAGAAGAGTTGGCTTCATGAGATGTTCCACCCTTAACTGATTGGGCATTGCATGCATCTGGGTCAAAGCAATAATCCCTGGAAAGTCTTTGATGTTGCTTCAGAGAATATTCCCTCCTTGTCTTGGTATACATCATCTTGTTTTCCTCTCTGGCACAATTCCATTTCTCCTTTAGGCCAAAGAGATAATTTCAATAGCCATTAGGTTCCATAGTGAGTTCTTTGCCTTTCAGCCTTCCAGATGCTCTGTGATTTATTGTTTCTTAATAATTTAAATACTCAGAGGAGAAAACAGCTACTTACATAAGTGAAGTGAAGCTGAAGAAGTAAAGCTAAGCAGACAAACCAAATCTGGCTCCTGATTCCCATCACACCACATGCCTTCCTCCTAAGTCTTCATTAAGTCTCCCATGAAAAGTCAAATACCCACCAATCTGCCACAGTCCAATCCATACAACTATAGAGTTTGATCTTGGAATGTGCAGTATAGTCCTTCCAGAGTTACAGCAGAGAAAATGCATTAATGCAAAGTTAGCCTCGCCATTCCTCCAGGAAATCTGGTTCTAGAAAAAAAAAATTCCCTTGGCTTCCACTTTAGTTATAGTCCAGATTCTAATAATAGCTCATGAAGTGCCTTGTCTCCAACCTGCCCCTCAGAATGCAGAACATATGGGGCTATGGTAAGATTAAGGGGTAAATGTAGTAGAACTATGCATACAGTCAAACTTCCTTATCTGTGGATTTTGTATCTGCAGATTCAACCAATCTTGAATCAAAAATATTCAGAAAAAAATTTCAGAAATTTCCAGAAAGCAAAACTTGAGTTTGCCTCAGGCTGAAAACTATTTGCATAGTAGTTACATTGTACTAACTGCCTAAGTAATCTAGAGATGATGTAAAGTATATGGGAGAATGTGTATATGTTATATACAAGCACTATTCTATTTTATATAAGGACTTGAGCATCTGGAGATTCTGGTTTTTAAGGGGAAGTCCTGAAACCTCTGCCCCACCCCTCCTCAGATACCAAGGGATGAATAATAGGCTTTCCTGAATACTTCAGATGGATCTATTCACTGGGGAAAATGCACACATGCAGCAGATTTATGAGCATGCATCATATGAAAGAAGTTTAGTACAGTGGCAGGGATGGTAGAATCTGGAGCCATAGTGCCTGGATTAGTAGCTGAGTACCTCGATTTTCTCATCTGTAAAATGGGTTAATTAAAATATATCATTGAGTTGTTGTGGGAATTGTATGTAAAATATTTGGAACAATGTCTGGCACATTATAGGCATTCAAAAAAGATGAAAAAAACCTAGAATGTAGGAAATGTCTAAATAAAAGAATATTGGAAAGGGTAGAAAGTACATAGTCTCCTCACTAAAGATTATACTAATTTCCCTTTGTGCTTTCATTAAAAACTCACAGCTATCTTTTATCTCCTCCCTGCCTTGATTTTCCCTCTTCCAGCAGTGAAGGAAGAGGAATCTTTGATTCTAATATCTCATCTTTTGTGGAAGGTGATGACTAGTGCATTGATTTGGAAGTTTCAACATTTGAATTATGACTGTGAATTGCCTCATATATGATGAAGCAGAGCCAATTGTTCTGAACCAATTCCCTCTCTGAGTATCAGTTTCCTCAAGTGCGAATCGAGTTTTTTAATATATACCCTGAAGAGCTACTGTGTGTGTATACTGCCAAAATAGTAATAAGTTTTGGTAGTTAGCTGCTCAGTACATTAGGGATATTATGATTATTTTATTATATTGTTATTCTCTGGTAATCTCTGTTTTCATGTTAAGTTTGAAGAAAGACATTGTGGATTAGAAGACTGTGGTCAACAACCTGAATTTTGGACCCAAGTTTAATAAATTGTTGAAAATCCAGGTGATTTATCTTCTCTTTTTCAAACATTTCTTTTCTCTTTGGGAAGATAAGGAGGTTGTTTTAGTCATATTAACTAGCGTGAGGTGTATTGAGACTAGATGCTACTCACGAGGGGAGAACCAGATTTTTAAGGTTCTGTTCCTCACAGCTCCTTGGGTATAACACAGGACGCCATTCAGGGCCACTCAGAGGAAGCTCAGGGTGGAGTTGGGGGGTCATTCACAAGCACAGGGAGAGGGGTAGCTTGGACAAATGCCTTTATTGTATTTTCTGTGGGAAGGAAGGGTAAGGAAGAGTTAGCAAGTTTAGGATTGACTAATAAAAATTTTAGCTGGTTCTGGGGCACTCTTTCTAGTCATCTGGTACCTAGTCCTGAGGTCATTAAGATGACTGTACGGTGCCGAGTGTGCAAGCCCCACAAGGGATGTGGTTGGCATTGTGCGATGTGGACTTAAGCAGTTGCTCAAGAAAGGGGACTGTCTGGCCTCTAGCCCAGGGCCTCAAACTGGGTCAAGATGTTGCAGGAAAGGGGACCCCTTCCAGGGCCTGAAACTGGACTGTTGTCTAACACTCAGAAATGAATTGTCCGAGGAGACACATGTGCTGACAAAGCAAGAGATTTTATTGGGAAAGGGCGCCTGGGTGGAGAGCAGTAGGGTAAGGGAACCCGGGAGGACTGCTTTGCTGCATGGCTTGCAGTCTCAGGTTTTATGGTGATGGGATTAGTTTCCCGGTGGTCTTTGGCCAATCATTCTAATTCAGAGTCTTTTCTGGTGGCATGTGCACCGCTCAGCCAAGATGGATGCTAGCAAGAAGGATTCTGGGAAGTGGACAGACCGCGGTGTCTCTTTTAACCTTTCTCAAACTCTTCCTGTTGGTGGTGGCTTATTAGTTCCATATTCCATATCAGGATCTCCTGTCATAAAACAACTCATGCAAATGGTTACTCTGGTGCCTGGCCAGGGTGGGCAGTTTCAATCAGTGTGCTTCCCCTAACAAAGACAGTACAAAACATCTGTTACATAGAGGTTAAACCAGGTGAGCTTTATATTCTTTCCAAGCTTAACTTCTGATGTGGGGAACAATGTGTTCCTTGTTTATTAATTCTTGGGCTAGAATATACAGAGCACGGTCATATAAGCAGAGACTCATGGTCTTCCCATGGATGCATTAACCAGATATAGCAGTGCTTCCACTCCCAGACTTGTCAACAGAAGGCACGGGGGATTCTTACCTCTGAAAAGACATCCAGTCAGGAGAGTTTAGCCTGCAGACTACAGTTATTTTACAGTTTGCAATGAAGTCAAGTTTCTCATTTTTTCTATAAACTATGGTCCTATTTTCCAGGTAGACCTTCTATTGATTTGCTCAGTAAGGATGGCAACTGGATTCAAATATGCAAAGGACTTTACTCTGAATATAAATTAATTGATATGTTAACTCATTCCTGAAACCGCAGTTGCCTTTAGGGTAGAAGGTAGCAAGTAGTAAGCAGCACACAGTATCACAAAATAGCACCCTGGCTCACAAAATAAAGGCTGCCTGATCCAATTCAAAGGTTGACAGAATGCAATTAATGGCAAATTGAATTCAGCTTGGGGTGAAAGAGCAAAGTTTTAAAAAGATCAGTTGCTAAACTATTTGGCCGATTTATGTTAGGTCTAGATATTTTGCTAGCAATTTCTTAATGACTGAAATATATAATCTTGGTATTTAATGGCACTCCACTCCAGTACTCTTGCCTGGAGAATCCCATGGATGGAGGAGCCTGGTGGGTTGCAGTCCACGGAGTCACAAAGAGGCGGACATGACTGAGCGACTTCCCCTTCCCTTTTCACTTTCATGCATTGGAGAAGGAATGGTAACCCGCTCCAGTGTTCTTGCCTAGAGAATCCCAGGGATGGTTGGGGGGGAGGGGTGGGCCTGCTGGGCTGCCGTCAATAGGGGTCACACAGAGTCGGATACAACTGAAGTGACTTAGCAGCAGCAGCAGCATTTTACTTTTTAAGCTGATAAAGCAATCGTATCATGAAATAGAAACATAATAACAAAACAAGAAAAAAGGTAAAGCTTTTTCAAAGTTTCTAATTGCAATAAATATGGATTCCAAACTATAGATTAATTTAGTAATTTTGACTGAAAAAATGCCGAAGGTTTCAAATAAAAGAGTAGTTTATTTGAAATTTTAAGAATTGCAATTTGGGAGGTACCGATTTGAACTGAAACTCACCTGTTCTCCAAGGGAAGCAGAAAATTGTGAGGGTGTATAAAGAAAACAGACAAAGACATTCCAAAAGTTACATGGGTTGTTTTACAGATCTGTGATTGGTGTCAGCGGGCCTTCAGTTACTTAACAGCATCAGATTGTTGCTAAGCTGCAGTTTCCATGGAGTAAAGAAAATTGAGTTCCAGGTGGTCTGTGGATGGCCAGGTCAAAGTTTACACAGCATCCAGGTATGGATTGTGTGAGTTATGCTTTGCTGATGGCCTCCTGGCCCCATTTTAGGTCTCTTTGACATAAATGACTCTATTTTGTTGTTCATACACCACAATATTTAGCATCATGTTACACACTAACCCTCTTGCTTTATTTTTTTCCATAGTACCTTTTCATTCCTGGTTTACCAATATAACTGTAATATAATTTTGGTTTTTAATAAAAAACAGCTTTATTGAGATATCTTTGACCCATAAAAATTGTGTGTAAAGAGTACAACTTCATGCTTTGAAACACATATATTACGAAAAGATCACTATAATCATAACATATTGAATAAATGTCATGTCTATCACCCCTACATAGTTATCAGTGTGCGTATAGGTGTGTGTTGAGATTTAATATAAGATCAGCCATCTTTCTAAATTTCAAGTATGGAATGATCATTGTTAACTATTCTCACCATGTTGTACATTAGATTATTGGAATTGGAATAAAATTGCTTTACAATGTTGTGTCAGTTTCTGCCTCTCCCTCACCCTCATCATCCCACCCCTCTAGGTCATCACAGAGTGCTGAGTTGAGCTCCCTGTGCCTATAGCAGATTTGTATAATTTATTAATCTTGTATAACTGAAACTTTGTAACCTTTGACTAACATCATCAATTTTCTCTTAATTCCAGACCCTAAGAACTACCATTTTATTTTCTGCCTCTATGAGATTAGCTGATTGAGATTCCACATATAAATTAGACCATGCAACATTTCTCTCTGTGTACAGATATTTTGTTTAGCATAATGTCCTACAGGTCCATCATGTTATTTCAAATGGCAGGATTTTCTTCATTCTTAAGGCTGGCTAGTATTTCATTGTGCATAGAAAGATAGGTAAATAGATAGATGTATTTTTTTTTATCCAGTCCCCATACTTGAAATCCACAGGGGACTAGAATGGGTAGGAAGTACTAAGAGATACTTAGTAGGAAGTCAAGAGATACCTGGAGTAACAGGCAAGTTTGGCCTTAGAGTACAAAATGAAGTAGCAAAGTACAAAATGTTAGTAAAGGCTAACAGAGTTTTACCAAAATGAACTGGTAATAGAAAACACTCTTCCAACAATATAAGATGACTCTACATATGGACACCACCAATAGTGAAATAAGATTGATTATATATTTTTTGTAGCCAAAGTTGGAGAAGCTCTATACAGTCAGCAAAAAAAAAAAAAAGGAAAAAAAGAAAGAAAAGACTGGACATTGACTGTGGCTCAGAGCCTAAACTCCTTATTTCAAAATTCAGACTTCAGTTTAAGAAAGTAGGGAAACAACTAGGTCATTCAGGTATGACCTAAATCAAATCCCTTACGATTATATGGTAGAAGTGACAAATAGATTCCAGGGATTAGATCTGATAGCCAGAGTGTCTGAAGAACTATGAATGGAGGTTTGTAACATTGTATAGGAGTCGTGATCAAAACCATCCCCAAGAAAAAGAAATGAAAAAAAGGCAAAATGGTTGTCTGAGGAGGCCTTACAAATAGCTGAGAAGAGAAGAGACATGAAAGGCAAAGGAGAAAAGGAAAGATAGACCCATCTGAATGCAGAGTTCTAAGAAATAGCAAGGAGAGATAAGAAAGCCTTCCTAAGTGAACAATGCAAAGAAATAGAGGAAAACTGTAGAATGGGAAAGATTAGAGATCTCTTCAAGAACTTTAGAGATACCAAGGGAACATCATGCAAAGATGGGCACAGCAAAGGACAGAAATGATATGGACCTAACAGAAACAGAAAATATTAAGAAGGGGTGCCAAGAATACACAGAAGAACTATACAAAGAAGATTTTGGTGACCCAGGTAACCATGATAGTGTGATCACTCACACTAGAGCCAGGTATCCTGGACTGTGAAGTCAAATGGGCCTTAGGAAACATCACTATGAACAAAGCTAGTGGAGGTGATGGGAATTCCAGCTATTGTTGTTCAGTAGCTCGGTCATGTCTGACTCTTTGCAACCCCATGGTTGCAGCATGCCAGGCTTCCCTAGAGCTTGCTCAAACTCATGAATTCCAGCTGAGCTACTGCAAATTCTAAAAGATGATGCTGTTAAAATGCCACATTCAATATGCCAGCATATTTGGAAAATTCAGCAGTGGCCACAGGACTGGAAAAGGTCAGTTTTCATTCTAATCTCAAACAAGGGCAATGTCAAAGACTGTTCAAACTTCTGCACAACTGCATTCATTTCACATGCTAGCAAGGTCATGCTCAAAATCCTCCATGATAGGTTTCACCAGCACAGGTACTGAGAATTTCCAGATTTATAAGCTGGATTTAGAAAAGGCAGAAGTACCAGAGATCATATTGCCAACTTCCCATGGATCATAGAAAAAGCAAGGGAATTCCAGAAAAATATCTACTTCTTCTTTATTGACTATGCCAAAGCTTTTGACTGTGTGGACAACAAACTGTGGAAAATTCTTCAAGAGATGGAATACCAGACCACCTTATCTGCCTCTTGAGAAACCTGTATGTATGTCAAGAAGCAACAGTTAAAATTGAACATGGAACAACAGACTCATCCCAAACTGGGAAAGGAGTGCATCAAGGTTGTATATTGCCACCCTATTTATTTAATTTATGTATGTATATGTATATGCAGAGTATACATCTTGTGAAATGCTGGCTCGATGAATCACGTGATAGAATCAAGATTGCCAGGAGAAATATCAATAACCTCACATATGCAGATGACACCACCCTTATGGCAGAAAATGAAGAGGAACTAAAGAGTATCTTGATGAAGGTGAAAGAAGAGAGTGAAAAAGCTGGCTTAAAACTCAACATTCAAAATACCAAGATCACGGCATCCAGTCCCATCACTTCATGGCAAATAGACGAGGAAACAAAGGAAACAGGAAAGACTTTTATTTTCTTGGGCTCCAAAATCACTGACGATGGTGACAGCTGTCATGAAATTAAAAGATGTTTGCTTCTTGGAAGAAAAGCTATGATCGACTTAGAGAGCATATTAAAAGCCTGAGACATTACTTTGCCAACAAAGTTCTGTATAGTCAAAGTTATGGTTTTTCCTGTAGTCATGTATGGATGTGAGAGGTGAACCATAAAGAAGGCCGAGCACTGAAGAATTGATGCTTTTGAATTGTAGTGTTGAAGAAGACTCTTGAGAACCCCTTGCACTGCAAGTGGATCAAACCAGTCAATCTTAAAGGAAATAACCCTGAATATTCATTGGAAGGACTGATGCAGAAGCTGAAGCTCCAATACTTTGGCCACCTGATGCAACTCATTGGAAAATACTCTGATGCTGGGAAAGATAGAAGGCAGGAGAAGTAGGGGATGACAAAGGACAAGATGGTTTGATGGCCTCACTGACTTAATGGACATGAGTTTGAGCAAACTCTGGGAGATGATGAAGGACAAGGAAGCCTGGCATGCTGCAGTTGGTGGTGTTGCAAAGAGTTGGGCATAACTTAGTGAATGAACAACATCTTAAACAGATGCCAAAATTGTTTGCACATATTGGCTCATGAATAATGCTGCAGTGAACATAGGAATGCAGATACTATTTTGAAGAGAGTGATTTTATTCCCTTTACATATATACCTTGAGATGTGATTGCTGCATTAATTTTTTGAGGAATTTCCATACTATTTTACATGGTGGTTGCACTAATCTACTTTCTTATGAGCAATGTACAGGGTTTCCTTTTCTCCACATTGTCTCCAAAGTTGTTATTTTTGTCTTTTTTGATGTAGCCATTCTCACTGGTGTGAGCTGTTATCTCATTATGGTGTTGATTTGCATTTCTCTGGTTAGAGATGTTGAGAACCTTTTCATATACTGTTATCCATTTGAATTTCTTCTTTCAAGAGGTGTCTACTTAGTTCCTTTGCCCATTTTTAAATTGAGTTATTTGTATTTTGGGCACTGAGTTGTTTAAATTCCTAAAGTATTTTGGAAATAAATCCTTCATCTTATGTATAGTTTGCAAATATTTTCTTCCATTCTAACAGTTGCTTTTAATTTCATTATTTCCTTTGCTGTACATCTGCCTGCAATGCTGGATACCCAGGTTCAATCCCTGGGTGGGGAAGATCTACAGAAGCAATGGCAAACCATTCCAGTATTCTTGCCTGGAAAATCTCACAGACAGAGGAATCTGGTAGGGTACAGTCCATGGAGTCACAAAGAGTTGGACACGACTGAGCGAATTCACTTTCACTTTCACTTTTGCAGAAGCTTCTTAGCGTGTTATAATATCACTTGTCTATTTTTTTTTTTTTGCTTATGTTTTTGGTGTCATATCTAAAATATTATTTCCAAGACCAATGTCAAGAATATTTTTCCAGTTTATTTTATGAGCTTTGAAACTCCTTTGTAAAACTATTACCTTTCATTTTGAGTGAGGTAATTTTTATATATGGTGTGACACTGAGACCTAATTTTATTAGTTTGCTTGTGGCCATCCTGTTTCCCAAGGACAATTTTGAAGTGCCTATCCTTCACCCATGTTGTTCTTGGTATCTTGTTGAAAATTAATTGATAATAAATATGTAGCTTTATTTCTGAGTTTTCTGTTTCATTAGTCTATACTTAGGCTGGTTTTTATGTTGGTGCCATACTATTTTGATTATTATAGCTTTGTAGTATATTTTGAAGTAAGGACTTGTGGTGATTCCAACTCTGTTCTTCTTGCTCCTTGACTATCTGGGATCTTTTGTGGTTCTTATAAATTTTAGTTTTTTTTTTTTTTTTTATATTCTTGCAAAAAAAGTCATTAGGATTTTGATAGGGATTGCTCTGAATTTGTTGATAGGTTTTGGTACTATTGATATTTTAACAATATTAATTCTTCAAAGTCATGAGCATGTTTTATTTTTTCCTTATTTATATGTATCTTTTAAAATTTCCTTCAACATTCTTTTACAATCCTTAGTATATAATTTTTTTCACCTTTTTGTTAATTCCTAAGTATTTCTTTATTGCAAATACAAATGAAGTTGTTTTCTTAATTTCTCTTTCTGATTGATTATTGGTGGTACACAGTAACATCACTGATTTTTGTATGTTGATTTTGTATCCTGTAACTTTGTTTAATTTATTTATTTAGTTTTATCACTTCTTTTGGGTGACAAAGGAGTCTTGGATTTGAAGGAGTCTTGGATTTTCTACATATATAATCATGAGATAAGCAAACAGAAATGATTTTACTTCTCTTTTGATTAAGATACTCTTTTTCTTTTTCTTGTCTAATTACTCTATGACTTTCAGTAATGTGTTGAATAGAAGTTGTGATAGTGGGCATTCTTGTCTTGTTCTGGATCTTAGAGGATAGATTTTCAGTTTTCCTCATTGATTATGATGTTAGCTCTGGATTTTTCACATATTGCCCTTATTGTCTTAAATGTTCCTTATATATCTATTTTGCTGGTTTTTTTTTTTATCATTAAAGGATATTGAATTTCTTTCAAATCCTTTCCATGCATCTATTGAGATGATTGTGTGTTTTTGTTTTGAATTCTGTTAATGTGGTTATCATGCTTATTGATTTTCATAGGTTGAACCTTACTTGCATTTAAGGGATAAACCCCACTTGATCAGGGTATGATCTTTTTAAAGTACACTTGAATTCAATATGCTAGTATTTTATTGAGGACTTTTACATCAGTATTTATCAGGGATACTGGAATGTACTTTTCTTATGTCCTTTGCCTGTCTTTGGAATCAGGGTGATATTGTCCTAATGAATTGAGTTTGGGGGGTGTTCTTGTTTTTGAAAGAGTTAAATGTTGATATTAGTTCTTTTTGAGATGTTTCAGTTTAGTTCAGTCACTCAGTCATGTCCGATTCTTTGTGACCCCATGAATCGCAGCACACCAGGCCTCCCTGTCCATCACCAATTCCCGGAGTTCACTCAGACTCACGTCCATCGAGTCAGTGATGCCATCCAGCCATCTCACCCTCTGTTGTCCCCTTCTCCTCCTGCCCCCAATCCCTCCCAGCATCAGAGTCTTTTCCAATGAGTCAACTCTTCACATGAGGTGGCCAAAGTAATGGAGCTTCAGCTTTAGCATCATTCCCTCCGAAGAAATCCCAGGGCTGATCTCCTTCAGAATGGACTGGTTGGATCTCCTTGCAGTCCAAGGGACTCTCAAGAGTCTTCTCCAACACCACACTTCAAAAGCATCAATTCTTCAGTGCTCAGCCTTCTTCACAGTCCAACTCTCACATCCATACATGACCACAGGAAAAACCATAGCCTTGACTAGACAGATCTTAGTCGGCAAAGTAATGTCTGTGCTTTTGAATATACTCTCTAGGTTGGTCATAACTTTTCTTTCAAGGAGTGTCTTTTAATTTCATGGCTGCAGTCACCATCTACAGTGATTTTTGATCCCAAAAAGTAAAGTCTGACACTGTTTCCACTGTTTCCCCATCTATTTCCCATGAAGTGATGGGACCAGATGCCATGATCTTCGCTTTCTGAATGTTGAGCTTTAAGCCAACGTTTTCACTCTCCTCTTTCACTTTCATCAAGAGGCTTTTTAGTTCCTCTCACTTTCTGCCATAAGGGTGGTGTCATCTGCATCTGAGGTATTGATATTTCTCCCAGCAATCTTGATTCCAGCTTGTGTTTCTTCCAGTCCAGCATTTCTCATGATGTACTCTGCATAGAAGTTAAATAAGGTGACAATATACAGCCTTGACATACTCCTTTTCCTATTTGGAACCAGTCTGTTGTTCCATGTCCAGTTCTAACTGTTGCTTCCTGACCTGCATACAAGTTTCTCAAGAGGCAGGTCAGGGGGTCTGGTATTCCCACTTTGCTTACAAAGTGATATATTTATACATTTCAACTACCCTGGATAGTAATATAAAATTTGTTTTAAATGGTAAAATTTGAGTGCTGTTGCATTTTTAATAACATAACATTTTGGTATGAAAATAATCATAAAATTGGAGAGTCAAAAGATCTATGTGGAAGCTTGTCAAACTTTTTTAGTGAAGTTCACCTAAGGGTCCTGTAACTCTCAAGTTAAAGCCACGTGTGATATTAATGAGTAGGCATTCCCTTTGCTGATTTTTATTTAGTAGTTCATTTGTCTTATTTTTGAAGAAATTAAAATGAATTTTTTGAGTAATAAAATATAGAATATGTGTAAATAGTGGAGAGTAGTCTAATTGGATCCATGCTAGGCATAACATACTCTAAATGGTTTATTTTCTTGATGAGTCAGGATCATAGTTATGTGCAAGCAGTTAAATGATACACATCTATCTGACAATTATGAGGAGCATCCAAATAAATGCTTCATTTTTCCAACAGGGGCCTGGATCTTGACCTTTTCTGAGAAGTCCTCCATGAAAAGTTGTTTTTTTACTCATTTTCTTTTGCTCATTAAAAAGTTGAGTCTTAATTTCCTTTGAGTATGGCCAAATTTCTGAAAATTAATGAGCAAATTGAAAGAGTGTTATTGGTTTCATTATGTCCTTTAAAATTACCTTACTCCATGTTTTCATTGACTTGTGAGTTTGTTCACCACCCCTCTCCCATCTAGTCTTCATGAGAATACAAGTCTGATCACCTGCTCAATCTCAGGCTCTGTGTCAATACTTGAGTGTGTTGTAATAGGCTGTCTTCAGCCTGAGACAGGGAGGCCTGGTGTGCTGCAGTTCATGCGGTCGTAAAGAGTCAGACAAGACTGAGTGACTCTGAACTGAACTGAGCTTGGGAAATGGAATATTGGTGCCTTATCAGTAAGCAAAATATTTCAGAGTTATCAGCGATTGCAGTCATAACCATGATGAGCTGGTGAGCCCTGAGAAAATAAAAGACAGGAAAGAATGTTTGCCATCTAGCAGCTATCAGAAGTGCAGCCAACCCCAACAGTGAGCTCTGAAAAAACTCAGGATGTGAAAATACAGAACACCAGCCTGTCATGTCTGAGGTGCATATCAAAGGAATGATTTCAGTGAACCCTAACTCTTGAATCTTCCCATACATAAAACATGCTAAATTCCTTAACTTGAAATATCTTATTTTCTTTTATTAACAATAATCTTTTGATGTTTAGACTACCTGACTTATGTTACAAAAATGCTATGTATCTTGGTTTCCCCCATTGCCTCCTTGGAACAGTTCACTCAGGGTGACTGGTGATACTGCCTTTCAGGCTAGAAGTCCTAAAAATTCCTGACAAATAAAATATACATCTCAACTTTTAGATTGTGAATATGTATTTTTAGTCAATAATTCCCACTGTAAATTTTTTGAAAATATATAATCTGTTCTGAAGTAGGTTGTTTTTTTTTTAAATGCATTTCTCAGGTATGATGATTCAAGAAAATATTTATGTATGCATATGTCATGTATCTGGGTGAACAGTTTTACTTGTAGAAAGCATAAGGTGAGATAATTCACTGAGATTAAGGAGATAAGGGAATATGTATGTGTTACATGAAAAAGAAATTTTATAAGAGATACAGTGGAAAATGTGATGAAAAGTAGGTAGGGAGAGACCAACAAGGTAAACAAAAAATGATTGGTGTGAGTAGTGCTCTGTCCTTTTCTTCAGCATCTCTGTACAAAAAGACAGATTTCATCTGAAATGTTTACTGGGGCAAGACATTGTGTTTTCCTCATCTCTTAGAGAGTTGGAGCCATTGGAAAATCTTGAGTCTTTCTTGAGCAAAGGTAAAAGATGTACTGGAATATAGTGAATTCTAGAAAATTGTCAACTCTATTTCATTCAAGAATATTTTAGAGAATGTTGATCAAAGTTTAGGACAATTGGAAGTTTATCTTGGAGCTGGCATTTAACTATAGAACAAATTATAGAGGAAAATAAGGTGGGAAATGATGAAGATAGAAGTGACAAGAGAGTCCCAAGAGTGGTAACAGTCAGAACTTGTTGATATAATCTCTGTTTTGGAAGGGAGAATGGAAAAACCACCTGCGATATGGGCAGAGTGACTATAAGTTCATATAGGGCATGATGAGAGGTTTGGCAGAGAGATGGGCTTGAATGTATGTCTTCAGGCAGCTGAACACACATCTCTGAAGTCAAGAGCCCATAATGATGAAACAACAACCTTCTTTTTTCTGGTTTCCAGGAAGGATGCCTTAAAACAACAGCAATAAGAAATCACATGACTTTTAGTATCTGTTCCACCTGAACATGAGTCTTCTGTCATTCAAGGTCAGTAAAATCACAAATCTTCTCAAGAAGAAATATTGATCACTATACCCCACTGTAGACCAGAATATGGTCTGCAGTCAAAGCGTAAGCTACCTTGACTCCTCAGTTGAGTTCAGTTCAGTCACTCAGTCATGTTCAACTCTTTGCGACCCCAAGAACCTCATCATGCCAGGCCTCCCTGTCCATCACCAACTCCCGGAGTTCACCCAAACTCATGTCCATCGAGTTGGTGATGCCATCCAGCCATCTCATCCTCTGTTGTCCCCTTCTCTTCCTGCCCCCAATCCCTCCCAGCATCAGAGTCTTTTCCAATGAGTTAACTCTTCGCATGAAGTGGCCAAAGTATTGGAGTTTCAGCTTTAGCATCATGCCTTCCAAAGAACACCCAGGACGGATCTCCTTTAGAATGGACTGGTTGGATCCTTTGCAGTCCAAGGGACTCTCAAGAGTCTTCTCCAATACCAAAGTTCAAAAGCATCAATTCTTCGGCGCTCAGCTTTCTTCACAGTCCAACTCTCACATCCATACATGACCACTGGAAAAACCACAGCCTTGACTAGATAGATCTTTGTTGGCAAAGTAATGTCTCTGCTTTTGAATATGCTCTCTAGGTTGGTCATAACTTTCCTTCCAAGGAGTAAGCGTCTTTTAATTTCATGGCTGCAATCACCATCTGCAGTGATTTTAGAGCCCCCCAAAATAAAGTCTGACACTGTTTCCACTGTTTCCCCATCTATTTCCCATGAAGTGATGGGACCAGATGCCATGATCTTCGCTTTCTGAATGTTGAGCTTTAAGCCAACTTTTTCACTCTCCTCTTTCACTTTCATCAAGAGGCTTTTTAGTTCCCCTTTACTTTTTGCCATAAGGGTGGTGTCATCTGCATATCTGAGGTTATTGATATTTCTCCCGGCAGCCTTGATTCCAGCTTGTGTTTCTTTCAGCCCAGCATTTTTCATGATGTACTCTGCATAGAAGTTAAATAAGCAGGGTGACAATATACAGCCTTGACGTACTCCTTTTCCTATTTGGAACCAGTCTGTTGTTCCATGTCCAGTTCTAACTGTTGCTTCCTGACCTGCATACAGATTTCTCAAGAGGCAGGTCAGGTGGTCTGGTATTCCCATCNATAAGCAGGGTGACAATATACAGCCTTGACGTACTCCTTTTCCTATTTGGAACCAGTCTGTTGTTCCATGTCCAGTTCTAACTGTTGCTTCCTGACCTGCATACAGATTTCTCAAGAGGCAGGTCAGGTGGTCTGGTATTCCCATCTCTTTCAGAATTTTCCACACTGTGACTCCTAGATGATGACTAAGACAGTAAGTGTGTCTCTTAATATTTTAACTTCTTTTCATCACTCCAGAACACATAGATTGCTATTTTCTCTCCAATCCCAAGTACTTGTCATTTTTCAAGAGAAGATTAGTCAACAAGCTATCTTTGGTAAACAGAAATTCTTTGGCAGGTAATAGCAATTCTCCAGCCTAGAAACCATCAAGGTTATTCTCAGCTCCTCTTATTCTTTCTCTTTTATATGCATCTGTTGAGTAGAGGCCAGAGATGATGCTAAATTTCTACAGTGGACAGAACAGACCTCTTAAAACAAAGAACTGTCTGGTCCAAAATGTCAATACAATATCACTAGAATCTAATGAGAGAGTAGTCAAATACTTGTAAGGGTTACTATTAAAGGGACTGACAGTGATATCAACCTCAAACATCAGCGTGTAGAACTTGAATCCAATGATTTTTGCTCCATAAACTGATGCATGCATGTGGATTAGGACCTAATACATGTATTATTATTTTGTTTACCTTAGCTGATGGGCTGAGATTCATTATATTCCATATGAAGATACGTTCTAGTTGTCCAAAAGGATAAACATCTTCCCAGCCTCAAGATAAGAAGTTATGGCAGAGCTTGGGTTGAAACCCTAGTCTACAGGATCACCTATTACTCTGGGAGTTTTATAATCTAGCAGAAAGATTATCTAGTTGTTCTCCCCACTTTCTAGCTACTCCTCTCCATGTCAACCAGCCACCTCCAGTTCTGGCTCCTTTCAGAAAATGGTATGGTGTTTTTTTTTTTTTTTTTGTTATGTGGATGACCTGGAGAGGGAAATAGAATCATTTATTTAGTGAACCAGTAACCAATTTCAGAGCCCCTTTTGGATAATTCACAAAACAACCAACAGAAGCTTGGGAAGTACCAGACACTTGGCTAGGTAAATGTGTGTTAAATGGACTGAATCAACTGCATTATGAGAAAACAATGAAGCTTATTCAGGTTTTTAGCTTGTGAATATGAATAATCCTACTCTGCTATTATTAATATATGCTTCAAAGGCATCTGGTGGTTTTCTAAATAGTATACAAAGCTTAGATCGAGTTAAAGCATATAAACAGCAGGCTATACTGATAAAAGTGTAAAATCATTATGAAAGAATGAACAATTCCAAGTTTTGCCATTAGAAGTTTGAAAGGAATAGACTTTACAAGCAAATCAGTATGTCTCACCAACAGATGGCACAAATAATTTTCACCTTTTTTGACTTACCATGCCCACTCACACCCCCATACCCTTCAGAGAGGAGAGAAAATAGAATGTATATTATTAGCTTAAAAATAGTAGACATGAGAAAAAAAGTTCTAATTTTATTTATCCTTCTTAGCAGTATAGTTAATCAATATTATCTGAAAATAAAATAATGACTTTCATTAACATGGGTGTTCCCCAGCTTGTAATGTCGCCTTACATGTTTGCAGTGTTCTAAGCTAATGAGGCCAAGTTTTGTGTCTCTTTAAGTGATCACATGGAAGCTGTTTAATAGTATCAGATGTGCTGCCTATAAAAAAATGCATTTAATAGCATCTATATCACTCTATAGCTCTCTCCATTACATTACCATAGAAACCATCTTAAGGAAATGGTATTCAAAAGATGCTTGTGACCATGGAGGAGACTCATGCCTATGCATCAGAATCCCAGTGGGAAATTTACAATATCCTGGTGTTTGGAGATAGCTAAGAGTTTTCTGGGACATCCTACAATCCTATCATTTTACATTTCATTGCCTTTGAAAAGATAACTTTTCTATAGGCCAAGGAAATTTAACATATATTTTAACATGCTCTGTACCTTTATCATATCTTTATATTTGGTTAAACAACATATTGAAATTCAGAAAATATCTCTTAAAAGATAACAAAGATGTTTCCTAGGGAGAAAATACAATTTGAGCATTAAAAGCAATGAAATACACACACACACACACACACACACACACACACACACACATACATATCTTAAAGGTTAGTTACTTGTTTTGCTGAAAAATAAGTTCCTAGGCCCTAAAGATGCTGCATTAGGATGCTATGATATTTGATACAGAACTAAATAAAATCCATAGATGGTATTACTGTCAGAAGATTGGTAAGTTAAGAAAAAAAAAGATCCAAATCTATATGAAGTGTCTGTTCCAGAGAGGACAAATTACTACCTCATTCATGAAGCAAAAATGTGTCTAGTATAATTAATCTTCCACAAGCTGGTCAAAGGATCCCCTTAGGGTTTGTTACTTATCAGAGGATCAGGGGCAAATCCCACCACTGGCAAATTGAATATTCAATCCTAATAACAACCAGGTGAGTCTTGGAAAGAGAAATTTCATGTCATTGAGCCTACACATGACATCTGTTCCTACCAACATGCACTCCTTGCTAATAAGCTTAATGAAAAATCATTGAGTTGGCTGCACAATGAGCCAGATTGACATCCACAGAGCTGATCATTAGATCTGCTTGATTATGAAAGCTTTATTTGCAGTGGAGACATTTTTAGCAAACACATTAGTAAAAATACTCTAACACTCAAGACCCATTCTGTCTACATAAGCTGTCCTCAAACATCCTTGTCTTCCATCCTCTAATCTTGTTCATTCTGAACAATTGATTGTTCATCAAACTAGTAGCCATTATAAAGGAATCGATGAATCATAAGAATGACTGTTGGAATTTCTGCTTATCATGACTACCTCTTATTTCCTATGCCCTTCAGAGTCACACAAGTGGGACTTTCTCCCAAAACCTACTTCAGTAAAGTGTCAGTGTGTACTGCTCGGCAATACGGAAAATAGGCTCAAAAGCTTTCTTCTGAATCCTCTGGTTGTAGAGAACTCCACGAGGTTGACCTGAGGGTAGAGGCGGGTATGGTAAAGGAAAGCAGAGCCAAAATTTACAGGAGAAACTTGCTTATGGAACTCACTTGTGCACCTGCTGCTGCTACTGCTAAAGTTGTGCGACCCCATAGATGGCAGCCCACCAGGCTCCCCCGTCCCTGGGATTCTCCAGGCAAGAACACTGGAGGGTGTTGCCATTTCCTTCTCCAATGCATGAAAGTGAAAAGTGAAAGTGAAGTCACTCAGTTGTATCCGACTCAGCGACCCTATGGACTGCAGCCCACCAGGCTCCTTTGTCCATGGGATTTTCCAGGTAAGAGTACTGGAGTGGGGTGCCATTGCCTTCTCCACACTTGTGCACCTACCTACATTCAATTTCATATACACAAAATCCAGTTGGCATGCTGCTGTTGACCCCAATTTTTATGGCTTGATTAGATGCTACTCAGTTCATGAAAGGCAGCTTAGGCTCATGGTGTCTTTAATTTTAGAATTAGGTATTCTGATCTCATTAGAGCTCAAAGGAAGACAAAAGCTTCCTCTCAAGAGGAAATTATTTACTTTCAAACTTTAGAGACATCTGCTATTAATTTCCTACTGAGGTTTGTAAAAGTCATTACCCATCATCACAATCTGCCATAAATATTTCAAGAACAGTGCATCTGTGTAGTAATACCAATCATACCAGAGAGCCTTCTTTTGTTCAGGGCATAGTCAAAACTGGCAGCCTTTGGGTCATTCAGCAAATGGTTGCAATAACATATTCAAATGGATTTTTTGTTACTGTGAAAGTCCTAAGAGTTTCAAGTATAATGCTTTGGAGTATGCAAGGAAAATGCTTTGTGGAACATTTATCTAAAACTTCAATTACATCACTTCATATTCTGTCAGCCTGCATTTTGCTTTTGATATGGCTTTCGCAACCAGTGGCAGCAAACACTCTGTTGCCTCAGCTGCGTTTGCACAGTCCTTGCTTCTTGTCTCTGGATGTTCCTGATGTGTTGGCGTGGTAGACTTGCAGAACTTCACTTGGTGTTAACGGGGTGTTTATGCGTGGGCAGTCTGAAGTACAGAGGAATTATGCTCCATGGGCATCATATAAAAATGCAGAATATAGGCTCAAGCAGAAAAGTTTGAGGCATATTGTACTGCTACACAGAAATTCCAATGTTAATTATATATTTCTTACTTCCTATCCTTGGGCAGCTATGAGGATGTTGTATGGCGCCCTGTGGAAACCCATTCAGGGTTCATGCAGTCACAGTTTAGAAAATTACAAATTTTGACTAGTGGCAGAGGGAGCTGATGAGTAAATCACCCTCCTGTCTTCCCTTGGGTGGACACTTCTGAGGTGCATTCTCTGCAATTCACAAGGTTGGGTGGAATTGACAAGTCTCAATAAGTTGGCTCTTGCTTTTTTCCTGTTTTACTCTCCGTATCTCCCTTATTTCTGTTTCTTGGGATCACTTTCCAAATAAACTACTTTCACCTTTTTTGTACCCAGATCTGCATTTTGGAGAGCATCTTCTAAGAAAAAAGGGGATCTTCCATCATGTTTCGGGGCTCTGGGCCATTCCCATTACTTAAGTGGCAAATACCATTTATCTCCTGCTTTCAGACATGTGTCTTTCAAAGATGTCTCAAGTTCCATTTTCACCATGTCATTTGAGCACAATGTTCTCACTTAAGTAGATTAACAATGATGCCTTGGAGGTGATGAGGTAACTGAGGTTCCCATGGACTAAATTGTGTCTCAGTGATGATGAGCTGGCAGAGTCCCACTGTGGGATGCTGGATGTGTGCATCTGTCCATGTGAAATTAAATCACTTCTGGAGTTTACTGATAACTGTGATAGAAGTGATTAAAAAAAATCCAGACAAATAAATATATTCCAGGTATTCAGAGCCATGGTGATTTGCTCCAAGAAAGAATTTCCATCTGGAAGAGCAGCTGCAATTGCATTCACCACCTGATTAAACTATGCTAATCAAATATTATTTCCAACAGTCCTCTGTCTACACAGGACAGTCCAGGTAAATGGTGATATGATAGGAATCATCACTCTTGTTTTCTTTGGTCTTTGGTGTGATTCCCCCAAAGAGGTGGTATTGTTTTTGGTGTATTATTTTGATAAAGAGGGGACATTCAGGAGGTCTTTCTTTTCTTTTTTTCAGTTGGAGTATAGTTGATTTTTGCAGCTTCCTTTGTAGCTCAGTCGGTAAAGAATCTGCCTGCAATGCAGGAGTCCTGGGTTTGACACCTGGGTTGGGAAGATCCCCTGGAGAAGGAAATGGCAACCCACTCAAGTATTCTTGCCTGGAGAATCCCATGGACAGAGTAATTTGCAGGGCTATAGTCCATGGGGTGGCAAGAGTCGGACACGACTTAGCAACTAAACCATAGTTGATTTACAATATTGTGTTAATTTCAGGTGTACAGCAAAGGGATTCAGATATACCTGTATCCATGTCTATCTTCTTTTACAGATTCTTTTTTCATATAGATTGTTACAGAATATTGAGATTTCTCTGTGTTGTATAGTAAGGTCCTTGTTGGTTATCTATTTTATATGTAGTAGTGTGTATATGTTAATCTTAATGGCTTGGTGTTAGTCTCTCAGCTATGACCCCATGGACTGTAACCTGCCAGGCTCCTCTGTCCATGGAATTCTCCAGGCAAGAATACAAGAGTGGGTTGCCATTCCCTTCTACAGGGGACAGCCCAATCCAGGGATCAAACCTGGGTCACCCACATTACAGGCAGATTCTTTACCATTTGAACCACCAGGGAAGCTCATATATGCTAACCCCACTCTCCTAATTTGCCCCTAATTCCTTCCCCTTCAAGAGGCCTCTCGTGTGCTGTCTGCTTAGTCACTCAGTGGCATCCGACTCTTTGTGACCCCATGGATTGCAGCCCACCAGAGTCCTCTGTCCATGGATTCTCCAGGCAAGAATACTGGAATGGATTGCCTCCAGAGGATCTTCTCAGTCCAGGGATTGAACCCAGGTCTCCTGCATTACAGGCAGATTCTTTACCAATTGAACCACCAGGGAAGTCTTCTAAAATTGTAAGCTTTTCTTCATTAGTCAATACTATTTTCTAAATTAGCTTTTTATACTTCATCCTTAGAAACTAGGGCTATCACAAGAGATGAGGCCCCAAATGAGGTTGAAATTTGATCACTTTCCATATTACAATTGAGCTAAGAGATTTGCCTGCCTGAATACCCATTCAAGCCTGCTTCAGTCATGCATTTTCTGCTAGAGATTGGCCATATTGTGCTCAAATTCCTAGCCTTTCTGCAGGTGTGCTTATGTGAGATAGTTCTGGCTAATGGAAATCAGATGTTAGGACTTTACTTCCTGAGAAAAATCTGACAAAGACTTCTGAAAAAAAAAAAAAAAAAAAAAAACCCTGACATTTTCTTTTGCCACCTTCTTTCTCTTCCCTAAAGGTAGTCCCCAGAAATACAACACTCTGGTCTGCTACTTTCTAAACTTCTCATTACTTAAAAAAAAAAAAAAATGAGTTTGGTGGGCATTTCTCATACTCATGATTCAGAGAGCTAAGCAGATAGACCACGCAATTCATATGAGCCATACTCTGAGCAGTAATCATGGAGATGAAGCACCTTGGAATAATATAAGTATTTCTCATTTTCCCACTTCACAGTTAGGGGCAGAAGTTGCATTGAAAAAAGATATAAGAAAAATTTACCATATAGACCAGGATATTATTGCAAGTCTTCTTTCGCACACTATATGCAAGTGACTCTCAGTCTTTACCAGATCTGGGATTAGGGAGGGGCTGGGCCCTGTTGCTATGATGTTAATGTTACCTCTCTGTCATTAGACTTAGAATGTATTTGTTTATGGAAAGCACACAAACCTTAGTTCACTTTGCATCTATTTGAACTTGCACATTTCATGTTCAATAATGCTTTCAATAATTTCTTTAAACGCTATCATTCTAATGACCACTCTACCCTGCAGTGTGTCATGGTAAGCATGCCCAGTTCTGTTAAGTAGTACAACTTCACCTCTGCCAGTCCACGATACCTTCATCATCTTTGAAATTAACAAGCCCATTTTAAAGGTCCAGCAATTCTATCAATATTCTTGTCATAAAGAGTTAGCCACTGTGGTACTTTTCAAAGATTTAGAAGCCTTTCAGATCCAATGTATTTTTTCTGTGTTAAGGCCAAATATTATCTTCTGGATTATGACTGGTACCAGTTTGGTCATAGCTTGGTATTCCTACCTTCAAAATCACAGTAAATTTCACATAATATATTTACATAACATTTTTCTCCATAAACTTGTGGATTCTTTTGTCTTTGGTATTAAAAGGAATTTCTTGCATTTTAAACTTGTTTAGTCTAGTATACCATGAAGTACATACTTCACTAAGATGATAGAGGAGGTTAAAACTACTTCTATGTACCTCATTAAGCAAACTGAATATAAAATTTCTGGTCAACATATCTATCTCAGTAAGTTCAGCCAGATGTAACAATGTTTCTATTTAGCACCACTGGATCTCATTCTCATACATTTTTACAAATGCTAACTGATATTGATCAGGAAGTAACATATTGAATTTTGCTTGGTGCATAATCCTTTACAATCCAGAGTCTATGAAAAAAGATAACTTGGGAAGGGAAATGGAAGTACTGAATTGCTTTTGCGTGGCACAAATTGTTAGTTGCAGGCCGCTACATTGATACTCATTTTCTCTTTCTATATTAATCTCAGAACCCACTTTTTATAGGAACAACCATATGTCTTAAGGAAAACAGTACCCTTCCATTTTCATCTGGCTTTGTTAGAAAGCATCACTACGAACAAAGCTGTGGAGGTGATGGAATTCCAGTGGAGCTGTTTCAAATCCTGAAAGATCATGCTGTGAAAGTGCTGCACTCAATTTGCCAGCAAATTTGGAAAACTCAGCAGTGGCCACAGGACTGGAAAAGGTCAGTTTTCATTCCAATTCCAAAGAAAGGCAATGCCAAAGAATGCTCAAACTACCGCATAATTGCACTCATCTCACATGCTAGTAAAGTAATGTTCAAAATTCTCCAAGCCAGACTTCAGCAATATGTGAACCGTGAACTTCCTGATGTTCAAGCTGGTTTTAGAAAAGGCAGAGGAACCAGAGATCAAATTGCCAACATCCACTGGATCATGGAAAAAGCAAGAGAGTTCCAGAAAAACATCTATTTCTGCCTTATTGACTATGCCAAAGCCTTTGACTGTGTGGATCACAATAAACTGGAAAATTCTGAAAGAGATGGGAATACCAGACCACCTAACCTGCCTCTTGAGAAACCTGTATGCAGATCAGGAAGCAACAGTTAGAACTGGACATGGAACAACAGACTGGTTCCAAATAGGAAAAGGAGTACGTCAAGGCTGTATATTGTCACCCTGCTTATTTAACTTATATGCAGAGTACATCATGAGAAACGCTGGGCTGGAAGAAACACNACCACCTAACCTGCCTCTTGAGAAACCTGTATGCAGGTCAGGAAGCAACAGTTAGAACTGGACATGGAACAACAAACTGGTTCCAAATAGGAAAAGGTGTATGTCAAGGCTGTATATTGTCACCCTGCTTATTTAACTTATATGCAGAGTACATCATGAGAAACGCTGGATTGGAAGAAACACAAGCTGGAATCAAGATTGCCGGGAGAAATATCAATAACCTCAGATATGCAGATGACACCACCCGTATGGCAGAAAGTGAAGAGGAAGTAAAAAACCTCTTGATGAAAGTGAAATAGAGTGAAAAAGTTGGCTTAAAGCTCAACAATCAGAAAACAAAGATCATGGCATCCAGTCCCATCACTTCATAGGAAATAGATGGGGAAACAGTGGAAACAGTGTCAGACTTTATTTTGGGGGGCTCCAAAATCACTGCAGATGGTGACTGCGGCCATAAAATTAAAAGACGCTTAGTCCTTGGAAGAAAAGTTATGACCAACCTAGATAGCATATTCAAAAGCAGAGACATTGCCGACTAAGGTCCATCTAGTCAAGGCTATGGTTTTCCCTGTGGTCATGTATGGATGTGAGAGTTGGACTGTGAAGAAGGCTGAGCGCTGAAGAATTGATGTTTTTGAAGTGTGGTGTTGGAGAAGACTCTTGAGAGTCCCTTGGACTGCAAGGAGATCCAGCCAGTCCATTCTGAAGGAGATCGGCCCTGGGATTTCTTTGGAAGGAATGGTGCTGAAGCTGAAACTCCAGTACTTTGGCCACCTCATGCAAAGAGTTGACTCATTGGAAAAAACTCTGATGCTGGGAGGAATTGGGGGCAGGAGGAGAAGGGGACGACAGAGGATGAGATGGTTGGATGGCATCACTGACTCGATGGACATGAGTCTGAGTGAACTCCGGGAGATGGTGATGGGCAGGGAGGCCTGGCGTGCTGCGATTCATGGGGTCACAAAGAGTCGGACACGACTGAGCGACTGAGCTGAACTGATGTGCATGCTCAGTCATGTCTGACTCTTTGTGAACTCATGGATTGCTGTCCACCAGGCTCCTCTGTCCATGGCATTTTCCAGGCAAGAATACTGGAGAGGGTTGCCATTTCTCTCTCCAGGGGATGTTCCTGACCCAGGGGTCGAACTTGAGTCTCCTGCATTGCAGTCAGATTGTTTACCGCTAAGCCACCTGGGAAGACCCTTATTGAGACACAATTTGTCTAAAGTATATTAAGTTTACGCATTACTATATAGTTGTACTATCTATACAATCAAGATGGAAAGAATTTCCATCACCACCGAAAAAGTTCCTTCTTGTTCCTTTGCAGTCAATCCCCCAGCCATAAACCCCGGCAATGATTGACCTGATTTCTGTCATTATAGCTTTGTTTTTCAGGATGCTGTATAAATGGAATCATACTGAATGTAGCCTTTTGTGTCTGGCTTCTGTCAGTTAAATGAATGTTTTTGAAATTCACCCATGTTGTTGCATGTATATGTTTGTAAATCACTCCTAGTCTGGCTGAGTAGCATTCTACTGTGTCTCAATGTGTGGACATTTGGGTTGTTTTCAGTTTGGGGCTATTATGAAGAAAGCTGTTACAAGTGTTTGCAGGTGGATTTCTGTGTGCGTGTGCTTAATTTCTCCTGGGTAAATAGCTAGGAGTGGGATAGTTGAGTAACATGGGTAAGTATGTGTTTCAACTTTCTAGGAAACTGCCAAACTGTTTTCCTAAGTGGCTCTACTAACAATGTAATGAGGATTCCAACTGCTCCATCTTCCCGTCAGCACTTAAAGAAATGCTTAACCATTCTAATAGGTGCGTCGTGTTATCTTGTTGGTTTCAATGTGCATTTACGTAATGAATAATGAAGTCAAGCGTTTTTCACATCCTTATTTGCTGTCCACTTCTCTTTTTTGGTTAACCATGTATTCATATTTCTTTCCCGTTAAAAATTTGGGTTGTTTATTTTTTATGACGAATTGTGGGAGTACTTTATGTATTTAAAGATATGTCTTTTACCAAATACGTGTTTTGCAAATGTTTTCTCCAATCTGTAACTTGTTTTTTCATTCTCTTAATAGTGTCTTTTGAAAAGTAATTTAAAAACCATGATTAAGTCCAATTTATCTATTTTCCCTTTAAAGTTTGTGCTTTTGTGTCCTAAGAAATCATTGCCTAAACCAAAGTCACAACGATTGTCCCCCAGTGTTTCTTTTTCTAGAAGTTTTTAAATTTTGAGTTTTTCTAATGTTAAGGTCCTGATTAGTTTCAAATGATTTTTTGATATATGTTGTAAGACGGAGTTGAGGTTTATTGGTTTGTATGTCCAATTATTTCAATATCATTTATTGAAAAGACTATTCTTTCTCCATTGAATTACCTTTGTATCTTTGTTGAAAATAAATTGGCCATCTATCTGTAGGTTTACTTCTGCTAAACTACTGGACTCTGGACTTCTGAACTATCTTTTCTTTCCATCTCTCTGTTGGTCTGTCCTTTCAATAGGGCCTCATTGCCTAGATTACTGTAGCTTTATAATAAGTCTTGAAATAAGGTAACAGAAATCCTCCAACTTTGCAAAATTGTTTTGGCTATTCTAATTCCTTTGTCTTTCTACGTAAATTTTATAATCAGCCTCTCAGTTAAAAAAAAAACCTTATTTAAATTTTATTTAATACAGTGTTGAATCTGTAGAACAATTCAAAGAGATATAAAATATTAACTATGTTGAATATTGAGCTTTCTAATCTGTGAACATAGATTATCTCTTTATTTGGTCTTTCTTTGATGCCTTTTAAATTTTTATTTATTTTGGCTGCACTGGGTCTTTATTGATGCATGTGGGCTTTGTCTAGTTGCAGAGAGCAGAGGCTACTCAATAGCTGTACACGGGCTTCCCATGTTGCGGAGTAGAGGCTCTAGCCTCACGAGCTTCAGTAGCAGTGGTCTGCAGGCTCAGTAGTTTTGGTGCACAGGCTTAGTTGCTCTGTGGCATGTGAATCTTCCTGGACCAGGGATCAAACCCATGTCCCCAGCACTGGCAGGCAGAGTCTTATCTACTGTGCCACTAGGGAAGTCATTTGGTGTCTTTTAATGCTTTATAGTTTGACAGTTTTCAGAATATAGACGTTGCACGTATTCTGTCAGATCTGCCTGTATTTCATAGGTTTTGATTTGATCATAATTTTTACTTTTTAAAAAACTTCAAGTCCCAATTGTTCATTGCCTGAATACAGAAGTTAAATTGACTTTTATGTATTGACTCTGGATATGTGACCTTTCTAAATTCACCTATTAGTTCACGTTGCTTTTTCATTGATAATTTGAGATTTTCCACATAGAGATTATATGTCTGCAAATAGGGACAGTTGAACCTTTGTGATATTTCTGTAGACCCATCCTTTTGAGGACAGGAAATATAGCTGATGAGAGCCTGATTTTACCATCAAATCAACTGGCATGGATTCTAGGCCCTTTACTTCCCAGCTGTGTGACTATGGGCAAGTTATTTAACCTCTCTGGGCTTCCATTCCATCACTGTAGAAAGGGAGAAAACCACTCTCCTCTAATGGATTATATAGTGATAATCAGGAGTGGGATGGGTAGGTTAAAAGGCAGTTACAACTTTAAGGCTTTTGGTATATATTGTCAAAAATGTTTCCCAGAACTGGGATACCACTGTTTACCAACTACAGCAACATCGTCCATCTGCAATTTTGTGTGCTTTAAGAGACTCCGAGAAAGCCAATAGAAATTTGACCTCTTTTACAATAGCTATTTTTACCCTCTTTGTTTAAAACTGTTGTCCAATTGAACTTTTATATTTCCTGTCTATTGTTTCAGTCTCATGGACTGCCTTCACTATTAGTTTGTTTATGTTATTCTTTTGATTTAGGAAGTGTTTTTCTTTTCAAACTAGAAACTGGATAACCATAACAGCAAAAAGAATTGACCTTTATGGAACATTTCCTACAGGACAGCCATTGTGCCTCATGGGTATTAACTAACCCCCGTGACAAGGTAGGAGACCCATCTTATCTCTACTGCAAGGTGAAAAGTTAATGACTTTCCCAAGGGTTCAGATAGTCAACAGCAGGCTGGGGATTTGCCCTGGGTAGATGATTCTGGAGTACACACTGCCTCTCATTCAGTAAACCTAAGATCTAAGCAAACTGGCCAGGAATCTTACATCTCCTGCATTGGCCACCTTCCCAGGTGGCTCTAGTGGTGAAGAACCCACCTGCAAAGGCAGGCGACATAAGAAACATGGGTTTGATCCCTGGGTCAGGGGGAAGATCCCTTGGAGAAGGGAATGGCAACCCCCTCCGGTATTCCAGCCTGGAGAATCCCATGGACAGAGGAGCCTGGTGGACTATAGTCTATAGGGTCACAAAGAGTTGGACATGACTGAAGCGAATCAGCAGGCACCCATTCTTTTTTCATATTCTTTCATTATGATTTGTCACAGAATATTGAATACCATTCCCTGTGCTATACAGTAGCTCTCGTTCATCTGTTCTATATATACATCAGTTTGCATCTGTTAATCCCAAACTTCCAATCCAACCCTTTCTCACCCTCCTCCCCTTTGGCAACCACCAGTCTGTTCTGCTTTTTGACTTTAGTTCCTGATTGCTTCTTTCTCTCTGATCTATAAAAGAACCTGGCATCCAGACCCAAATAAGATGGTTATTTTGAGGCGCTAGTCTGCCATCTTCACGGTCAGCTGGTTTTCCAAATAAAGTCGTTTTCCTTGCCTCAACACCTCGCCTCTTGGATTCATTGGCCTGTCTTGTGGCAAGCAGAATGAGCTTGGACTTGGTAACACTTTGGCTTAGCCAGCCAGGAGCCTTGCTGCTTGTGGCCAGCTGGCCCCAGTCAGGGAATACTGGGGTAAGACCCTAGAAGTTGCCAGGACCATTTTCCTGAGGTTCTTTTCCTTCAAGATTCCCTGAAGCGGCACCGACTGCCCTCTGTGCTTGGCAGTTGAGACAAGGGATCAACAGACTTCTAGAGTCCAAGACTTGATTTCATTTGTAGGGT